>CM061187.1:20636814-21216814 GCA_030763345.1 Mythimna separata | reverse complement strand
GAACGTTAATGCCTTTGAAATAAATGTCATATTCGCATGCACATGTTATCTGTTTTGCTACTCATTTAGAGATGTAGACAGATTTCGATATTTTAATATCGATGATACATATTTCATTCGGGTGGTGAGCAATGTGATTATTTATTAACGATAATCAACATTTTCCATTATAAGCATTTGTATGATATGCTTAATAATGGAAAAGATTGATCATCTTTAAATTATCAAATCTATGTTAAAGAGGTATTTGTATGTTTGTATGTGAAGGAGGACCTTATTTTCATACTTGATTAAATCTACAATGTGCAGTTTTGAAGCTGCAAAACATTTCGGGAGGGTAAAAATATTTATTGACCTTGAATATTTATTTAATAATTGCCGTTTCGATTGTTTTAAATTTAGTTTTATGATGAAAACGTATATCAATATATTTTGCCATGCCGGTTTCATTAAGTTCGTAATGTGTTTAGATGCAGGAAATTCCCCTAATTGATAGTAACTTATATTTTAAGTTTTATTAAAATCCGTTAAGCCTTTTGAGCGTGAAGAAGGAAGAAACATACAAACTTTTGGCCTATAATAATAGTGCATGCAATCCGCATCTACGACGAATGCAGGCTACGTGTTGTTAAAACTGAGATTTCCGTGCAATCTAGTACCTAAGATATTTAAAAATTATGCACATGAACCTTTCGACAAAAAATCTGAAAGATGGCGTGAGCCATAAAATGAAGAATTAGGAATAAAAAAATTATCGATACCGAACTTCTTTACAGATGTGTCCCATCCCTAATTGAGTAGCGTCGAAGTTACTAGAATGTATGTTATGATCTTCCAGATAACGGCCAAGGGGTTTGTGACTTTGTTACGGTGAACATAAGGTTGTTTCTAGTTTGAATTGAAGTCACAAAATGTGATGTTGTTATTAAAATCAAATATATTGAAAAATAGCAAAGTTAAGTAATTACAGATGATACGTTTCACCTCCAGAACATACATTTTTTTTCTGCTATCGTTTTTGTAGGTCAAAACCGCATAACTCGGCATATTTCTGAATATTTCGTGTATTTTAGAGCCAACCAATCGCGACATGTATCTGACGGCGAATGAGCTAAATGTTGCGCGTTTGAGCATAATATTGACACGCGTGCGATATCTGAGGGGCACTTCTAACTACTTACTTCTTTTATCTGTGGTTTTACTATTGTGTCTCGTTTCGCGGGTATCTGAGTAATTAATTAACCTTTAAACCGCCTACGTCGGATTAATCCGACAAATATTTTCGGGCCCATTTCGCCAGAGTCGTACATTTACGACCAAAATATCACTGCTCGTTTAATCAGCTTTTTTATTTAATTACGCTGTATTCTATCAAAATATGTTTATATTAGGCAAATAGTTAACTAAGTAATCATTTACAGTTTAATACACTTTAGTCTCTTAATTAGAAGTCCTAAAAATAATGTCCAAAGTTAGATGAATTACTAACATTATTTTTAGAAAATTGTATTGATGTGCAACGCCCATGACGACAAAATCCGACATGAGGGACGGGACATATGCCACTTTTTTACAAATATTTGTGAGTATTCCATTTAATTCCTTTAAAATTAAGTAAGTTTACGAAATGTCAACGATTGAATTGATAGTTTTGTATTTACAACGTGTAACTGAAAGGGTATATCCACATCAAGATCTAGGCGTCTTTGGGTGATAACAAACGATATTGCAAGGGTTTCAGATGAAAACAAAATACTCCAAAAATTGATACCAAATTTCCGGTTTCATATCGCTACCTTTGGGTAGAAAGGTCGTATAAACCATTTTGGCCAAATTGAGTTAAATATACCATTTTTCTCAGAATTTTTTTCTCTATCGATCTGTATATACGAAATGTAGAAATTCGCTCAAAAATGGTTAATACGACCCAGAAATTTTCGGTCATAGCCTCTTAAAAAAGGTAAATTTTCAATGTAAAAGCCAAATATTATTTTTTTGTAATTTTGTTATGACGTAATGACCATAATTTATATTAACGGAGGGTGTAAAAATAGTCGTTAATTGTAAATGGTTTATACGCCCTAAAGTGTAAAATGAATTAATTGTAAATGGTTTATACGACCTAAAGTATTAAATGCATTAATTGTAAATGGTTTATACGCCCTAAACTGTTAAATTCATTACTTAAACCCAGGTTAAAATCGACGTCGTAAATCCAAAGATAGTTCGCAACGTTTGGTGTATAAACCATGATCATTGCAAGTCGCACTTTACTTTAGGAAGTTTGCCAAGTAAAATGTGTAAGAAATGAACCTGGACTGGTTCTATCAGATGATGAAAAAATCAAAGAGAGGTGGAAGAAATATTTTGAAAGACTAATGAATAAGGAAAATTATTGGAGTGGGATTTTAGAAAGTAAACCAGAAAATGTGGGGTTAGTGAGAATGGTTAGTATGGTTGAAGTCAGAATAGCAGTAAATGGAATGAAGAATGGTAAGGCCATTGGCCCAGTTTGGAATACCAGTTGAAGTGTGGAGGTTACTGCGAGTGGATGGACGGATGTAGTTCGCGATGTTCTTCAATAAGTTGTTGAAAGAAGAATTCATACCTGATGATTGGTGCAAAAGTTCTTTAGTGCCCATCTTTAAAAACAAAGGTTATGTTCTTGAGTGCAACAATTATAGAGGAATAAAGCTAATGAAACTAACTAACTACTATGAAAGTCTGGGAGGAAGATTGAAAGGCGGTTGAGATATAAGAGTGAAATTTCACAGAAGCAATTCGGTTTTATGCCTGGTCGGGGTACAACGGATGCCATTTTCGCTATACGCCAGCTGTACGAGAAATACAGAGGTGCACATAAAAACTTGCACATGGTATTAATTGACCTCGAAAAGGCATACGACCAAGCACATCGTGAGGTTCTGTTGTGGGCCCTTAAGGAGAAAGGTGTGCCTGGGAAGTATGTGCAGTTGATCCGAGCGATGTACAGTCGGTGTAGTACCCAAGTCCGGTCTATAGTAGGCACCAGTGGCAGTTTGAATGAGGCGGTCGGCCTACATCAGGGGTCGGCTCTCAGCCCTTAACTTTCCCTGCTGATAATGGATGCTTTGACGTTAGACATTCAGGAAGAAGCCCCCTGGTGTATGCTGGTTGCCGAGAGTGACCTAGAGGTCCAGAGCAAATTGGAGGTGTGGTGGCATAGACTGGAGAGTGTTGGAGTGAAATTGATTAGAACCAAAACAGAGTACTTGTTCTGCGATTTTGGCGGTCCCTAAAAGCCTTCGCCTTTAGCCCTCCCTAGGACATTCATACCGATTTGGAAATGGTGAGGTAGACCGGGACGTAACACATCCGATCAACGCAGGATGGATGAAATGGCGACAGGTCACGGGAGCAACTTATTATCCACGGATGCCCCTCAAGTTGAAGGGTGCAATCTACAAGTCCGTGATAAGACTTGTCATACTGTATGGATTAGAATGTTGGGCTGTGAAAAAGATGGATGAAAAAAGATTGCATGTAGCGGAGATGAGAATGTTGAGATGGATGTGTGGTGTGACAAGAATGGACAAAGTGAGAAATAAGTGTATAAGGGGCAGTTTCAAAGTGGCGCCAGTGACTGAAAAGGTGGAAGGAAATCGTTTGTTTTGATATGGTCATGTGAAGAGGAGGGATGAAACGCATGTTACTAAAAGAGTTCTGAATTTACATGTGGATGGATGGAGAGGGAGAGGGAGGCCAAAGAAAAGATGAATGGATTGCGTAAGGACCGATAAGAAAGAAAAGGAAGTTATGGTCTATCGATTTAGGTAGTTAACTTAAGGTAAACAATCTTGGCAAGTCTTTTCATCTAAAAGTTGTCTATAAATTGTATGTAAAAAAAACAACTACAACAACAACAACAACAACAACAACAACAACTAGGTATTTACCTAAATTGATGTTAGCTGATAAACTAAATTTAAATAATCTTTGTGTATATTATATACGACCTCTTAAATATAAAAAGACATACCAAGATTGTTTACCTATTGTTTACTACCTAAACCGATAGACCATAGTGATAGTGTGACGGACAACAGGACAGAATGGAAGAAGAAAACGTGTTGCACCGACCCCAAGTAATATGGGATAAGGGCAAGAAAAACTTTACGACCAACACACAAGGCTCGCATTTTGCGCGTAGTGACAAGCAGAAGAACGAGCGCGATAGACAGGTACCGGACAGCTATACCATTGATTAGATGGTTTTATAATACGTAATAAATGTTGGTTCAGGTAGTTTTATTTTATTTGAATCAACCATTATTGGGTATTAGAATAATAATAATTGAGTTCCTACTAATTCTATGAGTAACAGGATTATTTATTAGTCAGAATTCAATTGATCTATGATTATAAATGGTTTTTAATACAAAAAAATTACATAAATCTGGGTTTTTACGACATTAAATGTGACCTTAAGCTTACCAAAAATGGATATACGACCCACACAGTTTTTTCAAAGCACATTTTCATGGGGTGTATAAACCAAGAATCGTTTTTTTCTTAGACGTAAATGCAAGCTAACTTTGAAACTAAAGAAGATAGACAGGTTTTGATGATTTAACCTTTTTCATTTGCAAAATGTAAGAACCTTTCTCATAGATAGTTTTTTTATAACTTCAAAAGCAAAAAAGTTATGAATTTTTTTGTAAAAAAAAAATAGTTTTTCGGCTCTACTGAAAAGTCGGGTTTTGGTTTATACGACCTTTCTACCCAAAGGTATCGATATGTTTCTTAAATTCAAATCATAACAAACGTGTCACCGCACTACGCGGGTCAATAACTTTCCATGTTACTAGCATAATATCACGCTAAATCTCTTCCGTAATTCTGCGCGCCTAGTATCCTTAGTAGCCTACTGCCTACCGCACTGGCGGCGTTCATTGTTGTTTTGACAAAGGCGCCGCGCAGGCGCGCGCCGCTCAGCGAGTGCACGTGCGCGCCATACATGTACCTACTTACTTTACCGTGAACGTGATGTAAAAATAATAGTATTAACAATTAATACTTATTGCGTAGGTAATTATTGATTTACATATTTCCAGTTATTATTGATTTAAAATTTCAAGACAGAAATTTCACGTAAAAACAGATAACAAAACTTACGTAAAAAATCAAAACTTAGGGTGGGATAACTAGTTTCATCCCTTATTAATACTTAAACAGTAAAATCTTAAAGCTTTGTTTACTTTAGTAAATTGACTTACATTTTAAAGATGGGGTTCAATGTGGTGACCTTGGTATTGTATGCACAAGGCCGCTCGGTTGTTCAGGGACACCTGGACAAACGAGCGTAGCGTGTCTGGTGTTATTGTCCTGAAAGCGGCATCAAACCGCACTTTTATTTGGTCCACTGTATCACACTACACTGCGTACACTATGTTTTTCATGTACCCCCACAATAAGAGTCCAACGGGGTTAAGTCTGGGACGAAGACTATGTACCATCCGACTAAAACACGCCAACGAAGGGAACGGGCGACGTTCAGCATCTGGTCTACCTTCGATAAAACGGTGACGGTACAGTCTTCGGGCAGCTCGCAAATTCCCATGTTCTGCTCCGACACACAATATCATCTCGTAATATTCGCTGTTACTTAACGACATTTTGCAAGCAACAAAAAAAGTCAAATCGCGTATCACACGGACAGTTCAAACGATTCTGCAGTCTGCACGAGACGCTGCACGCGGAACAGTTGACGACTGATTGAGGAGAAATAACAATAATATCAATAATGCAAAATAAAATTATTCCCTACTATCCTGGTAATAGGGTGGCCGTGCCAATTTGTGTCCACTGACATTAAAAAATATTGTTCAATATTATTTTACATCTTAATAATATTATTCAACTAAACTCCGATGATCTTTTAAGTAAATCACACACCAGAGTATAAAACAAGAGTTAATTACGTACTTAATTCAAAAATCATTAAAGATCATTTATGTGGTACATTTGATCATATTATTATGTTGTACGTTTATTAATACGTTAGAATCGGAACCCGAGAGCTTTTATTTTAAAATAACATAAATTAATCTTTAATTTATTTATAATTATCTGTTACAAATTATTTACAAATTATACTAAATAAAATAAAAAAAACCCTAACGAACTAACTAAAAATTAAAAATGAACCTAAAGAATGGCGTCGAAAAACTCCTCCCTATCGCTGTCGACTGGTAAAGTACCCAAAAGGCTGGCAGCATTGCCACGCTGTATGGCAATGCTGCCATATGCAATCTTTAATCAAAAGACATTGTTATATTGAAATCTAGGATTTGAAGTTGTATTTACTAGGAGTAATCTAAGCTACAGGACAACAACTGGTACGCGCGCCCTAAACCTACATCACAGTTATAACACACTATGACGAAATTATAATGTGTGTGTAATCGGGGTTCTGTGATCAAATGATTTTCAACTCGGCAATATTAATTCCTGTTATTCATGCGGTCCTAGTACTTTTATTTAATTTCTTTAACAGTTCGATACATTTTTACGACATTATTTTGCAACTCTTTGAAAAGAGACTGAATAAACGTGCTCAAAGGTTCAAACCAATTAAATAACCACCACCGCCAGAGCAACCAAAGCGTAAACTTCCGGTAATTCTTTCGGTTAGCCCTACAGACAGATAGTAATTATGTGTGCGTGTATTATTTTTTTATTAAAAGAGTAAACTTTTTTCCATCATTACGAATAAGAAAATAATATTACGACCTTATTTTAAAAATTATGAACGGAACCCATTGTGATTTTATTTATACTAGGAGATGCATAAGTTGCCTAAAGATGTTAATTTGGGTTCAATTGGAGATAAATTATGTTTCTTAATCCTTTTTCTATTCTTAGTCTAATGGAAAATAATAATGTTTATTTAAGCAATTCCTGGTAGAATGCACGTAACGATTTCATTTTATTATCAATTCGAGTAGTAGATAGTACTCGAGCTGACGATTATTCGAATGACTTAATTCGTTTTAATGTCATCGTTATTTTAACCGACTAAATCTGTAGGTACCATTTGAATGAAAATCATTGAATAACGCCGGAAAGGATAATCATTTTTTTTTTAAGTTTAAACCTACCCGACAATTGAAAATATCACAAAATAAGGGTTTGTTATGAGTCGTTTAATTTTTTTTATTAAGATTTTTTTATCAATTTTGAGAAGATCGATTCAAGAGTATAATTCCATGCTGCACGTTTATCCTTATGACCACCAAAAAAGGATAACGTTCGGAAATTTACAGGAATACTGTTATTAAATTAGGTAGGTATTTACTGTGTAGTTGGTACGATGGTAAGGTGGAATATTAATTACTATGTAGATAGGTAATATCCATAATATTATCTACAAAGTAATCTTTTACAATGGAAAAAGTGTAATTCAAGCAGGTACCTAAATATTATTTCGTTAAATTTTGATACCTAGACAAGGTAGATAATTGTACGTATTGTGATTTGTTCACAAACATAATCTTAGTTTAGGAAAAGTCAGTATTATTTTGTAAACAATAAATAAACAGAAATACCAGGAGTAAGAGGTTTATTTTTACTCGCAAATAGTTCGTTGACACCGATCAGCTGACTTATTGCTAGTGATGTATTTATTTCACAGAACGAGAGGACACCGTGACCTCTTTCCAGCCACTCCTCAAAGAGGGGACTCACCGCCGCAATGACGGCGTGCCCAGCACTGGGTTGCGACAGTCGCAGTCGCCATGCCACCCTGAGATCCCACCGGAACTCTGTCCGCCATACCGCTACTTGACGCGGCAGCGGAGTTTCGCCCCGGCGCGGCGGCGTTGCATCTCCACGCGCAAATCGTGCATGCGTGCAAGGACTGTTGTGTGTTCCTCCAGATCCCACGGCGACAGGCCAGCAAGGAGGCTCGCCACTTCGCGCGAGATCGTGCGGTATCCCCGCACCATCCGGATGGCCATGACCCTCTGGCAAGCGTTTCAGTTTGGCCGCCGGTCGCTTACCCAGCGACTGCGCCCAAACCGGCGCTCCGTATAGAGACATGGACCGAACGATCCCCACGTAGAGCCTCCGGCAGGCGGCGTCTGGTCCTGTCCAGTTTGGGAGACAGACGTCGAAAATGCTCCTCGAAAGTCCACTGGCTGTTGAGGACGATTCCCAGGTACTTCATCGTCGATCCGACGCCGATGTGGACCCCCCCTACCGATATTTGGAACCCGGTGGTGGCGCGGTCCGAGAGCCGTGAAAGCACATGGCCTCGGACTTATGCAATGCCACCTTGAGTCCCAATTGCTGGATCCTGTCTACGACCGTCGCAACTCCGTGTGTCGCTGTTTTGGCCGCCGCCTGGTACACACGGTGGCGGAGATTGCGTAGCAGGTCATAAATGTGTGCGTGAACGCTACCGCGTGAAACACAACAGGTATTATCGTTGTGTGCTACAAAGTAACTCGTCGTTTGTACACTCACACTCTTGCAAAAAAGCAAGCCGTACATAACTATGAAAGTACAGCATAAATTGGCTACTGCTGTTATCGGCACCATGGCGCAATGCGTATGATACGTGACTGACAAGTAAGAGGTCCCAAGTTCGATTCCAATCGTCTGGTGTAACAGAAAGTTTGCTTGTTTTTATTTTCTATTTGACCTTTTTTTTTAATAGTAATGTTATAGTTACTCTCATAATAATTAAAATATTTTGAAAATATTGTGACAAATAAAACTGCGATAACGATCCAACTATGTTTATTACAGCTTATCTATACATATAATAAATCTGTAGAAAAATGTTTTTTGTACATGAAAAAGAAATCCAAAAAAAATAGCTAGGGTGTTAAAGAACAACCAGCAGAACCCATTTCCAGCATTTTTAGAATTTTTGTCTGTTTGTCTGTTTATTTGTTCGGGCATCACGTTAAATCTACGAAAGCAATGTAGATAATTTTTAGACACAAGGATTATAGTAACATTTAGTCTTTGTTTCATTGCAATCGGTTCAGTTTAGCAAAAGATATTAGAATTTAAATTTTTCCAGAAGTAAAATTAGGGTTATGTTTACTTGGTCTTATTACTTCACGTAACTTTTATACATACCAATAAATTGTGCGAATTGTAGTAATATTAAGTTTTTTGTTTCATCGTAATCAGTTTATACCTTATAATAATTTAAAAAAATTATAATAGTCTTTTCGAAGTAAAATATTGAAACAGCGCCATCTATCAAACTTATTTGACGTAATAAATAAACGTAATTGAATTGGTTTAAAATCAAAACTGATTTTAAACCAATTCAATTACCAATTTAATACTAACTTAATTCTTGATCTCATAGCACACACATAAAGGCAAAATTTTGTGAGCATATATTAAAAAAATATATAATTGTTAACGTCTGTACCGATAGATGGCGTTGTTAGTTGACACTAAATTCTGAATCACGATGTTAAGGCGGTCCACACACTGCACCGCATTCCGCCGTGGCGGTGCGCTAACGCGCGCGGCGACGGAGGCACAGATCTGCTTTACTTAGCGGTGTAATCTGCTCCCCTGCGCGGTGAAGCAGATTACGACGGCCTCGCGCTAAATAAACTCATACGTTCACTGTGCTGTCGATCGTCGTGGTGAATGGACGAAATTATTAAATTTCAAGATGTTGCAATTATATTATTGTCATTTTAGGTTTTGTATACAAGAATTAAAAGACACTGCGTCCATAGAAGGTTTTGGATATATCCCTATTTACGAACGTCTTTACAATATCAAATCACGCGCGGGACTGCGGAGCCAGTCTGTCTTACCGCGCGGCACGCCCCGCGCTCTCGCGCAGATTGGCAGAAACTGCGCGCAGAACGCCTTCCCGCGCAGATCCGCGTCGGTAGTCTGCTGTGCTAGGCTGATTTCTATACAAATTGAGATATTTGCATACAACGGTAAAATCTGCCGCGACGGGACGCGGTGCAGTGTGTGGAGCGCCTAAGATAACACGCTCAGCTAACAACGCCATCTATCGGTACAAAAGTTAACAACAATTATATAATTTCATAAACAATAAAGGTGTCTGGCAAGGGGTTTCCACTATGTAATGTGTGTGCCTGGCAATGAATAACGTGATTTTTAGTAATATTCTGAATGTAGGTAATACCAAAACATAAATCTTTATAATTTGACGTAATTAGATCGGTATTTTACACAATTTTGTTACCGTGTACCTACCAAAACCACTGCAACCCAAACTTCATAATTAGCCATCGTTGTTAGGTCTGTGTTTGGATCATGCACTGACAAACTTTCAGCTTTTATAAAATAGTTCTGGCGTTCACGGGCTCTTAGGTTATTAGGTGTCTTTACAGTACTGTCTTTGAAAAAGCCTTGACTGAATAACATAGTTAAATCGTTCGATAAAAAGAGTTTTACATTCGGTTTAAGTATTGAAGTGCGAAGTAAATTGTATCTTGCAATTTGAGTCAAATAAACTTTATTCTCATTTTGAAAGTTTGTGCTGTTGTGAATTATTTGGTTCAATATTTTATTAGTTTGAATCAGTTTTTTTTTAAATGCCTTCTAAAAAAAGAAAAGCCTTTCGCAGCGTAGCTGAGATGCAAAAAGGGTGAGACTAAGTACGTCCCAAGAATCAGAAGAAGATCGTAACGAGGGTATCAGCAGTTCGAGCTAGGCAAGTCAGTATTCTTGCGTCAGAAACGCTTACCCATTGTGAGTCACGACTTAGTATACCGCGTTCTCTTACGGCAGTTTCTCTATCACAGGAGAGTTTTGGAGGAACGCGAAGCGCGTTTATTGGCCGACCGAGAGCTTTACGCCTCTCACGCGAGTCTGAGACTTTCACCGAAAGGGAGTTGCGCTTAAATTCGCAAAGAATTGTTACCGCGAATTTGCGCTCCCAAGAAAGCAGCGAGGACCGCAAAGCGCGATTATCAGCTGACCGAGAGCGTTCGTTTGATAGGGTATGCTGCAGTGTAGATAACGTCTCGGGTGAAATCCTGTTTTTAGACGCACTGGGAACAGGTAATAATTTCTTAACCAAAATTATTTTGGCTCAAATAAGGAACCAAAATAAAATTGCCATTGCTGTCGCCTCCTCAGGGATAGCAGCCACATTATTGCCTGGAGGAAAAACGGCACACACAACATTTAAAATTGGTTCCTATCGACTTAGACCGTACGGAAAGCCCGGTTTGCAACATATCGCGAAATAGCGATAAAGGAAGGGTTTACGCGATTGTGTATTAATCATTTGGGTTGAGTGCACAATGGCAAACCGCAAAGCTATAGAAGCAGTGAATAGAACTTTACACGATGTAAAGCAAAATGACGGGCCGATGGGAGGCATAACGGTGCTGTTCTGCGGTGATTTTCGGCAGACACTCTCGATAGGACCCCGAGGAACGAGAGCCGATGAAATTGCTGCCTGTCTGAAGAATTCGTAAATATTAACTGGTTGCGGCGCCGGTGATATAGTTTTTATTCCAAGAACACTTATAATACCAAGCAACTTTTCTTTCTCTTTCAAACGAGTGCGATTCCCAGTTAGTGTCTGTTAAATTATGCCCTGATGATTTATAAAGTCAGGACCAGACATTACCTGTTGCGGAGGTGGACCTAAGTATTGAACGCTTTTCCCATGGTCAACTATAAGAGTACGTAACTCTTTCACGGGTAAATAACCCAAATAATCTTTTGTGTACGCTTCAGATGGTTCTACAGCCAATGTTGCTTATAAAGAACGACTAGAATAAATAAACTATAATTATTTGTATCGGTATCCTTCAACAGCGCTTCGCACTAAAAAATACAATGTTAAGTTCCGACATCCACGCGAACGAAGTCGCGGGCACAGCTAGTTAATTACATATATTAAACGGAATGGTCACAATTAACGAATCTGTTCATGATTATCCTTAATACAATATATAAAGTGAAAATATTCTAAGTCAGACAAGGATGGACGTCACTGATTTTTAAGTTTTTTATTAGTGACATAAATCAACATGTTATCAAGAATGAATTATGATAGATATCGCAACTCTTGATCTCAATAACATCATGTCACATAATAACAACAACAGTATAATTACCTACAGCTTACTTCTTAATCTTTTTTTTTACTTATCAAAGTTATCAATCAGCATGTTTTAAAAAATGAACTATGATAGGTATCGTAACTCTTGATTTCAATAACAATAGGTAACATCATAAAAACAACAACAAGAAGAACAACATACAGTAATACAGCTTTTTAAAAATATTTATAATTGGATTCAATTTAAATCAAAATTAATATCTAATTGGTGCACCTTCATTGTCGATTACTTCTTGTAACCTCGTTCTCATGCTAGCCACCAAATTTTCACACAGGTCAGTGCCGCGAAACGATTCCCACATGGATAACACTAAATTATCTAAATTACGTTTAGATCTCACATCAGATGAATCCCAGTTGAGCACCATGTGACCCCATAGGTTTTCTATGGGGTTCAAATCGGGACTTTTAGAGGGCCATTCAATAACAGTCAAGTTTTCTTGGACACTTAACCAGTCTTGCACCATTCGTGCGCAGTGCACCGAGCAGTTATCGTGCACGAAGTAAATATGCTCGTCCGGGTATGCCACGCGCACGGTAGGCAACATAACATTTTGCAAAATGTCCAAGTAACCTTGACTGGTATTGCGACCCCCTACCTCCACTAACTCACCGGGACCCATCGATGACATCCAGCCCCAATAACCTAACGCAATGCGACCACTAGACCTGCATGGGAGAATATTTTTGTGATGGTAACGTTCGCCATCTTTTCTCCATAATATTTTACGCCCATCCTTATCTGACTTAAAACACTTTTCATCACTAAATATAACTATGTTATTGCACCAATCGAAATCTATAAATTTTCTTGCAAACCGCATCCTTTCTTCCTTATGCAACGCCGTCAGTAAAATTTTTTTCGCGGGCTTGCGACATTTTTATCACACACTATTATCTCAGCCCTCAAAAGTGTAGACAAATGAGACATGTTGTTTATTATTTATAAAAAGTATCACTTTCCACAACGATTAATTATTTTTTGTCTCGGAGTAAGTTGTAGAACACACGATCGTGATAGGCAAAAGCGTTATGCCAGGTTAACTTATTATCCGACTCATTTCTTAGTAAATAACTAATAAAGTGGGTAGATGATAATATTCATACACTTAGTTTTTAATTACTCAGATACCCGCGAAACGAGACACAATAGTATAACAATAACAGCGCGGTCTCATAGGACCGGTTGGGGATTCAAACGCTAAAGCAAATATTCTAAGCTTTAGTTTTATTAAACGTCGTTATCATTATATATACTACAATAAAGTAGAAAAAAAACGTTTTGTCAATGGCAAGGATCGAACTCGATACACCTTTAACGGCAAGCAAGCACTTGATAATCAGTGCTAAATTACCATCTAACGAATGAAGCGAATTTATTTATCTGATTCGTAGCAAACACATATACAAATATGTGTGTGTGTATATCGAGTAGTAAACGAGTTTTATTTTGTTTGCGAGTTGAGCTGGAGACATAATATTACTTGAATACGTGAATTATTGTCAGATGATACTTTATGTTTGTTTTATACCCACAGCTACTTGATTATTTTGAACATTATTACTGATTACCTACCCATATCATAAAAATATACTTTCCAAAGATTAAGTGTAAGTGTTCGATGTTAATTTAAATAACTATAATAATTTCATAAGTGAATGTTTGCGAAAATAAAAAAAAGTTGACAATGAAAGTATTGTCAACTAACAATAATTATAATAATAACGTATCTATTATTATATTACGTAAATAATATATGTATTATATATATATATTATAAAATTATTTATATTACAAGTTATATACAAAAATTTCGTTAATTAATTTTGTAAATATACATAGTTCATATGTATAAAATTACAAAATTATATTTATCAGACGATAGGAATCGAACTTGGGACCTCTTACTCGTCAGACATGTATCATACGCATTGCGCCATGGCGCCGTTAACAACAGTGGTCAATTTTTCCATCGTCTACTGTTTTGGAGATGAATAAAATACTTCTTCGATAGAATTTAGGCGTATAATCATGAGAATATAGTTTTTACAAAATTGCGGGTGCGTTTCGTTTACCGGTATAATGGCGGAATGACAGTGGCGGCGCGCGCGTAAGAAAACGGAACTAAGCCCCGCACTTCCCCTCTGGGCCGACCAATCGTAGCGGCTCGCTGGGATGACGATGCGCAGACGAGTTCATTTGTAGCACACAACGATAATACCTGTTGTGTTTCACGCGGTAGCGTTTATGCACACATTTATAATTTTTGTGTGCGGTGCTACGCGAACTTAGTAAGAGAGTGTACGATTCTACCCGCGCCAGGACCAGCGTGTCGTCTGCGGAGCTCGTGGCTAAATAATAACAGCCGGACAGGTCGATCTCCAAGGTTAAGCAACGCTTGCCTAGGTTGGTCTGTGGATGGGTGACCATAACGAGTTTCCTCCGTGCCTCGGAAAGCACGTTAAGCCGTAGGTCCCGGCTGTCATTTGTACATCTTTGGCAGTCGTTACGGTTATACAGAAGCCAGTAAATCTGACTCCAGTCTTGCCATGAAGTACCCCCAGTGTTTCCCCAGTTAATAGGTTGTGGAGGTCTGGTAGGCAGCCGCTCCTCGTAAAAAACTGGTATTCAGCTAAATCCGGCTTGACTGGAAGCCAACCCCAATATAGTTGGGAAAAGGCTAGGCAGATGAGATATTTATAATTAAAAAAAAAACATGTGGCACTCGGAGACTGCCGCGGTAAAGCTATTGCATAACATTTTTTATCAACTTATGCAATTATAATTATTTATTTATTTTATTAATGCAGTATTTTTATCCTTAGTTTTTCTTTTCTTTGATATTAATTCAAGTTACACTTTGAGCGTGATGACCGATAAAAAACAATTTTGTTTGTTTTATTAAATAAAAATGAGATGTTAATATTGTACAAAATATTTTTATTATCTTTCAATATGTTGGTTCTACGAATACAGATATTCACTGTTGTACATAGATGATAAATACCTATACGCCTAAATACTTTCTCACAAACAGCTGATTACGGTAGTTTTCCAATACAACCAAAAAGTTCTGGTATTTATCGATAGATGGCTGTGCCAGTCGGAGTGAAAGAAAGAAAGAAAATTATTTATTTGGCCAACAAGCATATAAACACACAGTGTAGAAACAAAACATGTAGATAATTATAATCTAAAGCATAAAACTTAAATATAAACATAAATAGAAGCGACAATTAATTTGACACTGCATGCCACACGGTTGCGCCAAATAGGTCCAGTTCAGCAATAATGCCAGACAACTACGTGGTAGTTGCCTGACGCTGGTTTTCAACTGAACCTTAGAGTGAACGGATGACAAAGGGATTAACAATTAGTGGCCAATGTTAGATGTAAGGTTAATAATAATAAATAAATGATAATGTGAGATAAATAATAATAAAATTAGTGATCAGTGTTTTTTTTTGGTTTTTTTCGTTAAGGAATTTCTGGATTCGGTCCCCACGCTCAAGGATCGCGATAGGGCCCACGATAGAAGCTATGCAATAGCGTAAAAACTTTTATTTTGTAGCGAGGGGGTAACAAAAAAAGGGTTTACAATAATTATGTTATTATTAGTGATACTCCTATAATAATAGATATCTCCTATTTCTGTCTGCAGGATTATACACGAAGTTGATTCGAGTAGGAAGAAGTCACACCCCCTACCCAATGCACCTAATCGCCGGAAGACCGGAAGAACAGTCGACGGAGCGTAAAAGAATATAACTATGAAGGGGATCGCGCCCTCTACGCTCAAAGGGGATTCCCCTTCTAACCTAACCTGACCGTATCAGGGTGCCCTAAATTTCAGCTCGCTACACTCGCTCTTGGACTGATAGTAAAAACAGTGAAAGTAAACAATATTGTGAAATATGATTTTATATCAATTTCAATTTAAAAAAAACCACAACTTCATGTTTTTTTTTCCTAAACATGAAACTGCATCATTACTTCATTGACGTAGGTATACCTTTCCTACAAAAAATAATGAGCGAATAGATATTATTATAATATTTTAGCAACAAATGTTTTGAATTAGGTTTCTTCCAAAATTTCGCTGAGCCAGTCAACATTACAATAAAATTCTCACCTCCATTTTACCGAGATCGCGCCGGTCGGTGTTTAATGATTCCACATATTGTCCAGTTGTGCAGACACTAGAGATACAAAACACCAATTTTCAATCACAATATCCACTAGGGAACAATTTGCGAATAATATAATTTACACAGCCACCGAACTTCACTCGAACAAATCCCGCCAAGAAACTCAAGAAAGCCTATACTCCGTTTGTTTAGGTAGTTAACTAAAGGTAAACAGTCTTGGTATGTCTTTTTATATTAAAGAGGTCGTATATAATATACACAAAGATTATTTAAATTTAGTTTATTAGCTAACATCGATTTAGGTAAATACCTATTTGCAAAGATTTTTACATACAATTTATAGACAACTTTTAGATAAAAAGACATGCCAAGATTGTTTACCTTTAGTTAACTACCTAAACCGACGGAGTATAGGTAATAATGTCAAATTGACAGAACCAAGGAACACTGACACACTAGGGATGTTCGTTTGAAATATATACAAGAAACTCAACTATTCGATACATTCCTTCCGATTACAATTACTAATCATCGCGGAGTATCAGTTCAAAGTAGTATTGAATTGGCACGCCATGTCGCGATTGAACTTGAACTTGAACTTGAACGTTGTCTCATTTGTAAGAAACCGCAGAACTAACGAAGATTTCGATTCTAGGTTACGTCACAAATAACGAGTGAGTGCCGTACGACTAGTAGCCTGTTCAATCCATGCCCAGCGCCAGTTTTAGCTGCGCCCCACGGTAGGCTAATAATCGCCGTTCAGACTGTTTTTTTTTATTATTTGTATAAACTAGTGTTTGAGCGTGATCCCACCTATGAATCCAATCCAATGGATATCATCTAATGATGCGGCCGTCGTTGATGATCACTAGTTTATTAAGAGCCTAATTATTTACTCTAGCCTTGCAGACATCTAATTATAATCGGTCGGGATGACCGCTGCTGCAAATTGTTCCAGTCCTTCGATGTACGAACGACAAGGTGAAACGCCGGGCCGAACCGTAGAGGGCCGTAGAGGTTTCAACTACGTAAGGATGCTCTGGTTTATTGGATACTCGTCGTACGACGGTTTGTCCGGTGGTAGAAAGGAGATGGCGGAATCAAATCATGTAATTCCCGCGCACACTCTCCAAAATGCATTTTGTTAAATACCGAAGGGCTGGCTAATGGCTAGACTTAACCAAATTTGAATTTCTAATTAGCCTTTTCGCACGCCTTTCCATTGAGTCCAAAGCTGTTGAGTGATGAACAGATACCTATACAGGGAAATAGGTTGTGTAATAAATAAAAAAAGGAGTTATAAATTTGATTTAATAAAATAAAATGAGTAAAAAAATCTATCAGATCTTTAGTTAAATGCAGTCGAGTATTTGTATTATGCAGCACATATTGAAAAACCAGAATTTATTACAACAGACTAAAGTTCTAATAAATTCAGGTTATTCTTGAACAACGAGCAAGTCTTTGGTGTGAGGGGGGGGAGCGGTAGCGATCAGTTCGCGTCCGCGCCCTCGTTAGCGTCAGCGTCGACGTCATCGTCAGCGTCTCCGTCGGCGTCGTGCGCGCGCAGCGTGCGGCACGTGGCGTCGTTCCTGCGGCCCAGCGCCAGCGTGCGGCCCGGCCGCCGCGTGCTCTGCGTGCGCACGCGCCGCACGCGCAGCTGTCGCGCGCCGCCGCGGCTGTGCAGCGTGACCGTGCGCGTGGTGTCGTGCGGCGCGGCCGCCACGCGCACGCACAGCGCGATGTTGGAGTAGAAGTCCAGGTCGGCGCCGATGCGCAGGCGCGGCGCCACGCGCACGTCGGCGCGCGCGCTCAGCGAGCTCCACGCCGTGTGCACGCGCGCAGTGGCCGCGCCCGCCAGCCCCGCGCGCAGCGCCAGCCCCGCGCGCGCGCTGCGCCACCACAGCGACACCTGCGCCTGCGCGTCCAGCGCCAGCGCTAGCGCCGCGCGCACACCCACGTGCGCGCGCACGCCGCCCAGCAGCGGCACGGTACTGCGCGTATCCAGCAGTGGGCGCAGCGCGCGCAGCACGGGCGTGGGCTCGCTGGCCGTGCCGGCCCACACGTGGCCCAGCAGCTCGGCCTGCCCGTTGAACAGCGGGATGTCCGGCAGGCGCGCGCCCCCCACGGACAGCGCCAGCGTGCCGGCGGGCTCAGTCGACTCCGCGGGCTCCGACGACTCCGAAGGCTCCGAGGACGCCGGGGACTCCGAGGTGTCCGAGGGCTGTTGAGGCTGGTCGGCGTTATCATCGCCGCTACTACCGCCGAAAACCTCCAAACCGCGTGTCCCCACATCAACCTGTAAATAATAACGACTAGCTGTTACTCACGACTTTATCCACATCAAATTTGTAATCTATACATACTCGTATAATAAAATCGTAGGAAAGTCAAAACTGTACATTGAATATTTTTTTAAAAGAATATTTGAGATAAAGATTTTCAGCAATAGACAGTCGGCAATTCTACATCGATGTACCAGTAGGAACAGATGATACTTCTTAGGCTTCTGGTACACGATACCGGTTTCTCCGGACGGAGTTTTCCGTCCGTAAGCACGGCGTGCAGTGGAGATGGATCACAGGGAGAGCTTGTAGACACAAACGGCGACGCTACGGAACGGCGCCGTAGTATAAGGCCGCTTGTACACGGTATTTTTTTGCGCGCTCACCGTACGGCGTATACAGTCAAAATTAATAGTTTATTTATTTATTTATTTATTTATTTATTTAGTGCATGGAAGACTTACAGCTAATAAAACCAGAAAAAAAGAAACCATAAACATTAGGAAGCCAATTACAAGTCCTCACGTATAGGCCTTAAAATATGGTATTAATGGTGTGAGCACAAAAATACACAGCTTCACATTTTAATTAAGCGAGATCATTCATAAATGCAATACATCATCATCATAAATTCAATACTACTATTAATCCTAATGCTACTTGAAAAATTTAAGGCTTAAGCACCGTCTGGCTGAGTTCACACTAATTGTGAATGGATCTAAATCATACTCTCTGCATATGTCATTGAAATTACTGCTTGCACGCACAATATAACTGTTCCGCCTATAATTTGAAGACGTGTGAGGAACACGTAAGGGTGGATTAAAACGAAATGTTTTGTTTGGCACATTAAAATAAAATTTAGACAAAAGTTCAGGGCTATCAATATTGTTATTGAGGATTTTCAGCAAGAATAAACAGTCTGCAATTCTACGTCGATCCACTAGTGGTAACAGATGATATTTCTTACAGAGTCCGAAATAATCAGTCGAGTGATATGGAATCTTTTGATGGAAGCAGAAATATTTAATAAAACGTCTTTGGATGTTTTCTATGCGGTCAATGTATTTGTGATAGCGCGGATTCCATATCTGAGACGCGTACTCTAGATGGCTTCTTACAAAAGTGCAATACAATATTTTTAGTGTTTTAGCATCAGCGAAACACTTAGAGAGACGCATAATAAACCCAAGCAATTTAGATGCCTTTTTGACAATTGCATCAATGTGTTCATCAAAAATTAACTTACTGTCCTGATAGACGCCTAAATCACGTATAGTATTGCACCTTGGCAAGATCTGGCCCGCCAAAGTATAAGTAGTAGCCATGACTGCACGTTTTCTAGTGTAAGTGATCACTGAACACTTAGATGGGTTCAAATCGAGTTTATTAGCAACGCAGTACTCTTCCAGCCGATGCAAATCCGCCTGAAATGCTATTCTGTCTTCCAGTGTCGAGATTGTGGCAAAGATTTTCATGTCATCAGCAAAACACAGCAGTTTAGCTGAATGAAGGCACTGATCGATGTCGTTTACATAGATAACGAATAAGAAAAGACCGAGTAACGAACCCTGAGGCACTCCGCTAGGCACGTCTACCCAGCTAGACATATAGTTATTAAGAACTACTGCCTGTGACCTGTTATTAATATAAGAAGAGAACCATCTTAAGAGGTCTCCACGGATGCCCATGAGACTAAGTTTCTTTATCAGAGTATCGTGGTCAATCCGATCAAATGCCTTGCTATAATCTGTGTAAACAACATCGACCTGCCTTCCATTGTCCATAGAATCCGTAATGAAATCGTTAAACAAAATCAAATTAGAAGTGGTAGACCGTCCTTTTAAAAATCCGTGCTGGAAGAGGCTGAGCGAGCTAGCAAGGGCAGGATATAACTGATTATAGACAATCCTCTCAAATACTTTAGCTATAATGCATAGCTTGGATATAGGCCTATAATTAGTGACCTCAGTTTTTGACCCCTTCTTATGTACAGGCGTAATAAAAGCAGATTTCCATACTTTAGGGACAACACCTTGAGATAACGACTTAGAAAACAAAATACAGATAGGTATGGCAATAGTTAACTGTATTATTCGTCTATGGTGTTTTTCGTTACGCTTTCTTGCCATGCCTCGTACTTGGCGGATCATACTCCTCCTCCTGTCTACACCGATAGTATCAGATATAATACAAACATTGACTTGAAACATTCACTAGATTAATGAAGTCTTTTAAAAGTCCTGTAACTGTATTTGCTAAGTTGAAATGTGCGGTACTGACCGTGAGCGCGTCGTAACTGTCGCCGTGCTCGTCGTAGGCCAGCAGGCGCACCTCGCCGCGGCGCAGCAGCCCCGCGCTCGCCAGCTGCAGCGACTGCAGCTCCGCGCGCCAGCCGCCCAGCGCCCAGCCCGGCGCGCGCACCAGCACCGACGACGTGCCGCCGTGTGCTGCCGCGTCCCAGCCGCGCAGTGCGGGGCCCAGCCGCGTGGGCAGCGCGGCCAGCTCCTCGTGCGCGGGCGCCAGCGCCTCCACGCGCTGCCACAGCACGCGGCGCAGCTCGTGCGGGCCGCGCGCGTGCAGCTCGTGCGCCACCTGCGCCAGCGGCGTGGGCACCGCCGCGCGCCGCCGCACCAGCAGGTCCAGCGCCGCGCCGCGCACCTCCAGCGCCGCAGTGCCGCGCAGCGCCAGCGCCTGCAGGCGGTCCAGGCGCGCGAACGTGAGCGCGTGCGACGGCGCGTCGTCCAGCGCTAGCAGTGCCGCCAGCGCCACCGGGCGCTCGGCGCGCTCCGCGTGCTGCAGCAGCACGTCCACCGTGTCGGCGCTGCGCAGGTTGCCGAGCGCGCGCAGGCGCAGCGCGCGGCACTCGGCGTCGCGGCAGCGCGCCAGGCCGCGCGCCAGGGCGTCGCGCGCGCGCGCGGCGGCGGCGGGGTGCGCGCGCGCGGCGGCGGCGGCGGCCAGCAGCGCGTGCGCGCGCACGGAGGGCTCGCGCGCGTCGTCACCCAGGCGCAGCAGGTCTTGCAGCACGCTGTCGTCGGGCTCGGGCGCCAGCGCCAGCGCGTCCAGGTAGGTGTGCGCGAGCGCGACGAGCGGCTCGCGCGCGCGCAGTTGCAGGAAGTCGTCGGCGGCAGCGTGCGCGCCCGCCGTGCCCGCCAGCCCCAGCAGCCGGCACAGCCCCGTGCTGCGGGACATTTCGTATTTTCAAAAATAATGAAATCTATTAAAAATAAAGTTATTTTTATACAGACATTAAAGTTTATTTATTTTTAAACCTACCTCTATATTTTGTTAGTAAAAATTAAAACCAATAACTTAAACAAACTTAATCTTAAGGAAAATAAGTTATATATTATTCTGTTTTTAATAGCTGTAAGTCCTCCATGTACTAAATAACTCTTACAATGGTCTATCGGTTTAGGTGGTTAACTAAAGGTAAACAATCTTGGTATGTCTTTTGACGTGAAACGTCTTTAAAATCGCGCCGAAACATACGGGTACCAGGTTTAAAAAGTGGACCGTAACGAAAAGGTCTATATCATCGTACCTTAATAATTAAAAAACTATTAGTCTTACAAACAAAAATGTGGTGTGAATATTTCACTTATATAGTCAGCTCGCTGTTTTGACATTGAATTCGTGTAGGAGTCGAGCGGGGCGGCGGGGGAGGGATACCGCGTTAACTTTGCGAAACTGGCGCTCTCGCTTGTTTCTATTCAGTGTTACTCGTGACTCCGACTTTATAGCGCGGTGATTCTTTCGTGTGTTTGTCAAGTTTATTTAAACTGATTGATTTATACAAAAATTAGTGTAATTTGGACAGTATTTATATTTAAAATAACCAAAAAGTGATAATAAATATATAAACATTTGCTATGTCGGCCTCAGCTCGTGCAAGAGCCAGCCAGAAATATAAATCACGGCTATCGTTACAAAGAGGGGGCTATGGGCCACGCACAGGTACCCCAATGTCCGGCGCCGAGCGAGCGAGACGGTTTCGGGAACGTCGCAAATCCGCTGCCGAAAAAAACGCCAACTCCCCAAAAACCTTTTTATTAAAATACTTAAAACACCGTCAATCTTGTTTTCATTTCAATCTTTTACTTTAAAAGCGATTCGCTAACATAGAAGTTTCACGTTAAAACCAACGGCCGTGTGCCCCGGCACAGCCTCACCCGATTTTTTATATTAAAGAGGTCGTATATAATATACACAAAGATTATTTAAATTTAGTTTATTAGCTAACATCGATTTAGGTAAATACCTAGTCGCAAAGATTTTTACATACAATTTATAGACAACTTTTAGATAAAAAGACATGCCAAGATTGTTTACATTTAGTTAACTAGGTACCTAAACCGACGGAGTATAGTACAAAATTAACGACACCCAGCAATAAGAACGACGTGTAAAAAACATCTTGTCATACAAAGATTAAACCGTCACATCACGTTCTGTTTCTGAACTGTAAAACCATGACGCTTTGATTCTATGGTAGTCTGATTTAAGCCATTGGGTGCTGTGTTTTTAATGACGGCCGGAACCTTCATAATCGCAGACTGAAATACAGATATTGGAACAAAAGCGAGCAAATAAACCTCACTTAAAAATGTAAATAAAAATAAAAGAGCGTGAGTACGTACAGATGGTCGTGCATGTCGGCGCGCTGCAGCAGCTGCGCCGCGGCGGAGTGGTTGGCGCGGCGCAGCGCGGGCAGCAGCTCCAACATGGCGGCCGCCGCGTCCGCGCCCCCCCCCGCGCGCGCCGCCTCGCCCGCCAGCGCCGCCGCGCCCGCCGCCAGCGCCGCGCCCAGCTCCTGCGCACCACCACACTTACAAGCGAACCGCACACCCCACGCGAAATACTCATTATTGCTAATACATGTTAATATTTATTATTCACTCGCCGGACAGCGTTGTGTGTTTACCACCAACACGACTATTTCTTTAAATTGTAATTGTTTAGTGTGTGTGTGTTAAAGGTAAGAAATCTTCGCCCCACCTTCTTGCTCATCTATTTCTCAGTGTGCCTTGTTAATGTCTTACATTGTTATATCCACATGTTAAGTTTAGTCAACGAAAAGAGATAAAAATATAAGTGAGTATCGTCGGCGTAGATAGTCGGGCGGCGCGACAGTGGCCCCTTGACCCGGTTATCGGCGCGCTCACGTGACGCACCTCGTGGTCGTCGTGGTCGCCGGGCGTCGGCTGCAGCGCCAGCGTGGCGGGCTGCAGCGCGGCCG
This sequence comes from Mythimna separata, assembly GCA_030763345.1. Lineage (NCBI taxonomy): Eukaryota > Metazoa > Arthropoda > Insecta > Lepidoptera > Noctuidae > Mythimna > Mythimna separata. Next base: position 21,193,008 of record CM061187.1, on the reverse strand, counting down.
GCAGCGCCTGCAGCGCGGCGGGCAGCGCGCTGAGCGGCGGCGCGCTGGGGGCCGGGTCGGCGCGGCGCAGCGTGTGCCACGAGCGCGCCTTGAGGCCGAGCGCGGCGGGCCCCAGCAGCAGCAGCTCCTCGGCGTGCAGCGCGGCGAGCTGGCCGCCCGCCAGCGTGTAGCGCTGCACGCGCCGCGCGCTGCTCACGGCGCCGCCCACGTCGCCATCGCACGCCACCTGCCGACACACCGCCTCCATTATGTTGTCTTGTCAAAACAAATGTGTTGAAGTGACCAAGTCAAATTAAACAATTTTTATATTTACGAATTATTATTACTATTAATATATTTATTTCAGATATCATTATCCATACAGAATTATGAATAATAAAAGTTAAACCAGAATTTAGTTCATAAATTCTGCTCATCTCTGCATCACTGAGTAAAGAGTCTGAGTAATGACGAATGGAAAAAAAGTGAACAATGAAATTAAGAAAGGTAGTTTTTTAAACTAATTATGGCTTAAATAACTTGGATCAGCTAATTTAATCAATAACGTTTTTTTTCTTCACTACTCAGGATTAACTAAGACACCGCTGCACAAAGTAAAAAAAAAAGTAAGATTTGACAAAGGTCCCAAACCACGGACCTAATTGACATTTGACATTTCTCTTCTTCTCCTCAGTCCTCACTCTTTGTTATGTAGAGAAAGATTCTAACAATTACGTCATTGTCGCCAGTTTTACTAAAGTTTCATCTTATTACTTGTTACAGTAACCTAAGAATGTTTAAAATAAAATTAAAATAATTGCTATGTAAACATCCACTAAGTGTTCTCAAGCAACATAATTTACTACAGTGGTGACACCCACTTTGATTTTCCTGAAGACGTCTGTGGAGATGGTCTCATAGAGGACACGACAGGGGCCTGACACGTCGGTCTCGTTGTATTCCCCGTCATGCATTTGTATCTGAAAATTGAATTTTGTCACATTTCAATAATTGCCAAGTTAAACTATGACCATAATTATGTGGACTATAGTCTTACCTTATGAAATTAAAAATAAACATATATAGATATATTTATATTTACTATTAAATTGTATATCTGTGTAGTATTAGGTCCTTGTGCATTAAATTAGTGTTTTCTTAAACAGGTCATTTTGAACTGCATAGTATGAAAACAAAAATAAACCATATTATTTTGAAATACGAGTTCTATACTAACAGTGCAATATTACAGAAAATACAAATTTAAACAGGTATTTCATGGGTAGGGAACCTAATACATCACAGACAAACAAACCGAATTTAATATATAATTACTTGCCGTAATGAGATTGTGTCATGTCTGTGGAAGGGATTAGACATTTAACCCATCATGCGTGTCTACTGCGGGTTGATGGGTGAACAGTGAACCTGCTCATGTGGTTCTGGGGTGATGCGGTTTATGGAAAGAGTGGCGGGAGGCCTTTGCCCACGAGTGGGACAGAACAGGCTAACAAAAAAAAAAGAGATTGTGCATGAACAGCGATTACCTTAGATATAGGTACATTACCTGAAACAAACTGAGCAGGGACTTCTTGTAGTTGAGCACGTCGGGCAGCTCGCCGGGGTCCAGGTAGGCAGCCTTGAGCTCCCCGCTGCTCCAGTGAGCGTAGAATGTGCTGTCACTGTACGAGTCCCACACAGAGTCATATGCCATGAAGTCTGCATTGACATGCTTCCCTCGCAGGTACAGTTTCGGTGAATGCAACTGGAAGGAATTTGAAGTTAAGGTAAAATAAAGTACATCGACATGAAGTGCAGTTTTGAGTTGCAGGTGATGTGGAGGTGCGCACCCGGAACTGCAGCAGCTGGTCGTGGTCGGCGGCGGCGCGCGGCGCCACGTCCAGGCGCGCGCGCAGCTTGTAGCCCACCTCGCGGTCGGCGCGCGCCGCGTCGTTGAGCTGCAGCGTGGACTCCAGCTCGAAGGCGGCCGGCGCACTCAGCAGCGAGCGCCCGCCCGCCGCCGCGCCCAGCGCGCACAGCGCCAGCACCAGCGCCAAGCCTCTCATCGCACTAACACCGTTCACGTTCGCGTACATACGTCGATATTGCAGACCGGACACCGGCGCGGTTATCTGGCACGCATAGCGTAGCGCTCGTCCGAGTCAAGCGAGTGATGTGTCCGCGTCAGTGTCACCGCCGCTGACGCCGACGTATAACTGACGCACGTTTGACAGCTCGCCGGCCGCTGACCGCTGCGCAGGCGGCGAGGGCGCGGGGCGCGGGGGCCGCGGCCGGTTTGTATTGCTATCTCTATGCGATAGACTCTGCCACACTTCCGCCAATGAATACAGGCGGGGGCGAGCGAGCCTACATCGTCGCTGCTTGGTGAGTAGTGGCATCATCACAATAATGAACATGAACGCGTTACTAAGTACAAAAGTAAATACACTTGGCTAATTAATATCAAAGCTGCTAATGTACAAAACAACTAACGACTTTTATACTTAATAATTACACGTTGATAATGAGGTCATAGTTTATGTTCATATCTACTTATAGCGCTTATAGCATAAATACGAGTTCTAAGTACAAATTAATAATAATAATAATTTATTCAGAGTTGAAATTTGGTAAAATATCAACTCTGAATAAATAGCTAGGTACTTACATACAAATTATAAAATACGACTATGCTATATACGAGTATGCCTGTAACTCAGATAAACCTGTATCACAGGAAATAAAAGCTCATAGTTTTAGTACAACCATATTGTGCACCAGACATCGAGTGTCGTATCTCACCGCAGTAGCCGCACATCGAGTTGAGCTCTCTACAGGTTTTGGCTGCATGTCCATACTGTTGGCATTTGTAGCAGCGCGTAACCAGGGTGAAGTCCCTGGCAGGGCAGGATTTCCAATTTAAAAAATCGTTGACTGGGAAATTAGGGCTTTTTGGATGTTGGCTGGAACTTCAACCACGTAGTTACAAGTCTGCGAATCTTTCTTTCCTGATTTGTGACTTAACCAAGGTCAAAAAGGCTATATTTTGTTCAGTAGTATCTGAAGACTTCAGTTTCAGTCAAAGAAGACGGGACTCCTACAACTACAATCCTGGGTTTGCGCTTCCTAGGTTCGTCGGCGGTAAGTCTGGTTGCAGATTGCTGGATTGCGTGCTTAATTTGCTTTTCTTTCTTTCTTAATAATATGGGTTTTGAACTTTCGCTCGAAGTTCAATAACCGACTTAGGCAGTTTATTATAAAAGCGTATACTATTCACAAGGAATGATTTGCTGGTCTTAGATAGTCTCCATTCAGGCAGGTAATATGATTTCATGCTTGCTACGCGTATTTTTTTTTTGAAAATGGCTTCTAATTTTAAAAAGTCCTAAGTCTTTACGTACTTTCGAAAATATAAAGAGAGGACAGAATTACTCCAAATATATTTCTACGGGACTCACGAGGACCTGAGCTGCTCTCTTTTGTAATATGAAGATGGATTCCGCATCAGCTGCAGTCTTACGTCTCCGACGGATTGATTCCGACGCACTCAACGCTATCAGACGTGCTCATCAATGTATAATATAACAATATTTTAATAAATTAACATTTGCGAAAAATAGTGACCTAGTTTTTAGTATACTGGCGTGTTATACAGACACACTTTGTAAGTGCTGACAAGTTGAAAATGAAATAATTGGAATATTAAAATCTAAAATATGGATAGCAGTCCCTTCAATCGGAGCGGGCTAACGCGACGCAGCCCTCCTCCAACACCTACACCGACGCAGCCCCAGCAACCCAGTCGTGAACGAACCCAGGAAGAAGAGAAATTGGAGCTTGTTTCGACTCCAGAGATCCAGAACTGGCTAAACTCTATTGAGCAGCACCTGGCCGAGGTATGCGCTATTTCCTCTGAGGGGAAATTGAACTCGGAACAGAAACTAAAGATAAGCAATCTATGCCGAAAAGTTGGTTATGGAGTTTCTCAACTGGCCGTCAAATACCAATCACTGAAATCTAATGCCGTGATGACCCATAACTCCCTGAAAATTTTAAGGGACGAACGAGACCTAAGGGATTGTGTGTTAGAAGTAAACCGGACTATTAAAGAATCCTGTGGAAGGCAGGCAACCGCTACCTCTTCTTTTGCCGACATGGTTAAGAAAGGGTCCAACAGTTTTATCCGTCCTAATACTTTTAGCTCTGTGGCGATCTATCCTCGTGACAATACAAAGACCAGTGACGAAACCAAGAACATCGTCCAGAAAATCGTTTGCCCTAGTGAGATGAAGCTAAAAGTAAGAGGCATTCGCAAAATAGGAAAAGGAGGACTTATTATAAGCACCGAAACCAAAGAGGATCTAGATAAATTAAAGAAAACAGTCCAACTAGCTTCTTCAGGCCTCACCATCGATGACCCCCAAAAGCGCAAACCACGCATTATAGTTCTAGGAGTTCCGGCTTCATTGGCTGAAAATGAGGTTTTCAACTGTATTTGTGACCAAAACTTGACCGACAAATTGCCCACTATGACCAAAGATGCATTTTTGACCTCAATCAAACTTAGCCATAAATCTGGTAGAAAAGATGCAGAGAACTGTAATTACATCATTGAAGTTCCAGCTTCGATTCGGAAGGCACTCATCGTGCAGGATAGACTATTTGTGAATTGGACGTCCAACCCGGTACGAGACTTCACTCTGGTAACGAGATGTTACAAGTGCCAGCAGTACGGTCATGCAGCCAAGACGTGCAAAGTCGCTGCCCCTACATGTGGGCATTGCGGTGAAGAAGGGCACACAACCCAAGACTGCACAAAAAAAGCCGACACGCCAAAGTGCGCAACATGTTTGCGTTTCAAAAAACCTGCCAACCACAAGACGGGAGATCCAGAGTGCCCTGCTAAAAAATCTGCCGAAAACAGGTACATAAACTCGATCAACTATGAAAGCGCCACATATATTTTTATTTTTAGACTTAATTTATTGTTTATACAGTGAAACTTGGTTAAGTGGGACCTGGATAAGTGAGAAACCTCCATAACTGGAACTCATGCTGAGGTCCCAACACTTTGGCACTGAATTACCTCTGTTAGTGGGACGAGGCAAACCTGTATATCTGGGATTTGTTCTTTCGATTTATCATCATAGTTACCTCTATAACTGAGACAGCGAGTAAATTTTATATGCATAAACCTCTGTAACTGAGATAACATTGTTTGTTTACTCATTCTTATTCATTCTTATTCTTATTTCTTCTAAAATGAAGAAGAAGACGATGAAATGAGCGCGGAAGTAAATTTAGTAAAAATTTCTAAACGCGAAGCAGTAAAAGCACTAGAAACTTTACACAGTTATTTTGAAATGTCATCAATTGGTGACCAAAGCATATTTGATAGAATTTATACCATCGAAAAACATCTGATGGCTGATACTTCCAAACGACAAACTAAAATGACAGATTTTTATAATTGATACATTCTGTTTCCATATTCGTACATATTACGTGTAAAAACGTGCTTGAATATTTTTGTTGATTACATTTGTATGATTACCTTTCAGTACTATTTTTTTTTATTAAAACTAATTTACATACATAACACGTTATTTTATTTAATGATCGCACCTGTATAACTGAAATAACCTGTATTCTCACCTCTATTAATGGAACCCTCTGTAAATGAAACAGATATTTATTTATACCTGTATATCTGAGACACTGGGTAAGTGGAATACCTCTATAAGTGAAACGACATTGCAGGTCCCTTGATGTCTCACTTAACCAGGTTTCACTGTATTATTTTATGGATAGTAATTTAATAACTGATATAGATGATACATTTGTAACAGTTTCAAAGCAATGCGAGGAGTGCAGACAATATTTTTCCGGCACTCAAAAGTCATTAACCATACTAACACAAAATATTCGCAGTATTTATAAAAATATCGATAGCTTTAACATTCTTCTTCATAGATTAAACTTTGAGTGTGATATATTGATACTAACTGAGTGCTGGCTGTGTGATCGCCAGGCCTACCTCCCCGAAATACCGGGGTATAACTTATTTTATACCACAATAAACAACAACCAAAATGATGGTGTGGTTGTTTATACCAAGGAACCATTAGAGGTCACAGTCGAAGAATTTACTCTAAAGGAGTGCATGAGTAATTGCTTGATCATTAAACTTGGAACATCCACAGCAATAATCACTATGTATAGATCACCTTCTGTTAGAAACTTGGAAACTTTTCACGCTTCTTTAAATCAAATTTTTCAAACTCTGTGCACATATAAGAATGTTATTCTAACGGGGGATATTAACATAAACATAAAGTCTGAAAACCGCGATGCAGGGACCCAAGACTATCTAAATATCTGCTCATTCCACGGTTTTCTTCCCGCTCACTCTTTGCCAACTCATCAAAGCGGTTCCTGTCTCGATCATATGATGATTAAATCCAGTTTATCGTATACTAGCTTTTACCCGCGGCTTCGCTCCCGTCAAATGACTACTCTACATATCCTACACTACCCTTCACTACCCTACACTACCCTACACTACCCTACACTACCCTACACTACCCTACACTACCCTACACTACCCTACACTACCCTACACTACCCTACACTACCCTACACTACCCTACACTACCCTACACTACCCTACACTACCCTACACTACCCTACACAACCCTACACTACCCTACACTACCCTACACTACCCTACACTACCCTACACTACCCTACACTACCCTACACTACCCTACACTACCCTACACTACCCTACACTACCCTACACTACCCTACACTACCCTACACTACCCTATACTACCCTACACTACCCTACACTACCCTACACTACCCTACACTACCCTACACTACCCTACACTACCCTACACTACCCTACACTACCCTACACTACCCTACCTACCCTACTTTACCTAACTTTTTTTTTTTAATTTTTCTCTCCGTAAGAACCATCATTGAACTTCAAGGAACATTTTAAAAGAAGAATCAGCCAAATCGGTCAAGCCGTTTTTATGTGATGTCGTGACAACGGAAAACGGGTTTCATTTTTATATATATAGATTACACTTGTTGCTAACTCGACAATTACAGACCATCACGCTGTCCTACTGCACTTAAACCTAACGCTGCCTAAGCAGAATCGACCTCGGACCAAAACGCAATTAAACACAAAAAAACTCGAATATGATTTACGCAATCTTGACTTTAACCCAGTTTACAATACTGCTGACGCTAATTTTGCTTTATCTTGTTTAGTAAAACATGTTCAACTTACAATATTACGTAACACATCTATTTCTTCCGTAAACAAAAAACTGTATAACATTAAACCTTGGGTTACTCCGGGCTTGATTCGATGTATCAGACATAGAGATAAACTTCACCAGAAAGCTAAAAAAAACCCTGACAATTCTATCATTCAAATCACGTACAAAAGATACAGAAATTTTTGTAATAACCTCTTAAAGAACATAAAAAATAGCTACGATAAAAATGAATTCAGTAGAGCAGGAAACAACAGTAAGCAACTGTGGAAACATATAAAAAATGTCACTTATATGGCAAAAAAGCGTGAATCTAATTCGAGTTTATTGCTTATTAATCCCTCACCTCTTTCATCAGCTAACCATGTTAATAACTTTTTTGTAAATATTGGGAAGACTCTTGCCGAACAGATTCCAACACAAGGCTGTGTCCGAAGTCTTTCGCTTGATTTAAGAAACAGGCGAGCCGTAAATTCTTTTAGTTTACTGGATACGGACGAAGACGAAGTTACTCGAATCATTTGTGGACTAAAAGATGACTCTGCCTGCAGTAGGATGGGATAATATTAGTAATAAGATCAGTTTAAGGATCTTTCGTCTCTGTCTTTCCGAAGGAATTTTCCCTTCATTTCTAAAAAAATGCAGTGGTTATCCCTGTTTTCAAATCCGGAAATAGGGAATTAGTAAATAATTATAGGCCTATATCGATACTTTCCTCAATTTCAAAAATACTAGAAATTTTTTTAAACAATAGACTAGTTAACTACTTAGAAAAAAATAAACTCCTATCATCGGCACAATTTGGTTTTATAGCCAAATTATCTACAGCTGATGCAGTGCACAGCCTGACAGATTATATTTCCGAAGAACTCGGCAAAGGACAGCAGACCCTGGGGGTGTTCCTTGACCTTGCGAAGGCCTTCGACACGGTTTCCCTTCCTTTGCTTATAAACAAATTAGAGGCAATAGGAATAAGAGGAACGCCGCTAAAACTATTTGCCGATTACTTAGATGGTCGATATCAATGTGTTAAAATAGATAATATTACAAGTGATGAGCAAATAAGTTCTGGATACGGTGTTCCCCAGGGAAGTATCCTGGCCCCTACCCTATTTTTGATCTACATCAACGATTTATGCAACCTTAATATTAAACAAGGCAAAATCGTCTCATATGCCGACGACACAGCCCTTATTTTTACCGCTAAAACCAGCAGTGAATTATACGAAAACGCTCAACTGGGTTTCAACACTGTGACTAATTGGCTTCAAAGTAATTTGCTAACATTAAATGCTGACAAGACAAAATATATTCACTTTTGCATGCGCAACGCTCATTCTAACACTGCTTACTCTCATTTGTTTGCCCATAAATGTGGATTCCAATCATCCAGCATGTGTGATTGCCCCCGTATCAATAAAACACGCGAAATCAAATATCTCGGGGTTATAATAGATGAAACGCTCTCTTTTAGACCGCATATTGAAAGTCTAGTTAAGAGAGTGCGTAAATTAATCTATGTTTTTAAGAAATTGCGAGCGATCACAGATTCAAAATTGGTGACACAGATTTATTTAGCCCTAGGACAATCTGTCATCCAATATTGTATCACCTTGGGGTGGAGCACTAAAATCTCTCTTACTGCCTCTTGAAAGAGCTCAAAGAGCCATCTTAAAAGTTGCAAATTTCCTTCCCTTTCTCTATCCTACAGATCAGCTGTACAAATCCTGTAACGTGCTTACTGTTCGCCAGCTTTTCATTATGCACTTGGTAATAAAACAGCACTCCATGCTTACCTATAACGCCGAAATCACTAATAAGAGACGAAACGATATTGTTTGCCACTCTAACGAATTGTCAAAATATGTATTTGTAAAAAGATTTTTTACTTTTTTAGGTCCATTTCTGTACAATAAATTAAATAGAAAATTAAGTATCTATAAATTAAATAAGTATAACTGTAAAAAGAGGATCCTCCAATATTTACTTAGCATATCCTATGTAGAGACTGAAGACCTACTTACTGTTAGTAAATAATACACGCCGTATCTTTAAATTTAGTTAAATTTTTATAATAGTCATATTTAGTGTTAATTTATATTTTTGTATTTAAGCTCTTTCTAGCCTGAAGCACAGGTTCACCCTAGTTCAGGCAAATAAGCAACTGTGTTCTTTTTATTGTTAAATGTACTGTATTGTAAAGACGCCCAATTTTATAAATAAAATAAACGATTATTATTGAGCTTATTGAGTCTCGCTTTACACTCTGTGAAATTTTCAATTTCTGCTCTGAGTTGAGTCTGCCATCCGAGGCAACAAATGCTCTAAGGAGGCAAAAGAACAAACCTCGTTTAGATACTTCTCTAACACGTGGCCTGAAAAGTTGGTAGGCTGAAATACACACATCAAAAGTGTCTAGGGATCAACATATATTTTTGCAATAACTTTTCTCCTGATTGATATTAATTAAAATTTTCTTTAAGGATTCATCAAATAAAGTGTTTTCGTTTATCACAGTAACGATAAACCAAGTCACCTTTGCATTAATAAAGAAATTTGCCATTTTCCTAATAAAGGGATTTTTGACATTTGAACCACTAACATTAAAGTTCGAAAAAAAGACTGAAATAACAGTTTTCTTTAAAATTTTATTGGGTAACTTAAACAATTAATAATCCGTGTTTCTACCGCGAACACTAACAACACAAGAACATCGGTTTGGCATACTCAAAATGAGTTCATCCAAATCACGCTGTGGAATGGCCGCCCATGTTCGTTGCAACAACAAAAAAAGGTCTTCTTGCGACTGGATACCCTCCATATTCGGCAGAGCTCTTCTCTCTAGCATATCCCATGCATGCTCAATCGGGTTCAAGTCTGGCGACTGAGCAGGCCAGGGCAGGACATTGATGTTAGCTGCGGCGAGAGTCTGTCTTACAACTCTTGCGGTGTGCGGTCGTGCATTATCATGCATTAACTGAAATAAGGGACCGATTTGCACTTGTAGAGGAACGATGACGTCTGATACAATCGTCTCAGCATAAATTTGAGCGTTGAGGTTGCCTCTGATCCAAATCAACTCAGTTCTTCCAAATACCCGCCCATACCATGATGGTTCCACCACTATAAGGATGGACTTCCTGGCAGGATTTTAATCGCTGTTGGCGTCCAGGGGTTCTCCAGTGTCGTATACGTCTTGTATCCGGTCTCATACCAAAACGAGACTCATCAGAAAAGCACACGAAACGCCATTGTTCTTCTGCCCAATTTCTGTGTTCAAGAGCCCATTGATATCGAATCCTACGATTGTGCATTGCTATAGGTGGTACCCGTAGCGGTCTTCGGAAATGAAGGTTCACTTCATGCAAGCGGTTTCTGACTGTTTGGTCGCTAATTAAGTTCCCTGAAGAGTGATGAAGCCTCACGGCTAACATCATGGCGGTTATTGTTGGAGCTCTTCGAGTTAAGATTTGAATGTATCGGTCTTGTCTCCGTGTGGTGCAGCGATACTGTCCTCCATGGCGCTCAGCCACGGTACCAGTGCTTCGGTAACGTGTCCAAAGTCGACTGATAACACTCTGACTTGTATTCAGAGCTAAAGCCACAGTACGTTGCCGGGAACCAGCTTCTATCATTCCCACGGCTCTGAGCATTTCTTCCCAGCTTAAATGACGTCGCCGCTCCATAATAACGTTGGTTTTAATCAGTAGTAGGGAAACAGAAGCACTAATAATGTCTTCAATGCGTTGTATGTTTTTATAGGGAAAATATTGACAGCTGATTTTCATCTTTTACTCGAATTTGATTCACAGTTCCTGATTCAAATTATGAAATGCACCAAAAAGGATCCATATAAATTTATAAAATCATAAATTTATTACAAAGCCACATCTCAATCTCAAGAAATCCGCATAAAAATGCTTGATCCCTAGACACTTTTGATGTGTGTAGTAATACCTATATTTTTGATTAAATTCAATTTTATTATTCGATTTCATAATCTTTGAGAGCGATATAACAATATTCTAGGAATGTTTAATTTAATCAATACCATTGTTATAGTTATGCTTGTTTTAGCCTTCTTAAAATAAGTCTCAGTTTTGAGAAGCTCTTTTCAAAAGTGCAAAATTTCGTTCCAACTAGATTTTTTTTGAGGTTTTCATACTGGAACTGGTCCCAGGGGGCCAAATCTAGAAAATACAGTGGATGAAGAAGCAATTATAAAGATTATGCGTACAATTTTGCAATCACTTTCATTGATGTGTGACACGGTGAGTTATCCTAATGAAACTGCACTTTTTTTGTCATCAAATGGGAAAGTTTTTTCATGATTTCATCCTTCAAATGTTTCAATAACGTAACGTTATGATCGTTGTTAATTGTCTGGTCATTTTTCATGTAATCAATGTATATAATACAATACGCATTCCAGATTGCTAAATCTTATAGATTTACATGCCAGCGCCTTTTGCGCTCTAAGCTTTTGCGCCTTCTGACGCGGTTCATCACATGCACTCCACCCAGCTGACTGTCGATTCGACTGGATTTGACTTTTAAACTGGAGTGTAGTAATGCAACCATCTTTTATCCATCGTAATATATCAACGACAAAATTCGTCTTTATTGCGGTTAAATATTATATCAATAAACATTGCTCCTAATCATCAACACGCTGTAAGCTGTTGTTTTTGATCGATTGTGAGTACGCGCGGTAGCCAATTTGCACATAGCTTTCTTCTTCTTCTACCAGGCGTTAATCCCGGCCATTGTCAGGGTCCGCCTTCTTACTAAACTTTCTCCACTTCGCCCGATCTTCAACATCCTTCCCAATCAGGCCGTTGGCTCTCATGTCGGATTTGACGCCGTCAAGCCAGCGCTTGCGAGGGCGACCACGGGACCTAGCAACGGGAAGTATCCTATGAATTTTGATTCCTTTGACAGTGTCGAAATGTAGGTACGTTTTTTGCAACATAAACGGGCGTATCATTTTTTCGTGTCAACTTACATGTTTGATTTTTGCACATTTTCAATGGACCGCGGACTTGAGTACTTATATAGTTTCAATTTCAACAAAGGGTCTTGACAAACAGACGGACAACAAAGTGATCATGAAAGGTTCCGTTTTTTCCTTTTGAGGTACGGAACCCTAAAAAGATGAAGTTGGTAAGTACGGAAACCTCTTTTTTTTAATGGTTTATTAGAAAATAAATAAAATGCTTTGAGTCTTTATAAGTAGGTACTCGAAGTTTCCTAGCGTGATCGCATCAAGACTGAAGATATCCGCAGGAGAACGAACGAGGGTACAGGCCTGGGTGCAAGCACCGGACAGGCCTGTCGAAATTGACCCTGAGGCAGAGTGGTTCCAGGAGGCCGTCTCGCAAATCTGCGACGAGGCGATGCCCCGAGTCCATCCAGGACGTGCTCGGCGCCAGGTGTACTGGTGGTCGCCGGAGATTGCGGCTCTGCGCGAGGCGTGCACCGCCGCGCGGCGCCGGTACACCAGGTTCCGCAGGCGCCGTACCCGCCCGCCGGATGCGGAGGCCAGAGAGGCGGAGCTATACGAGAGGTACAGAGCGGTAAGGCGCACCCTCCGAACAGAAGTAAAACGGGCCAAGTTGGAGGCCCGCAATGTGTGGCTGGGGACTCTGAATAGGGACCCATGGGGACGCCCTTACCAGGTGGTGCGTGACAAACTCCGCCCATGGGCTCCCCCTCTGACTCAGAGTCTCCGGCCCCTAGTTGTGGAGGGTGTGGTGGCCAATCTGTTCCCTGAGCGAGGAGAACACTCTCCCCCGCTCATGGCTCCGTCACCTGCGGTGCCCGTAGCGGACCACACCAGCGACGACGAGGACGACGCTCCAGAGGTGACCGAGGTAGAGATGAGGGCGGTGGTACGAAGACTCAGTGTCAAGAACACCGCCCCAGGACCCGACGGCGTGCACGGAAGGGTTTGGGTCCTGGCCATGGAGGCTCTTGGGTCTCGATTGCGAGGGCTCTTTAGCGCGTGCATGGAGAAAGGCCAGTTCCCCCTTCGCTGGAAGACCGGGAAACTGGTCCTCATCGCGAAGCCGGGGCGCCCCGCGGACTCTCCGTCCGCGTACCGGCCCATCGTGCTGCTCGACGTGGGGCCGGACCTTTCGGACGGCCTGTTCGGCTTTCGCAGGGGGCGTTCCACGGTGGATGCCATCATGCGCGTGAGGGCTCTCACGACGGGGGATGCGGTGATTCGGGGCAGGGTCGTCATGGCGGTGTCTTTGGACATCGCCAATGCCTTCAACTCCCTGCCCTGGAGTTGCATCGGGGCGGCACTTCGGTACCATGAGGTGCCCGCCTACCTCCGTCGTGTGATCGAGGCCTACCTATCGGATAGGTTCATCATCTATCCCGGTCACCAGGGAGAGTGGAGACGGCGAGAGAAATCGTGCGGTGTTCCGCAGGGATCGGTAGGTACTAGGACCGCCCCTGTGGAACATCGGATACGATTACGTGCTGCGCGGCGACCTCCCCGACGGGGTCAGCGTGGTCTGTTACGCAGACGACACGCTGGTCCTGGCGCGGGGAGAGTCGTACCAGGCAGCGGCCGAAACAGCGACACGCGGGGTTGCGACAGTCGTGGAGAGGATCCAGCAACTGGGACTCAAGGTGGCATTGCACAAGTCCGAGGCCATGTGCTTTCATGGCCCTCGGAACGCGCCACCACCGGGTTCCCAAATAACGGTAGGGGGAATCCACATCGGCGTCGGGTCGGCGATGAAGTGCCTGGGACTCGTCCTCGACAGCCGGTGGACTTTCGAAGAGCATTTCCGACGTTTGGCCCCCAAACTGGTTAGGTCTGGGGCCGCTCTGAAACGGCTCCCGCCCAACCTAGGGGGTCCAGACGCCCCCTGCCGGAGGCTCTACGCGGGGATCGTTCGGTCCATGGCCCTTTACGGGGCGCCGGTTTGGGCGCCGTCGCTAGGTAAGCGACCGGAGCCAAGCTGAACGCTTGCCAAAGGGTCAAGGCCATCCGGATGGTGCGGGGATACCGCACGATCTCCCGCGAAGCGGCGAGCCTCCTCGCTGGCCTGCTACCGTGGGATCTGGAGGCAACAGTCCTTGCACGCATGCACGATTTGCGCGTGGAGATGCAACGCCGGGGCAAAACTTCGCTGCCGCGACAAGTCGCGGCATGGCGGACAGAGTTCCGGCGGGATCTCAGGGTGGCATGGCGACTGCGACTGTCGCAACCCAGTGCTGGGCACGCCGTCATTGAGTCGGTTAGGCCCCTCTTTGAGGAGTGGTTGGAAAGAGGTCACGGCGTCCTCTCTGTAGTGTATGAGTGTGCGTACGCACACACACTTGTAATTTTAAGTTCAAGGCGACTCACTGACCAAGTCCTGCACACTATCCCATCCTCGTCGCCACTGTAATGTATTTGGAAATGAGACACGTATCGCTAGTTCAACCGTTTATTGTGGACTAACCGTCCGATACAAAAATTAAAAGTGTGTGTGCGTACGCACACTCATACACTACACTCTCTTTCCGTATGACGCAGGTCCTCAGGTTCCTGCATCGAATCAAGCAGGAGAGGACGCCCGGGTGTCGCTACTGTGTGGACCGCCCGGAGGACACGGTGGAGCACACGGTAGAAGTGTGCCCCGCTTGGGCGGAGCACCGCCGTGTCCTAGTGCAGGCTAGGAAGTCATTCTGATGATTCCCCTACCAGAAAAAAAAAAAAAAGTTAGGGGAGGCCATATCCAACAGTGGACGTTTCGGCTGATATTATAAGCGTTGCATAGGTAGGTAATATGAAATTTTATATAAAATACTAGCTGAACCCCGCGGTTTCACCCGCATTTTTCGTTATTGCTCCGCTCCCGTGGGTCGTAGCGTGATGTTATATAGCCTATAGCATTCCTCGAGCTTTTCAAATCAGACCAGTAGTTCCAGAGATTACCCCCTACATACAAACTTACAAACATACAAACTTACAAATTTTACCTCTTTATAATATTAGTATAGATAAGTACTTAATTCATGAATTCCCGACCGGTCGCATGAGACCGCGCTGTTATTGTTTTACTATTGTGTCTCGTTTCGCGGGTATGTGATAGGTATGATATAGTTACCTACCTACCCTAAGTGTAAACTACACTCGTAAACTCACTCTACTGTACTTATTATTATTATTATTTTTCTATAGCGATAAGTAAAAAAAAGGAAGCTATAAGTACTACATTACATAGACTATTGACCTCTCTGACGTGTGAGTAGAATACGGATTGTCGAAGCGGCGCGCGTTACCGCGATAGATGACTGCTATAACATTATAACACTTGACTTCGACTCACGTGACCGCCAAATATCATCCCTACGATAATCTATTGCGAAAGAACATACTCGATCTTTAATATCTTTATAGTATATTTCATTACAAGTGCGGAAAGTCTGTCATTGAAAGAGTTTCGACAAATGTCTACCCGAGCCGAGGCGCAGCCGAAGGTGAGGGTTGACAGTCGGAACAAGTTGCAATGACGGTTCCGCACGTGTACTGAACAACTATTTTTAATACAGTTGCGAAAAAATGAAGCAAATAGGTAAATGATAAAAACACAATAAATTCAACTAACTAATCAAAATGGCGCCAACCGTCAAAGAATATAAACAGAAGTTTTTTTTTTGTTTTCTTCACCCATAAACGGAACTCAGCACATACAGCCAAGTCTTCAGTAGAATTTTTTTATAGATATGAAATGAAAATGCAACTTAATGAGATGAAATGAAATGAAACCTAACCTTCGATTGATTGAATCAAATCATTAAAACTGATATTGAAACAAATTAGTAGCTTCTTTTTAGAAATATTTAAAAAAGTTTTTATGATTCATCATAAAAACTTTTTTTAGTAAAAACTTCATGGTTGGTTTTTTCTTTTTAATAGACATTATTTTGACAGTTGGGAAAGAAAAAGCACGAGTTCGGGAATGGTAAAGAAAAAGCACGAGTGTGTAATAGCCTGCTTCCCGAACGCTATACGTCCCTGCAATACGCCACTTTTTGAGCAACTGTATTAAAAATTAGCTTAACATATTATCACAAGGATTTGGATAAAATAAGGCACACGGATAGATAATGTCCAGGAATAGCACAAACGAACAAAGGATACTTTTAGGGTTCCGTACCTCAAAAGAAAAAACGGAACCCATAGAGGATCACTTTGTTGTCCGTCTGTCTGCCTGTCAAGACCCTTTATCTCGGGAACGCGTAAAGGTATCAAGTTGAAATTAAAACTATACCTATACTCAAATCCGCGGTCCCTTGAAACTGTGCAAAAATCAAACTTGTAAGTTGACGGGAAAAAAAGATACGCACGTTTATATTGTGCAAAAAACGTACATTTCGACACTCTCAAAGGAATCAAAATTCATAGGGTATTTCTCGTTGACGTAGAATCTTGAAAGGCTTCGTGCAAGGTTTTATATCACAAATATAGGAAAAATCTGAAAACTGAAAATTGGTAAGCAGGTACGTCACTAGAAAAAAATTTTGAAAAATCTTCAAGGTTCGATTCGAGAATTGAACTGTTTTCATAGGTAAGTTGGTACGAAACCACAGAAATCTTAATAAGATATCTATATACGGAACCCTCGGTGCGCGAGTCCGACTCGCACTTGCCCGGTTCATGCAAGCTCAGACCATGGGCGGAGATGCTGAGAAGTCGTTTAGTTTATCGCGGATATAAATTCGGTAGCTATAGCCTGCAGTCGGTTGACGGTTGCCCGTGGTTACCATTTCTTTGAGTGAAGTGCGATTAACCTCTTGCGGGAATCCAAGTGCCTACGTTACTGGGTGAAAGGTAGGGGAGGAATAGTACAGTAGGGTGATGTATGGAAGATACGGTGGCGATGTGGTGGTGGGGTGGTGGAGCCAGGCCGCGCAGGCCTCGGGAGACCGCCCGGCCGAGCTCGCGCAGGCGGCGCGCGGCGGCGAGAATAACAACACATATCATGCGATAGTACATTTATTGGAACAATGCTGGGTGCACCACTCACTAATCACTCTCATTACCATTACTTTAAAATAATACTGTAATGAGCACAAAGTTTTGGTTCGTAGATAAGGTGCTGCTCAAATTAAATTATATTTACTTTGAGTAAGCAGCTAGCTGTAGAAGCACATAACTTTAAGCCGCGGCGCCAGTGGCAAGTCGACAGAGTTCTAGTTCACACCTGTCACCTACCTACCTCATGAAGCACGTGCGGAGTCGACGACGCGACCGCGACGTAGCGTAACTATACCGAGAAGTATTCCTGTTCCGCCACCCAAGCTATTCCCGTTTCGGCACCAATAAGTACTTATGGTAGGTAGGTTGTATTGGTGCCGAAACGTTTGATGCCGAAAAACTTGGTGCTGAAATAAGAATAGTTCGAACAGAGCAGAAGCTAATGACTCATTTTGTTACAATTACTTTATGAATCCCCGGAGGACCGCCTATGAGACTGCGCTGTTATTGTTTTACTATTGTGTCTCGATTTGCGGGTATGTGATAGGTTAAGGTGCGTTGGGGTAAGACCGGCGCGGTAAGAATTACAAATTAAATATAATTAAATATCCGCCACGCCCGCGCCAGTCCCTTCGGCCACAGGGCGGGCACTACGCGCCGCGCGCCGTTACAGAACAGGAAAGAGCGGATACATTCTTGACTTCCAACTTGCGCTCCTAGCAATAGAAATAGTTATCCGAATCCGTAGTTTATCCGAATGTATCGTTGTTGTTGCCGTCTGTCTGTCTGTCAAGACGTGTGGTTGTGTTGCGTCGTGGCTGTGGCGCAGCAGAACAAGTGCACACGAGGAGCGACCTCCTCTCAACAAGTCAGATATGCGCGCCCTCGCTCCGCAAGAGCCGAGGCATTTTGTAGCTACGTCAATAATATTTTAGAGCAAAACAGCTGAATCAATAGTGTCTTTATTAAAATATTATGGATTATTTTTGGTTCAATATAAAGTTAAAAGTAGGACCTGTGCTTCATGTTAGAACCTGTCTTCTCTAAATCTGAAAGTACCTACATATCATAATTTTACGCAACATCACACCTTTAAGAGCTTCTCCTGAAAACGAGCCCAACTGTGACAGTGTTCTCAATATTTTCAATATTTACTGCGATATGTAAAATGAAACTTGAACAGAACTTGAATAATTACTGAACTATTTAATTATTGATGCCTCTACGCGCCTCAAATTCGTATTCATATTTCAACGAATACGAATTTGAAAAATATTTATATTTTGTTCCAAAACTTTTTTCCCTACAAAAAAAAAATATGTTAGGTAGGTATGTATTAAGTACCTACCTATATATTTTTTAAATATCTGGTGGCAACCCTAACTGTGCGCCACATATGATACATATACAACGTTGATACGACAGAGGGGCTTTCCTTATAAGTTGTACTCATCAATATGAACAACTTCTACTATGCGATTAAACCTGAAATCTCGAAAAAAAAAAACGCTTCTCCATACATTTTGTAAAATTATGTGAACATAAAAACAATTTTTTTAAGGAAAGCCCCTCTGTCGTATCAACATTGTATATTAGAAGAAATGAAAACCTTTTCGAATTGTGCCTCTGTTACCTCAACTTAAAGTTATGTGAGTTCGGTGCTTATTACCTAAAATATTAATAATTTCAATAAATAAACAATCATAAACAAACTTTAAAGACAATATAACTTTAAATTAGAAAATTCATAACAGAATAACATTGCGTCTGTTGGAAAGTAGTTATTAGTTAGTAGCTGTGCGTGGCCAGCCTGCCCCGTGGCGGGCGCGCGGCGGCACTGCGCCACGCTCGCCGGGCGCAGCGCGGGCGCCGCCGAGCGGAGGCGTCGTCGTCCGCAGCTCGATCACACTACAACTTGCAGGCAGCAGACAAGCGCGCAGGCTGGCGCACGCACTGCGTCATAGTGTAACACTTGTAACAATAAGTAGCACCTGTCTCACAGTGTACAACTAGTTCAACAATATCACATGCTCGCGAGCCGCGCTTTGTACTGTGCCGCGGCTCCGTCCGCTAGCCGCAGCTCATTTGGATCAGATAATCTTTGGTCATTGAACTATATTTGTAGAACATCGCAGCCGATATATCGGCCAATAAATTAAAATATTTACAATTCGTTTTAACTACATAATTAACGCTTTCCTATCATACAGCAAAATAAAAAACAATAATGAACCAGCAGGCCGCGCCGAAGAAGGATGAAGATATCCACCGGGAATCAAGGTTACCGACAAGACCTAGTGAGGGTCGCGGGCATCCAACCGGACCGGCCGTTATGGCGACACTCGGAGGCCTATGTCCAACAGTGGACGTCTATCAGCTTGAAGACGATGATGTTGATGGGAGTGGCGCGCTCACGAGTAGATGGTCATCAGGATCATCTGCGAACAGAACGCGCTCGCGGTGAGTGTGTGGAGCGGCGTGGCGGGGGGGGGGGGGGCGGCCGCGCACCTACCTCCTCCAGGGACAGCGGGTTGGACTTCATCTTGGTGTCGAGGCTGCGGTACCGCTCTGCAACAGAAACACCGCGATCATTCTCATTAATCTCAACCGAACACTCTAGCTCATTTAGTTAAAGGTTTATCAAAAATTCGACTTTTCGGTTCGATTGCGACACTTCGATGCTCGAGGTTCGCTTACGGAACAAATAAGTTCTGAGAGCGCTGTGTCATCTAGACGTGACTATAGCTAGTGGATCAACGAGAAGCTTGCTGACGTGCAACCCGCGTGCTAACCCAAAAAGGGCAACTGTGTCGATCCTGCCAACTACCGGCTGATTGAATTTGATTGATGATTGCTGAATAACCTCAATACTCTGAAAGATTATTTTCGCGGCAATCGGTTTACTAGTAACTTACTAATTTATGCCACCCACTTGTGGGGCGAGACCTCGAGGTGAATGGGGAAGCGACTGCTGTCTCCTTAGACTTCTCGAGTGCCTTCGACGGAGGATGGCACGCTACCCTTTTGAGTAAGCTTCCAGCGTCGACCGACCTTTACCCTGAACAACTGGGTAAAAGTCCTTTTAAGAATCGGTTGTCATTTTGAGAACTAGGCCTTTTGCGC
The DNA here is from genome assembly GCA_030763345.1 of Mythimna separata. Taxonomy (NCBI): domain Eukaryota; kingdom Metazoa; phylum Arthropoda; class Insecta; order Lepidoptera; family Noctuidae; genus Mythimna; species Mythimna separata. The sequence goes on along the minus strand of CM061187.1, from coordinate 21,172,626 downwards.
CTAAATTATTTATGGCGTAAACCAATACAACCTTCAGCGAATATCTTGACGAGATATGTGCTTGTGTGCTAACACATATCACAACGGAAAGGGATCGTCACCGTATCAACTCGAGCTGTTTAGTATGAAACTCCTTACTGCAACGCACACTAATCTGAAACGTAACGTAATCGCATCGCCTCGGACAAGCTCACGAACCGCGGTGCCGTGCCCGGTCGACTTGCGGTCGGCTTTCCGAACCCTCGCTTACGGCTCTCCGTACACTAGCTTACGTATCTTCGTCCACTCTCCGCCCGCTGCTGTTCTATTCACGTGAGAGGCGACGCTATACGACGACGATAGCGACGATATACTAACAACGTCTAGCCGTTAAACAGCGGTCGGCGAGCCGTAAGTGCGGCGTAGTCTAGCTGTAGCCGATGCCGAGTCGATGCGGCGGAGCTCCTAATCCGCTTACGTTACGTCTTACGTGGTTACGTAAAGTGGACGACTGCCTGAGCTGGTAGCGAAATCATAGCGCGATCGCATAAAATAATATTCGTTTCGTGTAAATTAGTACCGGTCGATTCCCTAGATGGCGTTAGGATCGAATTAGATCGCGCTATGGTTTCGTTACATTGGTTTACTTAGGTCAAACGGATTTTTTTACTTTTTGAGCAGCGCACCTATCGGGAGTCAGTGTAACTACTAAGTGAAGTGATACGTGATACTAGTAAATACCGGTGGTGTTATTCCAAATCGACCTCGCAGTCGAACATGGTCCTTCGAGCCGGATATGGTCGCGAGTGTTACTGGTGATCACTGGTGGTGGAAGTGATTACCACCCAGCGCGTCGTTACTGGGCAGTGGAACGCTGTCCAGAGCAGCCCCTTTAGCTGGTACCAGGTGAGAGGTGCCCAGGAGTTGGAGGAGGAACCGAGTGGAGCTGGAGGCAGGAGCAGCAGCAACCTGCTGGAGCTACAGCATCGGCAGCCAGGACTGGCTGCGTCACTCTGGAGGGACGGCGTAAGGGAGGCAGAGCAGACCGTAGTAAGCAGAGGGCTCCACTTGTTTGACGCCGAGGAGAAAGGCGAGGGTGACGATCCCTTTCCGTTTTGATATGTGCGCTACGACCCATACTCGTAAGTACGCCGATATAAGTGCTAAGCACAAGTACGCCATCCTGGCCGACACACTTCCGATCTTCAGCACATTGTTCACAAAGCGCGATAAGCCGACACCACCACGCACGTTACCGGATTTGCGAATGATCGTGTCCTCCCAGTTTTGAGAAACTCGGCTTTTTATAATGTTTTCGCACCTTCAGTAACAAATATTTTTTATGATATTATTAAAACTTATTTATGCCTATGTATTTTTGAGTAAGTATAAGAAGATATTATTAACGCACCCAAATTCTGTAAGTGTAATTTGTGTTTCAATGATATAAAAAAATGGAAGGTGTAAATGAGGCATGAACAAAGCACCGCACTATGTCGCCGGTGCTCGGCATCGTCACATACAGCGCAGTAGACTGACCGTGCGCGAGGTGCAGGCGCGCCAGAGCCATGACGTAGGCCTCCTCCGTGAGCTTGCAGCCGCGCGCGTAGCGCAGCACCAGGCACTCCAGCACCTTGTTGCTGGCCGTGACGCCGGCCGCCCACAGCAGCGCGCGCAGCCGGTACGACGACACCGCGCCGCAGCGCCGCCCGCCGTGCTTCAGGAAGGCGGCGCGCCAGTACGCCAACAACGCCAGCAGCGCCGGCAGCTCGCTGGCGCGCATGGCGCCGCTCAGCGCGGCGTCGCGCAGCGGTACGAGCGCGCGGCACAGCTCCAGCGACGGGCGCGCGCACAGGCACACGCGCCACACGCGCCGCAGCGCCGCGCGCAGCGCCGCCGCGTCCAGCTCGGGCGCCGCGCGCAGCCGCGCCGCCGCCGCGCGCACGCCCGCCGGCAGCGCGTCCGCGCGCAGCTCGGCCGCCACGTCGCGCACCACCACGTTGTCGTCGTTCACCTCCCACACGTCCGTCAGCTCGTCCGTGAGGATGCGCAGCAGGAAGGCGGCGTCCGTGTGCGCGCGCCGCGTGTGCGGCACCACCAGGTAGCGGCCCGGCGGCAGCGTGAAGAACGTCACCACCTCGCGCGCGCGCGACTCGTGCGTCACGTCCAGCGGCCGCAGGCCCCGCAGCGCCGCCGGGTCGCTGGGCCGCCGCGGCCCGCCGGGGCCCAGCTCGTACACGGCGAAGCCGATGGCGCGCAGCTTGCGCGCGGCGGCGCCCACGTCGTACTGCTGCGTGACGGACACCACGACGTGGCACTTGCGCGCGCCCGCCGCCTCGGAGCACGGGATCTGCACGTGGAACTGCGGGTTGGCGGCCGTGGTGGCGGCGGCGGGCGGCCCGCCGGCGTTGTAGCCCGCGCGCCAGCGCCGCCGCGCCAGCACGGCGCGCCACGGCCGCCGCGCGTGCAGCCCGCGCTCCAGCAGCCAGTCGTCCGGCCCCACGTGCACCAGCTCCAGCTGGCTGAACGACGCCGCGAAGTCCTCGAACGACATCCTGCCACAAGACACTACTACACCCTCAATTTGATGCAGTTTACGCTAACTGTACGATCTTTAAGATAACGGAGAAGAAAACGTACGTAGGCTCTGTACGTAGGCCGACGCATCCGCAAATGACGTTTGCACATGCGTCTGTTCACGCCTCAAAGCCTCCTCCCTCTACGAGCTTTAGCTTAAGTTTTAATTATTAATTATATGTTAGGCTGTAGAGGAAGTCTTATTTGAAACTATAAATCTTAACGACATGCAAAGAGATCTAAAACGTGTTGGTCATCTCGTACTGACCAGAAGTCCCCCGGGCGGTCGGCGCGCGGCGCCAGCAGGTCGCGGTCGGGCGGCGCCAGCGCGCGCCACTCGGCGCTGTCGGGCGCCCACGCGCCGCGCCAGGCGCCGCGCCCGCCCGGCGCCCGCAGCCGCACCAGCGCGCCCGCGCCCGCGCCGCCGCGCACGCGCGCCAGCCCCGCCACGGCGTAGGGCGCCGCCGCCTGCAGCCCGCCCGGCGCGCCGCGCGCCGCCACCGCCACCAGCAGCGTGGAGCGCGGCACCGCCGAGTTCAGCACCTGGAACGTGAGCGCGCGCGGCTGCGCCCGCAGCGAGAAGCTCTGCACGATGCCGCCCGACAGCTCCTGCAGCGCGCGCGCCACGCTGCCGCCGCGCAGCGCTGCGTACGAGCCGTGCAGCCTGCGGACAGAGCGGCGTCAGCAGCACGTCCGGGCGCCGGACCCACGCGCCGAGGGCGTGCTACTCACTTGGCGTAGGCCTTCTCGAGCAGCGGCAGCGTGAAGTCGTCGTGGCGCGGCGGCGCGGCCAGCAGGCGTGCGCCCGCGGCCGGCAGCCGGTCGTCCACCAGCACCTCGCGCCACTCGCCGAACACCCAGAAGCGGAACCTGCGCGACAGAGCTGTAGCATGTAGCTGCGGACGCATACTCGTCATCATCGTCATCGTCACCTAGCCCTATTCCAACTGTGTCGGAACCCGCACACAAATACTGTACTCTTCTAACACTCACACTTTACACACACAGACACACACCTGAAGGCGCCGGTGCAGCAGGCGCGGCGTGGGCGCCAGCGCGGCCGCCGCGCAGCACAGGTGCGGGTCGCCTGCACTCACACTCACACTACACACACACAGACACACATCTGAAGGCGCCGGTGTAGCGCTTGCGGAAGCTCTGCGGCGGCGCGGCGCGGTCCAGCAGGCGCGGCGTGGGCGCCAGCGCGGCCGCCGCGCAGCACAGGTGCGGGTCGCCTGCACTCACACTCACACTACACACACACAGACACACACCTGAAGGCGCCGGTGTAGCGCTTGCGGAAGCTCTGCGGCGACGCGGCGCGGTCCAGCAGGCGCGGCGTGGGCGCCAGCGCGGCCGCCGCGCAGCACAGGTGCGGGTCGCCTGCACTCAAACTCACACTACACACACACAGACACACACCTGAAGGCGCCGGTGTAGCGCTTGCGGAAGCTCTGCGGCGGCGCGGCGCGGTCCAGCAGGCGCGGCGTGGGCGCCAGCGCGGCCGCCGCGCAGCAAAGGTGCGGGTCGCCTGCACTCACACTCACACTACACACACACAGACACACACCTGAAGGCGCCGGTGTAGCGCTTGCGGAAGCTCTGCGGCGGCGCGGCGCGGTCCAGCAGGCGCGGCGTGGGCGCCAGCGCGGCCGCCGCGCAGCACAGGTGCGGGTCGCCTGCGGCGCCTAGCTGCACGTTCCACCTGCGTGTATATTATGTAGGTATAACTAGTCTCATTATCAAATTACAATATGGAATGAGGTGTTAAAGAAAATAGGATCGCGGTGATCGCCGTACACAGAGTGGGTATGGAGCCGTCGGTCATATTCCAGACACTTCAAAATCTCGGTACCGGCCGTATTTTCGTAAATCGTACTATCAAAAAAAACAACGACACTTCCTCTGTTCAAGATCTTAAAAGATCGGGGCGGCCACGTGCTGTCAGAACTATAAAGACCAGAATTCGTCGAAATGACTAAAATTCGCCGAATGCTGGTAAAACCAGAATTCGTCGAAATCCTTTTAGGAAGCAAAAAATCTTATCGTGAGAAATGAAGATTCCCGCTAGGACTCTGTCGCGTAATATAAAACAAGACCTGAAGCTCGCTGCTTATTGTCAATATACACGACATCATCATCATCATCATCATCATCATCTCAGCCGAAAGACGTCCACTGCTGGACATAGGCCTCCCCCAAGCGTCGCCACAGCGACCGGTCCTGCGCGTCTCGCATCCATCGGATTCTCCGCCCCTCGCCAGGTCGTCGGTCCACCTTGTGGGAGGCCTTCCGACGCTGCGTCTTCCGGTACGTGGCCACCACTCTAGAACCTTCCATCCCTATCGACCATCTGTTCTACGAGCAATGTGCCCTGCCCACTGCCACTTAAGTTTGGCGATTCTTCGGGCTATGTCGGTAACCTTAGTTCTCTTGCGGATATCTTCATTCCTGATGTGATCGCGCAAGGAAACTCCGAGCATAGCCCTTTCCATTGCTCTTTGGGTGACTTTAAGCCTTCTGATGAGGCCCATTGTGAGCGACCAAGTTTTCGAGCCATATGTCATCACTGGCAACACACACTGGTCATAGACTTTTGTCTTGAGACACTGCGGTAGGTTGGACGAGAAGATACCGTGCAGATTCCTGAACGCTGCCCAGCCGTGTCGGATTCGACGATTGATCTCTTTCTCGAAGTTAGATCTACCCAACTGGACCGTCTGTCCCAGGTAGACCAGTTGTGGACGACTACGTCCACAACTTCGAGTGTAGAGTCTCCGATCTTGATAAGAGTGGGAGCTACATGGATGTTTACCATGACTTTGGTTTTGTCCATGTTCATTTTGAATCCCACTCTTTCGGAAGCCCTACTGAGATCACCGAGCATTGTACTGAGCTCCTCCGTAGTCTCAGCCATGACTACTATGTCGTCGGCAAACCGAAGGTGAGTGATGTACTCGCCGTTGACATTGATGCCTCGCCCTCTCCATTCCAGAACCTTGAAGACATCCTCCAATGCGGCCGTGAACAGTTTCGGAGAGATAACGTCTCCCTGCCTCACACCCCGCTGTAAGAGGATAGGTTTCGAGGTCTGATCCTGGAGTCGGACTGACATGGTGGCGTTTTTGTACAAACATTTCAGCACTTCGATGTACCGATAGTCAATCTGGCACCGTTGGAGAGACTGCAGTACAGCCCAAGTCTCGATCGAATCAAAGGCTTTCTCGTAATCCACAAACGCTAAGCAGAGAGGCAGGTTATACTCCTCAGTCTTCTGTATAACCTGCCGTAGCGTATGTATGTGGTCTACGGTGCTAAAGCCTTTTCGGAATCCGGCTTGTTCAGGAGGCTGGAAGTCGTCGAACCTGCGCGCGAGACGATTCGTGATGACTCTGGAAAACAACTTGTAGACATGGCTCAGAAGTGAGATGGGCCTGTAGTTCTTAAGGAGGGCATTGTCGCCCTTCTTAAAGAAAAGTACCACTACACCTCTGCCCCATGCCTGTGGCGTTTTGCCCTCGAGTATGACGGAATTAAATAGCTTCTGAAGGGCCTTAAGGACCGGTTTTCCACCCGCCTTCAGAAGTTCGGCCGTAATTCTGTCCTCATCCGGCGTCTTATTGTGTTTAAGTTGTTTCAGAGCCATCCTAATCTCGTACAGGCTGATCAATCTAGCTCTTGGATCGTTCGCTAGATTTGCCGATCTCTCCCAGGAGCTCCGATTTAGCGGATATGACTCTGCCATCGTCAGTCTTCAGTTTCGTGAGTTGACTCTGCCCAATAGACAGATCGCTTGCAAAAACTTTGGAGCCCTTATTCCGCTCTATCGCGTCCTTAACCCTTTCGGAATTAAAGTGGTGAAGATCGCGTTTTAAGGACTTCGAAATCTGTCTATTGAGCTGACGGTATCTGCACGAATCGTCTGGAGACTGTAGAATAATCTCACGCCTCTTCTTCATGAGCTCGAGAGTCGGATCCGAGAGCTTCTTGTTCTTATTTGTACGGTGGGTCTTGAAAAACTTAGACCCGACCGTATGGACAGTTTCCACGAACCCATCGTTAGATTCGTCCACGGAGCTTCCTAGGCACTCGAAACGATTGTGGAGTTCGAGCTGAAAACTCTCGGGGTTTTAGAGCTGGATTTGTGCTGGACGGAGCGTAGACTTCACCAGTCGAGACCTTTCAAGCTTGATGTTGATATTCAATGTGCCTCTCACCATGTGGTGATCACTACCAGTTTTCACCGCATTGATCACAGAGACATCATTGAATATTTGCATCTTCGTCGACAAGATGAAGTCAATCTCATTTTTAGTTGCACCATCGGGGCTTTGCCAGGTCCACCTCCTATGCTCACGCTTTTTGAAGAAAGAGTTCATCATGTAGAGGCCCTCCTTCTCCATAAAGCTAGCCAGTAGGTGTCCCCGGTGGTTCCGACGTCCAAATCCAAATTGCCCCACTCGCAGCACATCACCGTCTCGTTTGCCCAGTTTAGCGTTCAAGTCCCCCATGACCACGGTGAAGTGAGTCTTATAACCATGTATGGCTCTAGATACATCCTCATACATGGTCTCTACTTCGTCGTCGGAGTGTGTCGAGGTTGGGGCATATACCTGTATGACCTTCAGCGAATATCTTGCCGACATTCTGAGTATAAGGTAAGCCACCCTGGTCGACACACTCTCGATCTTCACCACATTGTTCACAAGGGGCTTGTGGACGAAAAACCCGACACCACCCTGGGACTGCTGGTCGCCCTCCCGGAAATAGAGCAGGTTACCGGATTTGAGAATTATCGTGTCCTCCCCCTGTCTTCGGACAACCAACTCAACTCTTCCTCAAGTTCGGTGATCTTCTCGTCGGTCCGGAGTGTACGCGTGTTATATGTTGCCAGGTCGAGTCGTTGGAAGGGGTAGCCTAGCCTCCTCCGGAGATTCACATACACGACATGCCCTAAATCAATCTTTACAATTCAAGAGAGTGGATCGATCAAAACGATCGATCTTCTGTCGCGATACACAGGTGAAGGGCACAGAAATATCCTCTTTGCCGATGAAAAATTTTAACGATTGACGAGCTACAACTAAAAAGCAAAGTGCTAAAGTGTGCGCTCACAGTTCTAAAGAAGCTGCTCAAGTGGTCGGTAAGGTACAACGTGGTCATCATCCTGCATCAGTGATGGTTTGGAGGGGCGCGTCTTATCAAGGCGTCACAAAGCTACATTTTTGTGAAAAAGGAGTGAAATTTTCTGCCAAAGTGTATCTTTTGATACACTTTGGTATCAACAGAGAGTGGATCGTGTTGAGAAACCTCTCAGTACTACACTGTTTTAAAAATATTCCGTGGTCGCAAGGCACGAACTACCCAAGCCTGGCTTGAAACCAACGTTCTGAATTTTATAAGAGCTGAAGACTGGCTCGTATCTAGCCCAGACCTCAACCCTTGAGACTACAAATTATTGTCAGTTTTAGAGTATATGGCTTGCTCCAACGACCATACAGCCACTAGACACCTAATAACAGGCGACCGATGTCTGTCAACACATTAGGGCTATAGATCTTATACGTGTCGTCACTCGAAAATTTCGAATTAGTTTCGACCACTCCTGTGACCTGTAAACACTTCCGCACTATACCTTTGAAATACTCGAGAAAATAAACATAATATAGCCCCGTGTACAGTACGTTGGTGTGCTAAAGAAAGCCGGACTCCAAGTTTCCTGAAAGACGGTATCACATTCCATTGATAAGTTAATTGTCCCATAATCTAAATAAGATTAATTTTCTGACATTATTTTTCGGAGTTAATCTTATACTGGTCATACTTGTACGCAGAGCACTTTCGAGGAGCGCGCGTTGATGTCTTTTATGATTGCCTCTCTTTCTTTTGAAAGTAGTTTTTTCGCCATCTCTTTTCCTCAATTTTTAATAAACATAATTAGTGATGTTCCAAATCATATGCCCATCTCTGTTATCGAGAAAGCAAAAAAAAACCTATAACTATTCATTTAAGTAGCAACCAAGCGAGAGAACTGGATTCCATCTACGTATAGTGTAATATGTTCACATCGCGCGCTGCATTCAATTTTTATAGTCCTCACCAAAGACTTCAAACATAGCTTAGAATAATTACTTATTATTTATTTTGGAATTATCCTACATGATTCAATCATATTCAGAATAAAGTGCAAGTTATGTATGTAAATACGTATTTTATTAAATACAATTTAAAAAATATCGATACTTTCATGTTTGATGTTAAATCTGTCCATCCCTAGAGAAATGCAATGACCTTGAAAGGGCCAATCAGAACGCAGTACCCCGGTTCCCCGCACCTCAGCGAGTTGACAGAATTGTTTTCGTGCGATAGATCGATTATTAGGCGTCTAGTGGCTGTATGGTCGTTGGCTTGCTCTAAACGACACGGCGACATTGAGTCTCTTAGAAAATCTCTGAAGCAAGCAGTGGCGAAATTTCCCTTGGAAACAGTGCGTAATCATTAAAAAAAAAGTGGATTTTCATTAGCAACAGAACTTACGGCCAGACTAGGTATAATAACTAGCTTTTGCCCGCAACTTTGTCAGCATAAAAGTGTTATATGGTTGTTATCGTAGGGTATAGTAGTGCTCGCGTTACCTGTCGGCGAGCTGGTCGGGCGCGTCGTCGGCGCCGTCGTCGCCGCGGAAGCGCGGGCGCGCGCACAGCTCCTGCGGACAACACGTGCAGTGTACAGACACTAATGAGACACGACTAGCTGTGGCAAGGCATCGAGCTCATGTGACTAACAACAAGCCAGTTTGACTCCAAGCATTCGTTGTCCTAGCGACGATCCTGGCCTCTCAGCCGTAATATTTTATTGCTATTTTTGGCACTTTGTAATTATTGATCAACGAGCTTTGGTTGGACTCGATTTGGGAATTGAACTGTTTTTATAGATAAGTTGGCACGAAAACCTCAGTGCGCGAATCCGACTTGCACTTGCCCGGTATTTTTTGTGAAATAAGATAATGAGATGTACCGTACTTTTGAAGCGGAGTAAACGCGACAACAATAAAAATCAAAATATAATCATTTATTTATTTATTGAAATGCGCCTTGTGAATTTTCCATTGATTGGGCATTGAATCCACGCAAGATAGTATTAACGTCTAACGTTTTTAACATCAGACTATGTATAATAACGATAAATTATCGAACACCTGTTAGTGCTGTGTGCTGTGATATGACACAAGCCTTTGACTATGTTGACCACGATATTTTAAGATATAAACTTGACGCCTACGGTATAAGAGGTAACATTCTTGACTTGTTAAGAACTTACCTATCAGAAAGGAAACAACTTGCCGCTATTACAAATTTAAATTTTAAAACTAAAGAACGCACAGTATATTATGGTGTACCACAGGACAGTGTGTTAGGTCCTCTACTGTACATAATTTGTATTAATGACCTGCCTAAAGCTATAGATTTCCCAGTATCACTTTTGACGACGAGTGGACGATAGTACGGTAACAATACCATGCAATAAACCTGAATCATAAGAAGCAGAGGTCAACAGCGCAGTAAATTCTATTATTTTTTGGCTTAATAATAATAATTTAAGGATTAATCTTGGCAAAATACAAAAAATGCACTTTGGCCATAAAAAAACCTAGTTTGAAAATTAATGAAAAATACGTGCAAAATACGATTCGAAATAATAATTGACAGACAACTTAATTGGAAGTATCACATAGCACAAGCGCTATACAAGAAAACTAGTAGTTCACCGTATGCGCTGAGAGCAGGCGGCGCGCGGCGGCGCGGGCGCTGCGGCTAGAGAACAGCTGTTACGGACGCCGCAAGACATCGCCCTACTAATGGAGTAAACACTAGAATGTGGGGCGCGGGACCGGCGCGGGGAGCGGGGCTGCCGGTGGCGGCTGCCATAACGGCTCTCAGGTGTAACTGCACCGGTCATGCCACCGCTTGTGTTCAGTGCACCGCGCCGTGCGCGACCCCGCCGCCGGACACGCACCGGACAGGGTGGACAGGGCCCCGTACGCACACTAACAACCATGAAGGACGAAGATCTAGTCATGTCTGTAGGTTTACCTACTGCAACCCTAAAGCGCCTAAACGTTGCTGTTACACTTATAGTGCCGCCTCAACTTTGACCCATGCATGAGATACCTGGGACTACTAATACCTCCGTTTAAGATTTATCAGTTGACAGCGTAGGTATGGATGAACGTACTGCATCCGATCAGCTCAAGAATCTTGAATAAATCAAATTATATTAAATATAAATGTATGTTTATTTTAACTCTATTATGTATACTCCTTATACTTACTCTATTTCTATTTACATTTTCTTTTTATGCACCTACCATATTACCTCTTCACCACCCTAGGTTGACTGGTAGAGAATGCCTATGGCATTAAGTCCGCCATTGTACATTGAGTTGCATGAAGATAAATAAATAAATTGCCGTTTTGTATGAAAAAATTTAAACGAATTTTTATCATGTATTTTTTATTTGTATTAATCGAAATAGTCACCCATGCAATCAATGCATCTTTGCTAACGCAGTGGCAGTTTATTGATGCCCTTCTTAAAGAAATCAGTTGGACGGGAGGCAACAAATTCTTCAAAGGCATTTTGTACTGCCTCTTGGGTATTGAATTTTTATCCCGCCAAGAAGTTATCCAAATTCTGGAAAAAGTAGTAGTCTGTAGGCGCAAAGTCTGGTGAGTAGGGCGGATGATGGAGAGCTTCCAACCCCAGTTCTTGCAACTTGGAGACCGTCTGCTGTGCAGTATGAGGTCGCGCGTTGTCGTGCAGGAGCAGCGGAGACGAGCGATTGACCAATGCTGGTTGGAGATGTGCCAAAGAGCGAGCAAACCAATACCAGGTGGTGCGCTGGTTTGTTGTGTTAGCTCCGTAAACGTCGTTGATGTTACGTGCCGCTTGTGTTACGTTGCTGCCACGACGGTACTCATATTCCATAATTACTCGAATTTTTAACGTATCCATGATGACGAAAAAGATTAAAATGTGATGAAAATGTAACACTAATCAATAAACAAATGACTACTTTTGCAAACAAAAATGCATGTTTTTAAAATAAAATTAATTTGAAATTAGAATTCTTAGCCAAACAAAAATTATTTTGATTTGAAATGACCAGTACTGCAGAATGGCAATTTCATAGGTAATATCTAATGTGTGGAATAATATTATATTGAGTCCATGTTTCGCGCTACGCTAATCGCGACCTCAGTCCGGTCGGTCCACACTCGTGATCTGGCATCACGAGGACGTCTTTGTAAACTTAAGCTTCGAGGTTCATTTACTTGAGCTTGTGAATCTCGTTTGTCAATACGATCAAGAGCTCAAGCTTGGTATCAAGTACGAGAACTTGAGCTGAGGAACGTTTATTAATACGGGCCCTAGTGCGCTACTACTCTCTGAGTTTATAAGTACATAGTGCGGTGAGTGAGGGCGCACACCCTGGCCGCATAGAGGCCTGCTGCAGCGGCGCCTGGCGACAGCGGCGTGGAGCCGGTGTCGGAGGGTGTCGCACGAACTATCCTCGCAGGTTTCTCTGGCGGCGGCGGCCGACATGTATGTAAATGCGATGTAATGTAGCTCACGAGCCAGCCGCCGCCTGTCTGGTCACGCTGCAAGGCGCGCATGGGAAAGTCTAACGCGTAACACATAATTACCGCGCAGGTGCACGCGTTTAAGGAATTACTTCCTTCGAGAAACTTGAAGGATCGACAAAGGGGCGCAACTGTGCACTAAAGAGCTTCTAGAATGTGAAAATTAAAAAAGAAAGTAGGTACAAAAAAATCGACTTCACTACTAAAATAAAACCACTAAAACGATCAAATAAACTTTGATTCCGGAAGTCGGTGTGAAATAACAAAAAAACGATATTAGAAACACTGAAATATCTGTATCGCGTCCCATCAACAGTCACTGAGCCTCTCGCGCGTTTTTTTCACCGCAGTACTCGGCATTTCATTCATCTCTATGCGTTACAATTGTACGGTAGATGTACCTGCCGCGACAAGCCTACGGTGAAACTTCGCTGCCGCGACAAGTTGCGGCACGGCGGACAGAGTGCCGGTGGGATCTCATGGTGACATGGCGACTACGACTGTCGCAACCCAGTGCTGGGCACACCATCATTATGGCGGTAAGTTCCCTCTTTGATGAGTGGTTGGAAAGGCGTCACGGCGTCCTCACCTTCCGCATGACACAGGTCCTTACTGGACATGGTAAGTTCTGGAGGTTCCTGCGTCGGGTTCAGGTGGAAGAAACGCCCGGGTGTCGCCACTGTATGGACCGCGCGGAGGACACGGTGGAACATACGGTAGAGGTATGCCCCGCTTGGGCGGAGCACCGCCGTGTCCTCGTGAAGGCGATCTGCAGCGGCGGCCTTTTGCGGCGAGCCCTGGTACAGGCCATGGTCTGGAGCGAGGAGGGGTGGCGGGCGGTTGCCTCCTCCTGCGAAGCAGTAATGCTAGCGAAGGAGGCGACGCTCGTGAGCGCGAGAGGGAACGGCCCTCACGCACCCGCCGCCGGAATTCCGTTTCCGGTCCAGATTTCCGACCACCGTAGGAGCGGGATTGCGGAGAGCGAGCACTGGGTAGCTTGCCGTCCGACGGGCCGGTAGTAATCCGGACCGAGCCCAAGTCGTTAACGGCCCGTACTGTTTCACACGCGCCTCAAGAGATGTCAGCAAACTGTATGGGCCCAGCAGGGACGAAGCATTTGGAGCCATGGCTAGGCTTCTGAAAGGAAAATCCGGGACTCTGCAAAAAGCAAAGGAACGGGGAGGGTTTAGTCACTAAAAGTCTGACACGCCCTCCCGCTCCGCCCAAGTGCGGGAGAGGTTATTCTGATGATTCCCAACCTGAAAAAACAAGTACGCTCACTTCTATTGGACTCTATATTTCACAGATTATGCGTTTTAAAAACGCTCAAGGCCTTATAACAATTTAAGCCAGAGTACCTATATCGTATGACAATTCAGTTCATTATTATTTAACTCCCTTGCCATTTAAAAGCCAAAATGTATCTCATGGAAGAAGAATAAGAATAAGTACCTTTTTCTTTCTAAGAAGAAGGTATTCTTCTTAGAAATCTCATTGGAATTGTACCTATACTATCAAACTGATCTGATGAGATATGTAAAGATGTTACTGTTAAATACCGAAGTATTATATAAATCATGAAAAGAGGGTTCTATGAGTAACACGTACTGCCTACATCGCACTAAGTATGCGCCACGACGCCGCGCGCCGGAAGCCGAGCCCGTTACGAGCGCCGCACACACGCGAGTCGGCGCGCGCCGCTACTACATACCTATTCATCTTACAATAAATGTTACAAAATATGAGTTAACCGTACCGAACCGTAAAAACAAATGTTTTATAATAATAATATAATAATATTTACTTCAAAAAATACACATAGCATATACACCGAAGGCAATTTACAAATGTATTTGAAGTGCTAATTTTATTGAACTGTGGTACAACTTGTGTTAAAGGTACCAGGGCCTTCGCTCTTATTGATCTATTACAAATATTGAATTGAGTGGATAATGTTTAAAAAAAGGAAAAGAAAAACCAAACTAAGTAAAAGTTATTATGAAAGAGTATGGATGAGTGTGTGGTGTGTGTATGTGTGTGGTGCGTGCATGTGTGTGGTGTGTGTATGTGTGTGGTGTGTGTATACATGCGTGGTGTGTGTATGTGAAGTTAAGTATGTGAATTTAATATGTATAGTAGTATAATAATGTAGGGTAGTGAGTGGTTCCTATCACTGTGTTTATATTTTAAGTAGGCTCTCAGTATACTCGTATGATTTATTCAGAAGCCAGTTCAAGACCTTCCTTTTACATTCGAATCTGGAAAGCGGATAGATGTTGCACTGAATGTTTATATTTTTGTACAAACGACAACTAATCACATTATGGTGCCGTGCTGCCAGAGAGCTACGGCATCGATGAGTTTGGCATACAACACGTGAACGGCGCTTGGTTGTCATACTTTTATCGTACTATATTTTAACCTATCACTACCCGCGAAACGAGACACAATAGTAAGACAATAACAGCGCGGCCCTATGAGACCGGTCGGGGAATCATGAATTAAGGTGCTATGCTTTCTCAAAACTGTTCCCAGGATAAATAATTGCCTTACAGATAATGTTTTGCAGTCATCCAAAAGCTGAACTATCGGATACCTGAAGGGTTTAAATGTCATGACTTTCAGCACAGCTCTCTGTGCACGCTCTAAAGGCAGCAAGAGCGTTTTGGCAGCACCGCCCCATACTGTTATGCAATAAGTCTCAGGTTAGACTGACATAAGGCGCAATATACCATTTTAAGATTTTTGAATTCCAGGGAATAGCGAAGTTTTTTAAATATATAGATGGTCTTACGAATCCTAGC
Source organism: Mythimna separata (assembly GCA_030763345.1). Lineage (NCBI taxonomy): Eukaryota > Metazoa > Arthropoda > Insecta > Lepidoptera > Noctuidae > Mythimna > Mythimna separata. The sequence goes on along the minus strand of CM061187.1, from coordinate 21,157,622 downwards.
GGTAAGGACCGATAGGAGATTTTTCCAGTTTATTAAAGGGTCAATATATACTCGAAGATATTTTACTTAGGTAGACCTGGTTATGATAGCACAGCCACAGGGTGAAGAAGAGACACTTAAAGTACTTGGATCACAAGTATGGGCTTTGAGAGTAAGGTGATCACCAGACGGTTGAGAAGAAGATGTTAGCGAAAAGGTCAAGTAGGTCGTTTTATTTGCATTAAAAGTTAAGAGATTATCTGACAACCATTGCATAACTTGTCTTAGAGTTTGCTCAGCTCTAGAAAAGACTTCAGACCAGTTACTGCCATGGCGCCGTATCATCCGCATAAGTAAAAATGGCGCAGTTAGGAAAGGAAAGTAAGCAAAGGGAATTAATATATAAGAGGAAAAGAGTAGGACCCAGGATCGATCCCTGTGGTAACCCATAGTTTAAGGAAGCGTTTTCACTTACAAAAGAGTCGATCTGCACAATCTGTGTTCTATCAGAGAGATAATCCTTGAAAATCCGAAAGCATATCCACGTATTCCCATTGTAAGGGCAAGCCCTTACATATAATGTTGAATGTTATGAAATGAAAGGATGTTAATCTATATATATAAAAATGAAACCCGTTTTCCGTTGTCACGACATAACATGAAAACGGCTTGACCGATTTGGCTGACTTTTTTTTAAAATGTTCCTTGAAGTTCAGTGATGGTTCTTACGGAGAGAAAAATTAAAAAAAAAAAAGTTAGGTAAAGTAGGGTAGGTAGGGTAGTGTAGGGTAGTGTAGGGTAGTGTAGGGTTGTGTAGGGTAGTGTAGGGTAGAGTAGGGTTGTGTAGTGTAGTGTAGGGTAGTGTAGGGTAGGTAGGGAAGGTAGGGTAGGGTAGCGTATGATGTAGGTAGTCATTTGATGGGAGCGAAGCCGCGGGTAAAAGCTAGTGCTCTATAAATAATGTTTAATAATCCACTTCACTAATTTAATGTTACTTACAAATGTTAAATAAATGTTACCTAAAAAATACTAATAAATGTTCTATAAAATTTAGTTACTAAAATGTTAAATGTTACGAGAGTTCGGTGCCAAACGTACTACTAACGCACTTGTGTACGTGACGATACAGCAAACCTACTTTTACCCGGTTTGCAATAATTACTAACTAGGCCTGAGTCCAATGTACGGATGCTGACAGTACACCCATCCTTTCCATTTTTAAGAAGAGCCGAGGAACAGAGACAGTGTCTACCCCCTGTACTATTTTAGTTCTTACGATCCATCCTAAGGTTGTCTGGTAGATATCGCTGTCAGCGATAAGACCGCCATTGTACCCATAGATTTAAGTTATTGTATAAACTGTACCGTTACTTTTTGGTGTACAATAAAGTTTATTCTATTCTATTCTAGTGTCAAAAGCTTTGGTGAGACCCAGGAAAAAGCCGAGACATTTTTGTTTTTGATCAAAGGAGTTAACTATTTGATCGATAAGAGAACCCACTCCCACAGCGTCCTCCGTGGATTTATCATCCCTAAAGCTGAATTGGTTTGGTGCTAAGATGTTATTCGCTTTCAGAAAGTTTTACTGGTATTGAGCAATTTTTCAAGGACCTTTGATAATGCGGGCAGAACAGATAATAATTGACACTGTCTCTGTCCCCGCCTTTGTAGATAGGGTGGACAATAGCCTTTTTGAATGCTTTGGGTAAGATGCCACTAGACAAGGAAACATTGCATAAATGAGTAATCACTGGTACTAGGCTCTTAGAGCACTTCTGTAACAACTGCGTTGGGATAGCGTCCCAAGCAACAGCAGAGTCACTACGTAGGCCATGGATAATTCGTTCTACTTCACACTCATCAGTTGGCATGAGTACGAAGGAGTTTGTGACATTTTTGTCATCTAGGGAATAGTCCGAGTTTTTTGCGGTGGATCGAGCCAGTTCATTACCTATACTAGAGAAGTAGGCATTTACCTTGTCTACAGATTTGGATTTGTCGGGGTCTATCTTCAACAATTCACTCGGTGGGTTTCTGGAGCTGTCAGATTGTATAATATTTTTAATAACCTTCCAAGTTGCTCTTGGGTTATTTTTGGCCTTTTCAAATTCACTTTTCTCGTAAGCATGTTTCAGTCGCTTAAGTAACTTGTTACAAAAATTGCGGTACTGAACAAAAGTGATTTTAAGAGTAGTTTTAAGGTCAATCTTTAACTGTCGATACAAAGAGTCACAATTGCGGATACAGCGTCATAAACCGTTTGTCATGGCTTGAGGATTCTGCATTTTGATGGAATAGATCTAGCTACAGTGTTTTTTCGAATCCCGCACTAAGTGGTGGTTGCTTAATGGCTCTAAACAGTCGGACTTCATCGCGGAGGTCGAGCATCTTGAGGTGAGTGCTCCGCATGAGTCCGTTCAAGAGATCTGGAGTAGGATCCATTCAGCAATCACCGCTGCGGGTAAGCACGTCCTTGGCACTTCTCGTGGTGGCCGCGTCATAGACAAGGAAACGTGGTGGTGGGATGACGGGGTGCAGGAGGCGACTCGGAAGAAGAGGGGTTTATTTAAACAGTGGCAAGGGACCAACCCTCCGGAAGACAGGGAGGCATATGGAGCGCCCAAGCGCGCTTGTAAAAAAGCTGTAGCCAGAGCCCGCAGCAGAAGTTTGTAGCCCTTATACGACAAGCTGGAAACTGCGGAGGGGCAAAAGCTTATTTTTAAGCTGGCGCGTGCCCGGGAAAAGGCTACACGGGACATTAGCAAATGTCTTTGTGCAAAGGACGCCCAGGGTAAGCTGCTCTACGATGCTCCTTCTGTTAAGGAGAGATGGTGTACATAATTCTCGGAGCTGACTAATAAACAGCATCCCCACAACCTTCCTCCCGAGCCGCCTCCTTATCTTGGACTTATTTCCCCTATTTCCCCCGACGAAACCCGCATTGCTCTTCGCCACATGAAGAACCGGAAATCGATTGGGCCTGACAATGTGCCAATTGAGGTGTGGAAGGCGATGGGGTCACATGGTGTGAACCTTCTGACGGATCTTTTTAACCGCATCCTTACCAAGTGACCACCAAGGAAATGCCAAACCAGTGGCGACTAAGCCTGATTATCCCGGTTTACAAAGGCAAAGGTAGCGTACAGGATTGCAGTAACTACCGTGGTATCAAGATCATGTGCCACACCATGAATCTCTTCGAGTGATCATTGATACAAGGCTCGGTAGCGAGTGCACTGTCTCTGAGTGTCAATATGGCTACCGGGCGGGTAACCGCACCATGGACCCAGTGTTCGCCTTACGGACTCTGTCTGAGACTTAAAGAGAGAGAAGGAGAGCTCTGCATATGGCCTTTTTAGACCTGCAGAAGGCCTTCGACTGTATACCTCGGCAGGCTATCTGGTGGGCACTCCGCTTCAAGGGTGTTCCCGAGGCCTATATTGACATTATCAGAGATATGTACCGCGATTCCGTGTCCTCTGTCCAGACCGCTGTTGGTAAATCCAATGTCTTTCCAATATCTGTTGGCGTTCACCAAGGTTCGGCTCTAAGCCCGTTCTTGTTTAACATTGTGCTTGATGTAGTTACGGCAAACATCCAGGATCAGCCTCCATGGCTAATGATGTATGCCGATGACATCGCCCTCGTTAACCAGAACAAAGCCCATCTTGAGCGCAGGGTCAACATTTGAAAAGACACGCTGGAGAACGGCAGTCTGAGACTAAATCTGGCGAAGACTGAGTACATGTCCTGTGGCGGCACGGATTCAAGCACTATCCGGATAGGGCCGGATTTGATCACTAAGTCCGATAAGTTCCGGTACCTTGGATCTGTGCTGCACGAGTCTGGCAGCGTGGATGACGATGTCCAAGCACGTATAGGCGCGGCTTGGGCAAAATGGCGCGAGGTAACGGGCGTTTTATGTAACCGTAAAATGTCTCCGAAGCTGAAGGGGCAGATATATAAATGCATCATACAGCCTGTCCTCCTGTACGGTGGCGAGTGTTGGCCGGCATTAAGCAGACACACCCAGGAGCTTCGCGTCACGGAGATGAAGATGCTGAGGTGGATGAGCGGCGAAACGCGATCCGTTCGCATACGCAATTCATTCATCCGAGGTAGTCTTGGTGTCCGTGACGTGGGGGAAAAACTGCAAGAGTGTCGTCTGCGATGGTATGGCCACATCATGCGCCGGCCTAGGGAATACGTTGGTCGGAGATGCATGGATATGGCTGTCCTTGGGGCTAGGTCCCGTGGTCGCCCTCGCAAGCGCTGGCTGGACGTCGTCAAGTCCGACATGAGAGCCAATGGCCTTACTGAGAAGGATGTCAAAGATCGGGCAAAGTGGAGAAAACTCAGTTGGAAGGCGGACCCTGGCAATGGCCGGGATTAACGCCAGGTAAAAGAAGAAGAGATCTAGCTACAGTGTTTTGTTTGATTATTTAACCAAGTATTGAAACCAACTTTTCAGCTGCCAGTTCAGCATCGTTAATATCTGTGACTGAACTGAAATCAGTCTCTAAAATAGTACTATATACCGAAGGATAGTCCCCTTTTAGAATTTTAGCTTTACGATTTGCAATTTTCTGATTAGTTTTAATATTAAGGAGTGTTGGCACGTAATCGGTTATGAATGTCTCAAAGATCAATGTAATACTTTTAAGTTCAGATTTAAGGAAAATATGATCTAAACAATTTTTACCTCAAGTGGGCAGCCTATGAGTAGGAAGAAGTCCATGAAGGGCGGTTAGGTTTAGGTATTCGTTGACCTGCTGGTTCAAATTATCTGGAATAATATTTATGTTGAGGTCCCCGAGTAATGCTATGTTTTTGTAGTTAGCTGTGGATGTCAGCCATGCCGCCTGCTGCGGACGGAAAGACCGCAGCAGGCAAATTGTTCCAATCCTTCGATGTACGCGGTATAAACGACGAGGCAAACCACTTTGTCCGGACCGTGCAAGTTTCGACAACGTAAGGATGGATACCCGCCGTACGACGGTTTGTCCGATGGTAAAAGGGAGATGGCGGAATTAAGTCATGTAATTCCTGTGCACACTCTCCGAAATGCATCCTGTAGAGTTATAGACCGTATCTAGTTGACATATTGATAGGGGGGCACACAGGCGTGGATTGCTTAGGGCATCAAGCAGAATAGAATAAACATTATTGTACACCAAAAGAAGTAATAGATTTTCAAGTAGGTATCAGTATAAGAGAGATAATGTCACAGAGATAGGTACAACTCGTTTAATAAGTGTAAAACGTCAGCAAACTCAGCATCTAGTGCATGGTTCGAATTGGTCGTTTTCGCTGGAGAACAATGCTAGCCAAATGTATTAAATTTGGCTAGCAGGCATTTTGAAGTGCCAAGTACCTCGAAATAATTTTATTTTATCACAATTTCAGTAAAAGTAGGTGCAGCTACGAGTATAAAAACCGGGTAAGTGCGAGTCGAACTCGCGCACTGAGGGTTCCGTACCAACTTACCTATGAAAACAGTTCAATTCTCGAATCGAATCTTTTGACGTAACAACAAATTTTCAGTTCCCCTTAACTTAAAAGTTTGATTTTTGCACAGTTTTAAGGGACCACGGACTTGAGTATATAGTTTTAATTTCAACTTGATACCTTCACGCGTTCTCGAGATAAAGAGTCTTGACAGACAGACAGACAGACGGACAACAAAGTGTTCCTATAAGGGTTCCGTTTTTTCCTTTTGCGGTACGGAACCCTAAAAATTGATTGTTCAAATAAAGACGTCTTTTCATAGTCGCGCGAGTTTTCAGTGGTCTGTTGACGAACAAGCTCTCAAACGGGCGCACGCGGCAGCATGCGAGCGCGGTGCAGGACACTCACGTGCGGGCGCAGCCAGGCGGCGGCGCGCGCCAGCCGCGCGTCGCCGAGCGCGCGCGCCGGCGGGAACGCGCCGTCCTCGAACAGCGCGCCCGACGCCTCCGACCCGCTCCAGCACCTGCGCACACACATCTCATCTTCAAGTACCTGTCATCAACTCCTCAACTCTCTGTCTACGTAGTTTACTACGCCTCTTCACTGAGTTGCACTCCCGGGGGCTGAGGAGTGTCACCGCTGCGAGTGCAACGACTCGGTGCTAGGAACAACTGTATGGTACAGACTGTTCCTTACAATATTATGTTAAAGGTCAACTGAGTCTGTGTAATTGTTACACTGTAATGATCGGCCTAATCTGCAACACAAGTAGTCAAGTGAAGTTTACAGCTATCCTTCGCAGCTTCCTTTGATGTTACTCTATGAGGAGTGCGTTCACTACAACCGGAACTGTCAAATGTCTGTGTACATGAATGTATGTAGTACAGTAACGGTAACACTTTGCTGCGCATAAGAACATCAACTCCGCGAGTTTTCGGAGAAACTATACCTATGACAGTGAGATAAGATCGGTTCACGCCGTCGCCGCGCCGGGTCGCTGGGCGCGGCGCGGCGCGAACACGTGTGAAAGGTCACTGCGTTACATACAACAATCGGTTTGCAGTGGTCTGCTTTCCTCAAATTAACATAAATCTTTATTGTACACCATAAAACTTAAAATATAGACGCATAACAGTTCATGTAAATAGGCGAGTGCGTAGTGGCGTATATGGAATTTATACCTTCACACAACGCTCCATAGTGTTGAGTTCGTATATACATTAAAATTGTATATCGCTCGTATTAAAATTTCAAAGTATACCCGACTACAACATTTTTTTGGGGTATACTTTCAAGAAGGACACTTCATTTTGCTACACTATAATCTATACCCGTTTTATTAAGTGCCTTTCAATGAACTCAGAGACAGAAAAAGGGATATAGTTATTTTTATATGGCATGTATTTAAATCGATATCTGTATATTCCCTTTTTTCGAACGAAATATTACAAAGTTAAATAAAAAATACTGACACACAAATTATGCACGCTACACAAATCAAATTAAATATACTGTTTAGTTTGCAGAACTGTTTTACCGAACGATAACAATTATTAAAAAAGTATATCTAAAATTTTCTTTGTTCAACAAACATTCTAAAACATTTTTAAGGAAAACCATCACCTAATTTAATTTTAGGAACATATTCTAAAAAACAATTTGAGAAGTAGCGCGTTTGGTCACAGTTCTAACCTAACCTAACCTATTTCACCCACTGCAAAATGTTACAGTGCAGGTTAGTATTTTTAATAAACAATTCATATTTTTAACCTAGTGTGCTGATAAATTATACAGATGTGCATTTAAAAATATCCCTTGAACATATTGCTGAAATGAGGTTTAGCAGCCAGCGATAGCTGCGTTACGTTCGGGTATATTTTATATTAATCGCGCGCGGTTTTTCCAAATTGAAAATATACCCCAAGTCAACACGTCCTAAATGTTACGTAAAGGTAGGTTTTATAAGAAGAATTTTCGCTTTCTTGATTTGAAAATATACCCGACGACAACACGGCCTGTGACGTCACAAGCGTTGAGTGAAGGTATAAATTCCATATACGCTGCGTAGTGCGGTGTGAGAGAGAATGACAGAATGATTTATTGTAACCATAGGTGTGTGAGGTGTTACAGGTAGGTAGATCCTCCATGCCCAGAGGCGTACAAATACAATGTTGTGATGCGCGTAGTGCGTGGTGAGGGGCGTAGTGCGGGGTGAGGCGCGTAGTGCGGTGTGAGGAGCGCAGTGCGGTGTGAGGAGCGCAGTGCGGTGTGAGGCGCGTAGCATGATGCAGAGGACTCACCTGGAGAGCTCGGAGAGACGGTCGTCGCGCAGCGCGGCGCCATCTGCACACAATACACACATTAGCACGCGCTGCACACGCACACGGCACGGTGCCCACTACCCACTTCACAAGCTCGTGAGTGGCGGCTAGTTCAGTTGGCCAGCAGTGGGAAAAAAAATACAGAGTAAGAGTAGGCACTCTTACTCTGTATTTTTTTGATACCTACAAGTTATTTTTTTTTTGCTAGCCTATTCTGTCCCACTCCTGGGCAAAGGCCTCTGGCCTGGTGATGCGGGCTCGTGTTCAGAGATTGCTGGCATTTTTAGTTACATATATAAACTAGTGCAAAAAGTGAAAATTGTCCGGTCCGTAGAGGTTTCATAAGGGTGGATAGTGTGGATACTCGCCGTGCGTTGGCGGAATCAAATCATGCAATGCCCGCGCACACTCTCCGAAATGCATCCTGTAAAATACCAAAAGGCTGGCTACCCTACGCCTGTGCTCGGCGTCCTCTCGTTCCGTATGACGCAGATCCTAACCGGTCACGGTAAGTTCGGGAGGTTCCTGCATCGGACCAAGCAGGAGAGGACGCCTGGGTGTCGCCACTGTGTGGACCGCCCGGAGTACAGGGTGGAGCACACGGAAGAGGTGTGCCCCGCTTTGGCGGAGCACCGCCGTGTCCTTGTGGAGGCTATCGACGGCGGCGACCTCTCGCGCCGGGCCCTGGTTCAGGCCATGGTCTGGAGCGAGGAGGGGTGGCATGCGGTCGCCTCCTTCTGCGAAGCAGTAATGCTAAAGAAGGAGGCTGCTGACCGCGAGCGCGTGACGGAACGGTCCTCACGCCGCCGCCGCCGAGATCCCAATCCCGATTTGCGACCACCGTAAGCGCGGGTTCGCGGACGGCGAGCACTGGGTAGCTCGCCGTCCGGCAGTCTGGTAATAATCTGGACCGAGCCCAGTCGTCAACGGCGCGTTCTATTCCACGCGCGCCTCAAGGAGATGCCAGCAAACTGTAGGGGCCCGGCAGGACCAAGCCTCTAGGAAACATGGGTAATCCGAAAGGTTGTCACCGTGTCCCCCAGATCGAAGGCAACGAAAGAACGAGGTTGGGGTTTAGTCAGTAAGAGTCTGACACGCCCTCCCACTCCGCCCAAGAGTGGGAGAAGTCATTCTGATGATTCCCCTACCGGAAAAAAACGCCTGTGCTGAAGAAAGCGCGGGCAGCACAAAACAACACACCTCCGCTGAAAAGGGAGGATCCTCTGATCAGACAGGTGTTTTGCCTGGTCTGGGCACTTGCCCAGCTTGATATGTGGTTTCGGGCGTGGAGAAATCTAAAATAATTGCGCTATGTGGGATTTGGTAGTTCATAGATGTTGCTACATATTGTAGTGTACATATGACGACGATGACGTGTTACTTGTCAACATTAGTGATCTAACATACTGAGGAGGTTAGTAAAAAATTAGGACTTTTGGTATCCCAATCAAGAGCTAATCGGGACGATCCACCACACCCTGACAGTCAGACGTCCCCGGCGCCTGGCGACACTGCCCGTGCTGACATCTCTGTGAGGCGCACAGGACTACATTATCTAAATATGTGCTGATTATGAACTAGAATAGTGTGCGCTCATGAGTGCTAACTGCACAGACCTCTAACTTCGTGTTCGTTATTTCATTTGCTCAAATTATTTATTCTAACCACTTAGGATATTAATCATACTATACATATTACATAGAAATACTAACACAAAGTAGGTATTGTCGCTACGACAATCGCAGAAGGTCGTCGGTCGGCGACGCCACACAAGTACACACTATCCGCACGCCACGAGCTTGTGACTTCACACGGTTGCGAGTGTGAGTCGCACTCGCACCCCAGTGCAGTGAATAACTGCTTATTAACGGAAAACACACCGCTGATGACGTCTAAGAGTAACAGCTGGCAGGGGCTGGTGGGCCTCGCTCTTAAGGTAAACCAAAATGTACCGCTTGAAGTTCAGCGAGGACATTGCACGCACCAGTGAGAGGCGCGCGCGGCCGCCGTGACGCGTGACGCCGCGCCGGGCAGCGGCCGCACGGCGCGCTACGTCACCGTGAGCCCTCTTGTATGGCTATGCTCGGAGTCTCTGCGTGATCACATCACAAATGAAGATATCCGCAAAAGAACCAAGGTTACTGACATAGCCCGAACAATCGCCACACTTAAGTGACAGTGGGCGGGGCACATTGCTTGCAGAACGGACGGTCGATGAGGACGGAAGGTTCTGAAGTGGTGCCCACTTACCGGGAGACGCAGTGTTGGGAGACCTCACACAAGGTGGACCGATGACCTGGCGAGAGTCGCGGGAATCCGATGGATGCGAGACGCACAGGACCGGTCTTTGTGGCGACACTTGGGGGAGGCCTATATTCAGCAGTGGACGTCTTTCGACTGAGATGATAATGATGATGATGATAAAGTAGCCACGGTCAATTCGCCGGCGCCGCGGCAGTGTCAGGCGCGTGTTCCACTACTTTCGGTTTCGTTCCGATGCCATTAGGCGCCTGGAGACTACATTACATGCACAACGCCTGTAATTATCTACATATTATTATTTTATGTCACGAATATGTAATGTTTACGAGGTGTACATACCTACTCACTGTGGTTGTTAGAAAATCAGGACTTTGGTGTAGAGGAAGGATCTACAACATTCGTTATTGTTTGGAATAGTAATCCAACTACTTTAATCGACTGATTATTTTTCTTAATACACAGTGAAGTTTATTTCATTTAATAGCCATGATTGTTTTTCCATGATTGTCTTGCCATGAAGTACCGTGTTACCCCAGTTAATGGGTTGTGGAGGTTTGGTAGGCAGCCGCTCCTCGTAAAATACTGGTATTCAGCTAAATCCGGCTTGACTGGAAGCCGACCCCAATATAGTTGGGAAAAGGCTAGGCAGATGATGATGATTGTTTTTTTTTTATTGATTGTATTATTTATTTGACATTTAATTATAGTAGATTATGATACAAGTGTGTTGTGGATGATTACCGTCGCGGTGGTATTAAGACCTGAGCCGTGGCGAGGGTCTTAAGAGAATCAAGAACGGTAATCACCGATTACTCACGTGTATCATACGACGTTTTTCGACACACTTGTGAATAAAATAAATGATAAATCTGCTTTATTTAGTAGGTATACGAAAAGTTTATTTAGAGAAACAGTTCGTAAGTGTGCAGTCAGTACCTAAAATTATAATTAACTATTTTTGACGGTATAGCGGTCCCAGGACATAGATTTTCTATTATAAGGCGTACAGCCCAAATCATTTTCCTCGTAAATAGTTCTTGTAGACATTTTTGTAAAATCATTTTATTTTTAAATATGGCGGCTAAAAAATGTTGACTATGAAAACTGGCGGCCATAGACCAGCCACTCTAGCTCTTGGTTTAGAAAAATAAGAATGAGATTGCTTATAAACAGAAAATACAAATTTGATGAAACATTTAATTAATTCAATATGTAAAATTTTGAACAGTTTATTTAAACAAGAAAATGCATAAAATAAGTAAGTAAAACACTAATTTAGGCTATTGAACGCAATAACAAATGTTTTTTTTTTTTGTTTTTTTAACTAAAAAGAGGTTAAACAAAAAGGTTCTAACTACATTAACGCACAAGCAAGGGCGTCGCCAGCTTATGACATAGGGGGGGGGGGGGCAATGGGACAATATTATGGATGATAAAAATATGAACGCTGAGAGCATGTAGCATTACACTTTGAAAGTCTTTTCCTTGATGACGATTTTTTTTGTCAAGAGGGGAATCATCAGAATGACTTCTCCCGCTCTTGCGCGGAGTGGGAGGGCGTGTCAGACTCTTACTGGCTAAACCCCACCCCGTTCCTTCGTTGCCTTCGATCTAGGAGGACACGGGCTCACCTTTCGGAATTTCCGTGTTCCCCAGAGGTTTCGGTCCTACCGGGCCTCTACAGTTTGCTGACATCTCCTTGATGCGCGCGTAGAACAGAACGCGCCTTTGACGACCGGGCTTGGTCCAGATTATTACCGGACTGCCGGATGGCGAGCTATCCAGTGCTCGCCGTCCGCAAGCCCACGATTACGGTGGGCAGAAACTGGGATCAGGATTTCGGCGGCAGCGGCGTGAGAGCCGTTACCTCGCGCGCTCGCGGTCGGGAGCTTCCTTCGCTAGCATTACTGTTTCGCAGAAGGAGGCGACCACCCGCCACCCCTCCTCGCTCCGGACCATGGCCTGTACCAGGGCCCGGCGCGAGAAATCGCCATTGCCGATAGCCTCCACGGGGACACGGCGGTACTCCGCCCAAGTGAGGCACCTCTACCCTGTACTCCACCGTGTCCTCCGGGCGGTCCACACAGTGGTGACACCCGGGCGTGCTTTCCTCCTTGATCCGATGCAGGAACCTCTCGAACTTACCGTGTCTGGTGAGGACCTGCGTCATACGGAACGAGAGGACGCCGTGACCTCTTTCCAACCACTCCTCAAAAAGGGGACTTACCACCTTAATGGCGTGCGGTGGATCGGATACGAATACGTGCTGCGCGGGCTCCCCGACGGAGTCAGCGTGGTCTGCTACGCACGACAACACGCTGGTCCTGGTGCGGGGAGAGTCGTACCAGGCGGCAGCCGAAACAGCGACACGCGGGGTTGTGACAGTCGTAGACAGGATCCAGCAATTGGGATTTAACGTGGCATTGCACAAGACCGAGGCCATGTGCTTTCATGGCCCTCGGATCGCGCCACCACCGGGTTCCCAAATATCCATTGGCGTCAGGGCGACGATGAAGTACCCGGGACTCGTCCTCGACAGCCGGTGGACTGTCAAAGAGCATTTTCGACGTCTGTCTCCCAAACTGGACAGGACTGGGGCTGCTCTGAAGCGGCTCCTGCCTAACGTAAGGGGTCCAGACGCCCCCTGCCGGTTTGGGCGCCGTCGCTAGGTAAGCGACCGGCGGCCAAGCTGAACGCTTGCGAGAGGGTCATGGCCATCCGGATGGTGCGGGGATACCGCACGATCTCCCGCGAAGCGACGAGCCTCCTCACTGGCCTGCCACCGTAGGATCTGGAGGCAACAGTCCTTGCACGCATGCACGATTTGCGCGTGGAGATGCAACGCCGGGGCGAAACTCCGCTGCCACGACAAGTCGCGGCATGGCGGACAGAGTTCCGGCGGGATCTCAGGGTGGCATGTCGCCATGCCATGCGGCTGTCGCAACCCAGTGCTGGGCACGCCGTCATTGAGGCGGTAAGTCCCCTCTTTGAGGAGTGGTTGGAAAGAGGTCACGGCGTCCTCTCGTTCCGTATAACGCAGGTTCTCACCGGACACGGTAAGTTCGGGAGGTTCCTGCATCGAATCAAGCAGGAGAGGACGCCCGGGTGTTGCCACTGTGTGGACCGCCCGGAGGACACGGTGGAGCACACGGTAGAAGTGTGCCCCGCTTGGGCAGAGCACCGCCGTGTCCTTGTGGAGGCTATCGGGGGCGGCGACCACTCGCGCCGGGCCCTGGTTCAGGTAAAGGGTGCTTCTCAAGCTCACTTCTCACTTTAAGTCTGACACTATACGTGAGGACTTGTAATTGGCTGGCTGTCGTCTATGCTTGTTTTTATTTTTATTTTGTTTTAGCTGTAAGTCCTCCAAACAGTAATAAATAAATAGACATTTTGATTTAAACGTTGATTATGTATTGTTCTTTTTCAATGTATCTGCAATGAATGATTTTGATTTAACTTATACCTACATAGTATCGATATCTTAATTTATTTTTCCACTATATTGCCGTTAAAAACTGTTATTGGCATTTATTTTTTTAAAACCTTTATATTTGGACAAGTTTTCAAACGCTAAAATTCGCAGAGCCTTACTTCAGACTCGCCAACTTATAACGGCCGTACTGTACAGACTGTACTAGAGGATAGACCTGCTCATGACGACTCGGGAAAAAATACAAAAAAATATATTTAGGTATCACAATGATTTTTTAAGTTATAACAGAAATAAGAAAGTTAAGTTTACTTCGCAACTTGGATCCAGCTAAAGGTGCTAGCACTGATAAAATTTCATCGAAACTTATAATTAAATGCGCGCCTTCCATTGCTAATCGCTATACCTATCTCTATTGTGTTTTCCAAGTCTTTGACTCAAAGTGTTGTCCCTAAAGTATGAAAATCTGCTTTTATTACACCTGTGCATAAGAAGGGGTCAAGAACCGAGATCACTAATTATTTGCATTATAGCTAAAATATTTGAGAGGATTTTCTATAATCAGTTATATCCCGCCCTTGCAAGCTCGCTTAACTTCTTCCAGCACGGATTTTTAAAAGGACGGTCTAAACTTCTAATTTAGTTTTATTTAACGATTTCACTATAGATGCATTGGATGCAATGGAAAGCAGGTCGATGTGGTTTACACAGATTATAGCAAAGCATTTGATCGGATCGACTATGATACTCTCATCAAGAAACTCAGCTACATGGGCATCTGTGGGGACCTGTTAAGATGGTTCTCCTCTTACATTAATAAGTAATATGTATAATTGTATATAGTATAAGTAATTAAGAATACCCTATAAGTCGGAAAATTACCTTGATCTCTGTAAGAAATATCATTTACTACCCCTTAACATTCGGCGCAAGGTTTCGGACTGCGTTTTCATACTAAAGTCTCTTAATAGTACGATTAATAGCCCTGACATATTATCTAAGTTTTATTTCAATGTTCCTTGCATGTCAAAGCGCTTTTATCCACCGCTGAGAGTGCCACTGGCTTCCTCGAACTATAGGCAGAATTCGTTTGTGTTGCGTGCGAGTAGGAGCTTCAATGAGATGTGCAAGCAGCATGACATTGATCCGTTTCTAACAAGTGTGTCATCGGCGAGGAGGTGCTTAACCCTTAACTTTTTTAAATGATAGGCATTTTTGTGTAACTTTTGTTGAGATTATTGATTTCTTTATTGTATTGTATCAGATCATGTTATTAGTGTATTATCTTGTAAGTATAACTCTTTTCCTTCTGGCGATAGGTACTATGTTGTTCACAGTTATATATAATATTGTATGTTTCTATACGTGGAGACCTGTTATTGGCTGTCTAGTTCCCATATTGTTACTAATCAATTGTATTTAGCTGTTGGTCTCCCATGTTAATAAATAAATAAATAAATAAATACTAGGTCACAGGCTGTAGTACTTAACAATTACATGTCGAGCTGGGTAAACGTGCCCAGCGGAGTACCTCAGGGTTCGTTGCTCGGTCCTTTCTTATCCATCATTTATGTAAACGATATCGATCAGTGCCTCCATTCTTCTAAACTGTGATGCTTTGCCGATGACATGAAAATCTTTGCTACCATTTCAACTCTCGACAACAGACTAGAATTTCAGGCTAATTTATACCTGCTAGAAGAGTACTGTCGGGCCAATAAAGTGTTCGGTGATCACTTATACTAGAAATATAAACTTACAGTCCTGACTACTACTTATACTTTGGCGGGTCAAATCTTGCCAAGGTGGAATACCATTCGTGATTTGGGCGTCCATTAAGACAGTAAATAATCTATGACATACACGTTGATGCTATTGTCAAAAAAAGTTTCTAAACTGCTTGGGTTTATCACGGATTTTTATTTTTATTTAGTTATATAGAGAAACAAACAGTAGCACAATATTGCACTTTTGTAAGAAGCCATCTAGAGTACCCGTCGCAGATATGGAATCCACGGTAAGTATCACCTATATGTTGACGGCATTGAAAGCGTCCAAAGACGTTTCATCAAACTTCTTTGCTTACATCAAAGGATCCCTTATCAGTCAATTGATT
The DNA here is from genome assembly GCA_030763345.1 of Mythimna separata. NCBI lineage: Eukaryota > Metazoa > Arthropoda > Insecta > Lepidoptera > Noctuidae > Mythimna > Mythimna separata. The sequence goes on along the minus strand of CM061187.1, from coordinate 21,142,066 downwards.
ATCTTGGACTCTGTAAGAAGTATCATCTGTTACCACTGGTAGATTGACGTAAAATTGCTGACTGTTTAATCTTGCTGAAAATCCTCATTAACAACATTGATAGCCATAATTGATCAACATTGAATTTTATTTTAATGTGCCAAACAAAACATTTCGTTCTAATCCATGCTTACGTGTTCCTCACGCGTCTTCAAAATTATAGGCGGAACAGTTACATCGTGCGTGCAAGCAGTAATTTTAATGACATATGCAAGGAATATAATTTGTATCCATTCACAATTAGCGTGAACTTGGCTAGAAGGTGCTGAAGTCTCAAATTTTTCAAGTAGTATTAAGTTGATTTTATCCGGTTTCTTAGTTACTTATTTATGTTATTGCAAACTAAGAATATAAATCCTGCTTCTTACGCAATAAAAAATAGCGAAGATTTCTGTTTGTGCTCACACCATAAATGTATTATTTGTCTAGACGTGAGGACTTAACGAAAAATAACAAACTATAGTCATTAGAAAGCCAATTACGGCTTTCTAATGACTATGGTTTGTTATTTTTGTGTTTTTAATAGCTGTAAGTCCTCCATGTACTAAATAAATAATAAATTTCCTAAAACCAAATTGACCTTTTGTGATATTTTCCTCTATCATTACGACAGTTGTTTAAATATTGCTGTTCTTTTTTTTGTAGCGGCAACCTAAATAACATTGCATTTAAGAATTGTGGTAGAAAACCACAATTTAAAAAAAATCCCGGTTAGTTACCTCTAGATTTTTCACAAAAATGAATGAAACTGTGACACCCCAAATTTATTGAAGTTTTTACTTTTAGCCAACTTTAACTTGTCGTGGTGTAAAAAAAAGCATGAACACTACTATGGCAAGTTGTTTTAATAAATTGACGCAACTAATCAAAATTCTAAAATGGTAAAGTATTAACTTTATTAAAACCAGCACCAAAAAAATTATATCCATACAACTTCAAAACAGAAACTCTTCTCCTACCTGGAGTTAGACCCGGTTATTGCCAGGGTCCGCCTTTCGGTTAAGCTTCTTCCACTTTGCCCGATCTTTAACATTCATATCAAAGTTCAAAACAGAAACTAATTCCTTAAATAGTTGTTAACAGTAATCACTTTTCCTACGTGCCCAAAGTTTCCGCAAACCCGTCGTTGTATTCGTCCACGGAGCTTCCTACATTGTGATCGAAGTTCGAGCTGAAAGCTCTCGGAGTTTTGCACCATCAAGTTGGCGAGTGGGTTTTAGTCAGTAAGAGACATGTCCTCCCGTTCCGCCCAAGAGTGCACCTTAAAAAAAGAGGGAGGACACGATAATCTAGTAACCTGTTCTGTTCTCGGGAGAGTGTTCAGCCGTCTTAGGTTGGTGACGGGTTTATCGTCCACTAGTCCTTTCTAAACAATGTGGAGATCGAGACCACAAGGGTGGCGATGGCGCATCGGGCGCTGAAGGTCAGACAAATTTATACCCCGACGACGCATAGAGATCATGTATGAGGATATAATCCAGAGCCATGCTTGGTTATCCAGGAAAAGTTTTTAACCACTGCGTAAATTTTTTTTTGGTGGCTCAGTGTAAGTAATAGAACACAAGTTGACTTCAAGGTAAAGCAACGCTTGCCAAGGTTGGTCTGTGGATGGGTGACCATCTTAATATAACTAGTTTCCTCCGTGCCTCGGAAAGCATGTTAAGCCGTAGGTCCCGGCTGTCATTTACAGTCGTTACGGATAGTCAGAAGCCAGTAAATCTGACTCCAGTTTTGCCATGAAATACCCTGTTACCCCAGTTATTGGGTTGTGGAGGTCTGGTAGGCAGCCTATGCTTTCCGAGGCACGGAGGAAACTCGTTATGTTAAGATGGTCACCCATCCACAGACCAACCTTGGAAAGCGTTGCTTAACTTTGAAGATCGATCTGTGTTCTATTACTTACACTCATCATCTGCCTAGCCTTTTCCCAACTATATTGGGGTCGGCTTCCAGTCAAGCCGGATTTAGCTGAATACCAGTATTTTACAAGGAGCGGCTACCTACCCGACCTCCACAACCCATTATCTGGGGTAACACGGTACTTCATGGCAAGACTGGAGTCAGATTTACTGGCTTCTGACTATCCGTAACGACTGCCAAAGATCTCCAAATGACAGCCGGGACCAACGGCTTAACGTGCTTTCCGAGGCACGGAGGAAACTCGTTATGTTAAGATGGTCACCCATCCACAGACCAACCTAGGCAAGCGTTGCTTAACCTTGAAGACCGACTTATTTCGATCGAATTTACGCAGTGGTTAAAAACTTTTCCTGTATTATAATTGTCATTTCACCGTGGTCAGGGGGACTTTAACGCGAAACTAGGCAATCGAGACGGTGACGAACTGCGAGTTGGGCAATTTGGGTTTGGGCGTCGGAACTACCAGGAACCCCTACTGGCTAGTTTTATGGAGAAAAAGGGCCTCTAGCTACACGATGGACTATTTCTTCAAAAATAGAACCGACAGTTGATTATAATTATCATTATTGTAGCAGCAACAGCAGTCCAGTGCATAGCGGAGAAGTAACGTGGAGGTGTACTCACTGGCGTGTCCGTTGTTGATGTGCGCGTGCCCATTGGCGGGCGCGACGCGCGCGGTGTCGGCGGGCGGCGGCGGCGGCGAGGGGGAGCGCGCGCGCGTGCGCATGAACTTCCTCATGGCGGCGCGCGCATCACGTCACGCGCGCTGTCGCCGTGCCGGCCCAGTGGCGGCGCTCGAACACTACTACCACACGAACACTATCTGCTAACACTACTCACTGTTTTTCATTATTCTGTACGACACTAGAACACTATTGTACCGGCGACGCGGACCGTGCTATACGAGGTGGACCTAATAAAAACTTTTACAACTGTAAGGGGAGGCGCCCGTATCTGTAACTGTTTATACTAGCACAGCCACAGACGTTCACTGTCTCAAATAATTTGCTTCAAATAACAACGTATAATTAAATGCTATACGTGGGTGTGGGTACCTAACTATCTACTGCCTAGCTCTAGCTTGTCGGTCATCTCCCTCTCGGCCGAGAGCGCGCAGTCCTGCAGCACTGCACTACATAACAGCTGCCGGCCGAGAGCTCGCAGTCCTGCAGCACTGCACTACATTACAGCTGCCGGCCGAGAGCTCGCAGTCCTGCAGCACTGCACTACAGCTGCCGGCCGAGAGCTCGCAGTCCTGCAGCACTGCACTACAGCTGCCCGCCGAGAGCGCGCAGTCCTGCAGCACTGCACTACATAACAGCTGCCGGCCGAGAGCGCGCAGTCCTGCAGCACTGCACTACAGCTGCCGGCCGAGAGCGCGCAGTCCTGCAGCACTGCACTACAGCTGCCGGCCGAGAGCGCGCAGTCCTGCAGCACTGCACTACATAACAGCTGCCGGCCGAGAGCGCGCACTCCTGCAGCACTGCACTACATAACAGCTGCCGGCCGAGAGCTCGCAGTCCTGCAGCGCTGCACTACAGCTGCCGGCCGAGAGCTCGCAGTCCTGCAGCACTGCACTACAGCTGCCCGGCCGAGAGCGCGCAGTCCTGCAGCACTGCACTACATAACAGCTGCCGGCCGAGAGCGCGCAGTCCTGCAGCACTGCACTACAGCTGCCGGCCGAGAGCGCGCAGTCCTGCAGCACTGCACTACAGCTGCCCGGCCGAGAGCGCGCAGTCCTGCAGAACTGCACTACAGCTGCCGGCCGACAGCGCGCAGTCCTGCAGCACTGCACTACAGCTGCCGGCCGAGAGCGCGCAGTCCTGCAGCACTGCACTACAGCTGCCGGCCGACAGCGCGCAGTCCTGCAGCACTGCACTACAGCTGCCGGCCGACAGCGCGCAGCCGGAGCGAGCCTGCTGCCTGTGCGTGCGCTGGATCTGGCTCATGCCGTTGTTTTCTGTGAGTCTGACGAATCTACCATGCATGCATGACGTTCAGATCAAGCCATGTTTGTGTATCTATATGTAAATAAAAAAAAACCGGGCAAGTGCGAGTCGGACTCGCGCACTGAGGGTTTCGTACCAACCTACCTATAAAAACAGTTTAATTCTCGAATCGAGTCTTGAAGACTTTTTAATTTTTTTTTCTTGTGACGTAACTAAAAATTTTCAGTTTTCAGACTTTTCCCGATATTAGTGCTATAATACCTTGCTTGGTGCCAAATTTCAAGATTCTAGGTCAACGGGAAGCACCCTATGAGTTTTGATTCCTTTGACAGTGTCGAAATGTACGTTTTTTGCAACATAAACGGGCGTATCTTTTTTTCCCGTCAACTTACAAGTTTGGTTTTTGCACAACTTCAAGGGACCGCGGATTTCAATATATGGTTTTAATTTCAACTTGATACCTTCACGCGTTCCTGAGAAAAAGGGTCTTGACAGACGGACAACAAAGTGATCCTATAAGGGGTTCCGTTTTTTCCTTTTGAGGTACGGAACCCTAAAAATTAAAATGAAATATAAACTAATTATTTGTTTGTACTTCTTGATGCAATGTTTCCTACCTAGCATGAAGTGTTACGCACAATCTTTACGTCAGACATCCGTGGACTGCTTGCAATTGCACCTTATTTAAAGTCGAAACTCAGATTATGTTAGTAAATTAATACCTACTTATCCAGATAAGTTGAGAGAAGTGTTCTACTTAGGTAACTTTTGTAGGTCAGTTAGTTGTATTTTACTCTGTAGAACGGATGGCCTAGTGCTAGTGGCCAAGTATTATGTACAGTTCGAGGCTGACGGAGGTTCAAATAATGGTGATAAAAGCTACCTACAGTAAGTCATCTGCGAATAGTTAAATATGAATAAACAATATGTCAGAACTGGCGGTAAATAGAAATTGTAGTAAGGACAGGTAGGGCACGAAGTGTCGATGTGTTATTGGATACCTATGTGTGTGTCGAGCACTGAGAGGTGCCGTTACCGCACGCACTGCTGCACTGACACTCGCGCACTGCACTGGGTCGCGCACGGGCGGCGCGGGCGGCGGAGCGGCGCGCACTGACCCACCTGCGCGCCCCGCCCGCGCGCACCGCGCCTCGGTACCGCACCGGCCTCGCCAGCGAACTGCCACTACATGGCGGTCGCATCCAGCACACACACCACTACACTGACTCCTGCTGCCGACTCGACGTCAGCGCCTGTGCTGCTCTGAGCAGCGACAAGACACGAGCACGTTGAGCATTGTTAGCTAGTATTGTAGGCATTACGCGACATTGGCGGATCGAGCGCGACCAAATGAGACTTAGAAACTGATGCTTTCTAGAGCGTTTGTAATGATTGGCAATAAGTCTTAGAGTCAGCTGCGCATGCTAATGCGACAGCGTGCACCCACGTCCGTGCCGGCGATGTCCGAGACGGTCGGAACTGCGGCTTCTTGCGAGCCAGCCCGACACCTTCACTGCCAGGTTTGCTACGTTGTATGTAAACAAACCTGTGTTCTGCGCACAGAGTACAAGTAGTTGCCACCTGCCGTGCCATATATCCCGTTCGTCTGTTGTTGTTGTTTCGATTTCCATTCCCGATTTCGATTCTGAAATCGGGAAATAGTAGTAGAGTAAGTAGTTGTGTTTTGTAGCATTTGGAAACGAGAATTTTTAATACTGAATTGCAAAAAAGTTATTACGTTGTGATGAAACTAAAATCTCTGACCGTTTGCACTAGAAAGCTGAAATTTGGTACTAATATGTATATCGATCACGCCGACAAAGTAATAAAATGAAAATTGGAAAATAATGTTTTATTAGGGTAGCTCCCCTACATGTAAAGTGGAAAGTGATTTTTTTTTTATTTCAACCCAAACGTGTGATATATGGTTGGATAGCTATTAAAAAATGAATAGGGGTTTACTAAAATCATTTTTTGATAATATCAATAATTGCGGAAATAATCACTCCAAAAGTAAAAAACAATGTGTACCCCCCCCCCCCCCTCTAACTTTTGAACCATAAATGATAAATGATATTTATTTTGCAAATAGGTTTCACGAAACACTTTTGCACGTCAATTTTTTTTTTGTCAAAATTATTAATCTAGATGAGGCCGGTGTTTCCTAACTGACTACCCTGAGAAGAAACACCGAAACAAACTCAGGGGGTCACAGTCTCTTATAAGTTTAGAAAATATGAAAAAATCTGGAAAGTAGAGCTTTATGAAGACTTTCTAGGAAAATTATTTTGAACTTGATGAGACGAGCAGTTTTTGAAAAGTTGGACACTTTTGTGACGGACGGGAAACTACGGAACCCTACCCTGAGAGTGGCTCGACACGCTCTTGTTCAGTTTACTTGTGCTATGAGAAGTTGTTGCCAAATTTAAGAATTTTACGTCATTACGATGGGCCCATAGGTTTAGATTTCAATTGCAACATACTTCATGTCCGAAGGTCTCAGTGGGTTCTCTGGATAACCACATGCACATTATTTTCAAAGACCAAACCAATTATTTCAAATAGACCATTTACAGACACTTTTTGATAAGTAGTCAAAATGTTGATCAGTCAAAACCAAATGTGAAACTAAATTGCAAGTTCCAAAGCGTAGATCACTATGGAGAAGAACGTGGAAGAAACTCCATGGACACTCTTTGATGAGTATGAGTACCTTGGTTACTTTGGTCTTTGGTTTGGTTTTGGTTTTTTTTTATATTATGTCAGTTCTCTTATGTGTGCACAATGTAGATTGAAATTAAAATAAAGTGATAAGAAATTGAAAAAGCTACTAGCAGCTAAGTAAGGCTAGTCTCAACGGACGGCACCTGTTCACCAGCATGATGCATCAGATTTTCCATAGAGATCTACGCTTTAAAAATTAATGTGCATAATTTTTATGACTTCTTGAGTTCTTGACACATCAAAAGTACTTTTTTACATGCAAATGGTATATTTGAAATAACGTGAAGGTTCATCAATTAACGTTTGAATCCCCGACCGGTCCTATGAGACCGCGCTGTTATTGTTTTACTATTGTGTCTCGTTTCGCGGGTATCTGAGTAATTAAGCACGCAATTTCGTTTGAAGGCCGGCGTCCACTGCCGGCATGGCATAGCATAGCACAGCAGATTGTGCTGCGGTATCCCGTGGCATGGTAGGTTGTGCTTTAGCATGCTGTGTCATGCCACAGCATCCCGCGGTACGTCGCAGCATCGTGGTATCGAAATAAAGTAACATGAACTCTAAAGTCATTGCAGTAAGATTCAAAATAACTTAATTAGTAATAAAATGCTTTGCTCTGACATGCGGTGCTATGACGGCACTGGGCGCCGGCCCTTATCCGTCATAGTTTGATGTTTCCACGCTATTTACACGACTCTCCAACCTGAACACGTTTCTGTGCAAAAGGATCTTGATAGTCGGAAACAAAGTGAGCTTTCGGTTTTGCCGTTGGAAGGACGAAACCATAAAAATATATAGAGAATAAAATAGCACAATTACGATTTTACAGATATTTATTAACTTATAATACAAAAAAAAATACGTATGCACAGAAGTAACAATAATCAGAGAAGTATTTGTAGCATTATTACTTTATATCTACAAATTCTACAATAACGATAGAAAAATAATTACAGATACATAGAGATCGATCCCAGCGAGTGCAGAGCGGCGCCGGCACTGCGCCAGTCGGAATGTGTGAGTACTGGTGAGTCGTGTGGGACGTGTGACACGTGTGTGTCGGTCAGTCGTCGTCGGACTCGGTCTCCTCGCGCGCGGGCGCGGGCAGGTCGCGGCGCGGCAGCAGCAGCACGCAGGGCGGCAGCGCCACGTCGATGGCGGCGCACGACGCCGACAGGCGCGCGTCCAGCTGCACGCGCACGCCGCACAGCGCGCGCAGGCGCGGCACGGTGCGCGCGCCGGGGCCCCCGGCCCCCGCCCCGGGGCCCCCGGCGCCGCGCGAGTGGAACTCCAGCGTCTGCGCGCGCCCGGGCCGGCGGCAGCGCCACCAGCAGGCGCCGCCCACGCTCTCGTACAGGTTCTCCTGCCAGAGTTTTGCAATTGTTTTAATTTATACAATTGCTGCTACTAGCTGTTAATTTTTTTTTGATTAAGAGCATTTTTTTCAAAACTAGTCCATTTCCACTGCACTGCGCTGTTGACTGAGCACGCGTGGTAGATAACGGCCCATTACTTCTTCTAGAGAGAAAGCCTGAGTCCCAACCAGGGACCGTACAACCCCAAATATTAGTTAACTCCTTCGAAAGGGTAATAGGTTGTACGCCTCCAGTAACGGAAAGCGTTACCTCTTGGTAGTGGTAGCGCCTTCATAACCCTATCGTAAGGGTAACCCTATCAATAAGTTAACTAGTACAAGAGGTTACCGGCTCTTGTATGGTTTCCAATTGAAGAAGATAACCCTTGGAAAAGGTTTGTCGGGGTTATCAAATAATTTTAAATTACATTGGACTGGAGGAATATGGTACTGATCTTGGAAGTTTGGAACGATGTAGAATCGTTTATTAATGTTTCTTACTCGGTTTGATAGGACGGTGCTTTCTTTTTTTTTAAATTCTAATCAAAATTTAAAAAAAACAAGCATTAGGTAAAGTATGGTATGTAGGGTAGTGTAGAGTAGGTAGGGTAGTGTAAGGTAGTGTAGGGTTGTGTTGGGTAGTGTAGGGTAGGTAGGGTAGATAGAGTAGTGTAGGGTATGTAGAGTAGTGTAGGGTAGGTAGGTAGACTAGTGTAGGGTAGGTAGGGTAGTGTAGGGTTGGTAGGGAAGGTAAGGTAGGGTAGCGTAGGATAGATAGGGTAGTCATTTGATGGGAGCGAAGCCGCGGGTAAAAGCTAGTAACTAATAAAACTGTAAATAACCTATCTTTATATTGAATATTAATAACTAAAATCCTATGTGTATGGAGTCGCCAAGGCCTAGTCTGCGTGTTGCGACTTGACGCATCTACCAAATGCATGCAGTTTAGTACTTTAAAGTAAGGTACGAGAGAAAAAATTACAATACTTTTAGTTCGAATGGGTAACTCTGTTACAGTCGTTGAAGGGATAACCCGTTCAAAATGTCTTACCATTAAAAAGTATTACCCACCAGGAATCTATACTAATAATAACTATACTATAATACTATAATATTATAAAGAGGTAAAATTTGTAAGTTTTTAGGTTTGTAAGTTTGTATGTAGGGGGTAATCTCTGGAACTACTGGTCCGATTCGAAAAATTCTTTCAGTGTTAGATAGCCCATTTATCGAGGAATGCTATAGGCTATATACCATCACGCTACGGCCCACGGGAGCGGAGCAGTAACGAAAAATGCGAGTGAAACCGCAGGGGACAGCTAGTAATATTATAAAGAGGTAAAATTTGTAAGTTTGTATGTAGGGGGTAATCTCTGGAACTACTGGTCCGATTTGAAAAATTCTTTCAGTGTTACATAGCCCATTTATCGAGGAATGCTATAGGCTATATACCATCACGCTACGACCCACGGGAGCGGAGCAGTAACGAAAAATGCGGGTGAAACAGCAGGGGACAGCTAGTGGGTTATAAAATCGAAAGGGAAATTGGAAGAGGTTACCCATAGATGAGTGTTTTCGTAAAAGAGGATAACAGATATGATATTGGTTTTAAAACGACACTTTGTCAAAACATGGGCATGCAATTCCGGAATTCCGTATGTACGGTCAGCATCCGTACATTGGACTCAGGCCTAGTTAGTAATTATTGCAAACCGGGTAAAAGTAGGTTTGCTGTATCGTCACGTACACAAGTGCGTCAGTAGTACGTTTGGCACCGAACTCTCGTAACATTTAACATTTTAGTAACATTTAATAGAACATTTATTAGTCTTTTTAAATAACATTAAATTAGTGAAGTGAATTATTAAACATTATTTATAGAACATTAACATCCTTTAATTTCATAACATTCAACATTATATGTAAAGGCTTACTTTGTTCTGCTCTTAGCTAATTTTCTGAATGCCGTACCAAATACCTGTTCAGAATCTTGTCGCTGCACATACAGCGGTCTCCAGCGTGACCCCGTAGGCCCCGGGGGCCCCGAGGGCCCCGCCGCTCCGCCATACACGCCCACGTTGGCGTAACTATACATACATAAAGTATACTGATTAATGTAGTCTGGTAACAACGGGGACCGTCGTAACTAACGACGCAGGCCGTGACTCACCCCGGCTCGGGCGGCGCGTGCAGGCGCAGCGCGTGCGCGGCGTGCGAGGCGTGCGCGTGCGCGGCGTGCGCGTGCGCGTGCGCGTGGCGGGCCAGCGGCGCGCGCGGCGGGGTGCCCGGCGGCCCCGCCGGCGCGCGCCCTCAGGCGGCGGCGCGCTCCACCACGCACACGCCGGCGTACGAGCGCCCCACCGACATGCTGGCGGGCAGCAGCGACCAGCAGTCGGCGGCCGGGTCGAACACCTCCACGCTGCTGAGGTTGGCGGCGCCGTCGTCGCCGCCCACCACGTACAGGCGGCCCTGGTGCGCGGCCACGGCGGCGTTGCGGCGCGCCGTGTGCATGGGCGGCGCGGCGGCCCAGCCGGCGCCGGCCCAGCGCTCCACGCTGCGGCGCACGGCGGGCCCGTCGTGGCCGCCCACGGCGTACAGCGCGCCGTCCACCACGCCCACGCCGCAGCCCGAGCGGCGCGCGCCCATGTCGTCCACGGGCTCCCACGCGTCGGCCGCGGGGTCGTAGCGCTCCACGGTGTGCAGGCACTGGCGCGACGCGCCGTCGTAGCCGCCCACGGCGTACAGCTTGCCGCCCAGCACGCCCACGCCCACGGACGAGCGGCGCGTGGACATGGAGGCGATGGGCCGCCACACGCCCTCACGCGTGTCCAGCGCCTCGGCAGAGCTCAGCCCCGTGGCGCCGTCGAACCTGCGCCGAGCGTTCGTCAGCTCACGCCGCGTGGCACGCGCGTACCTCACGGCTGCTACTCACCCGCCCACGGCGTAGATGACGTGCCCGATGACGGCCACGCCGAGCGTGGAGCGGCGCGCGCACAGCGGCGGCCCGGCGCTCCAGCTGTCGCTGGCCACGTCGTACACGTCCACGCTGCGCACACGCAGCGTGCCTGCAACACCAGCCGCGTCGCTACACTACACGTGCACAACAACGCGCCACACTCACAAGTCTTGTTTCACATCACCGTTTGCCGTCATTGGCCAGTTGGAGTGCACCCACCCTTATGTATGTTTTAAACAGTGGATAATTAAGCAGGGGCCATTACTACTTCAATAAAATTAAGTAATATAATAATACACTCAACCACCCAAACTCATATACACTCAACTCATGGCCATATTGGTACAAAAATACAGGATCCGTGAGACGGGCGAGGGTCCCGTGGAGGCTCACCGTTGAAGCCGCCCACCGCGTACACCTTGCCGCCCACGACGGCCAGCCCCGCGCGGCAGCGGCGCGTCAGCAGCTCGGCGGCGGGGCGCCAGCGCGCCGCGTCCAGGTGGAAGGCCTCCACGTCGCGGATGGCCTTGGGCGCCTGGCCGCCCACCACCAGCAGCGCGCGCGGCGCCCGCGGCGGCTGGCGCGGCCGCGCGCGCGCGCACACGGCGGCGCACGCGGCGCGCCGCTCGGGCCGCATGAGGTGGAACGACAGCGCCTCGATGACCAGGTCCTTGACGCGCAGCCCCGCGCTGCACAGCGGCTCGGCGTTGGCGCGCGCCACCAGCGCGTCCTGCGCCAGCAGCGGCAGGCGCACGTGCTCCAGCAGCGCGCCCAGGTGCGGCGCGCGCGGCCCCGGCGCCGCCTGCATCCAGCGCACCACGGCGTCCAGGATCAGCTCCTCGCTGGGCACGGTGATGCGGTCGTTGTCCAGCAGCTGCGCCAGCGTGTCGGGCTCCAGCGCCAGGAACTCCTCCGTGTCCAGCACCTCCACGAAGTGCGTCTCGATGTAGCGCGCGGCGGCCGTGGCCAGGTCGGCGCAGGCGTGCAGCTCGGCGAAGGCGCGGATGCCGAGCGCGTTGTCGGGCGCCAGCGCGGCCGCCAGGAACACGCAGCACGCCGCGCGCACGCCGCTCACGGCCAGCAGCGACGCGGCCGACAGCAGGCTCTGCAACACGCCCGGCGTCAGCTGCGCGCGCCCCACACCCGCCACACCGCTACTCCCTGCACGGTCTACTTACCTGCACGTTCTCCTCGGTGATGACGAGCGAGTCGGGCGTGTACACGTACTCGATGATGGCTTCGAGCGCCTCTGGCTCCACGTTCTGAAACCGGAGACGTGTCCATTGTGAACAGGCAAACCTTCACGTAATGACAATCGAGCACTTGACCATATGGTCGCTTTCCATGTTGAACAGCATTACCTGTATGGTGATGGTGGGCTGCGTGCTCTCGTCGAACTGCGTGAACATGGCGTGGAAGTAGGGCGAGGCGGCGGCCAGCACGGCGCGGTGCGCGGGCAGCGCGGCGCCGGGCGAGGCTTGCGGCGCGGCGCGCGCGTGCAGGCGCACGTCGCACAGCAGCGCGTCGCGCCGCAGCCGCGCCAGCGCCGCCAGCAGGCGCGCGGGGTGCGCGCCCGCCTCGCCGCCGCCCGCCGGCCGCTGCGACGACTCGTCCAGCGACGACTGCGACGCGCAGCGCGCCATCAGGCTGCACACGTACAACGTGCCACAACTACCACACCTCGAGGGACCGACACACATACCGTAGCTTTTCGCCCTCTTTATTACAACCCCAAACATTTTGGTGATCTCACAAAGGTTGACATTTATCAAAATTATGAAAAAAAGTGGAGCTAGAGCTAATATGGATCCTTTTAGAACACCTTTCCGTATTGTAATTTATTTGAATTTGAAATCCTTCTTACATCAGAAGTTCCTCGTCACCACTACCTACTTTCTTTATATTATTCATAATTAATTTCTACTAACATTTTAGTATTATGCAAATACGATTTTATTAGCTGTAGAGCAGGTCTCACCCCCACCTAATTAATTCATGAATCCCCGACCGGTCCTATGAGACCGCAGTGTTGTTGTTTTACTATTGTGTCTCGTTTTGTGGGTATGTGATAGGTTAAGGTAAATAAGTTATTAGGTCCTTTACCAAAGTATAAAAAGCATTAAGATTTTCCACATCAGTCATATCATCATCATAATCATCATCATCATCATCATCTCAGCCGACAGACGTCCACTGCTGGACATAGGCCTCCCCCAAGCGTCCCCCATAGGACCGGTCGGGGATTCATGAATTAAAAAGTGGTTTTATTGCTTCTGCTCGTTATTCTGAAAAAACTAATTTCAGGTTTTGCGCATTTAACGTTACATGTTGTATATTACTGTGATTTTAGCAATTTTAAGCAAGTCAGGCAACATACTTTCAGAATCATGAATTAATAATGATTATATGATAGGATGTTTTAGCTTCACTTGTTCTAGCATTTATATCACGAGTCTGTTGCACTGTGTGACGGCGCTAGTAGTGTGCTTCTGTGCTGGTAGGACCCACTTCCTACAAACAACTATGCTTTGCCACTAACTCATTATTTCAGTTTGTACTACCCGCACAGAGAACATGTTTAATGCGAGCGATCGGGAATTCATGAATTAAATTAAATTGTTCAAGGAATTCAATAGGGAGGAGACTTGAATAGGTTATTCTAGTCTGCTCCTTTTCACATTACCTGCTTCAACTAAAATAAATTTATCGTTTATTTCTACTTATTTATTATTTATTTTAGCTCTTGCTAAGGCACAAGTGAAGGTATGCACTGGGGAAACCAACCTATAGCGGCCTCTGTCTCCATCACCCTCGGCAGCACTGTTGTCCACACCAGACCTGCAAATAGTTTGCTTCATTCAGTAACCTCAACAACTTATAAAGCCATGCCTGGTCTAGAGTGAACAGAAATACATGTTGTGGGGAATATTATTAATAGACAGCTTGCTAATTGATTATAAGTATCGAATCATATCGATCGTATCGACCATGTCGATGGGGGTCGTTCGATTGCTATGATCCGAAATGCAACACGGGTACCGTTCAGATGGGCCTGTAGACATGGTACTCACAGGGCTCGGTCGCGCTCGGAGTCGGCCTGGCCGTCCATGGCGGCGGCGGCGGAGTCGCCACTCACCAGTCTCTACCTTCTAAATGCCTCATCTACAAACAAACACCTAGGTTGCTATAGCGTTAAGTCACAAATACATAACACTACTGTTACTTATTCCTACCACACCATGCTATCAAATTATGAAACAAAAGATCCAATTCTTCTCTAATAATTTAAATTAAAGTAGTAGTTAGGTATTTATTAAAGAATCAATTTATTGACAAATAAGAACTTGCTCTCGAAACATATGACAATGACAATCTGCCAAAACTGTCAAACAGAGAGTAGCTCCGCGTTCCGAACTACGATAGCAGCATTTTAGCGCGACAACAAATCGCTCTGTTAGTAAGCGTGTGTTATGGCTAGTTTAGACGATGCGAGCTGCCGACCAGACAGTAGACAGCTACTCGGCTTGTTAATTCATACGCCAGTAGCTCAGCTTGCCTTTTATAGTAACTGCTGTCCAGTCTTGCGAACTACCGCGATGTCGAGTACATAACAAAACACGGGTGCTCACGACGACTAGCTACTGTCGAACGCGTCTTAACGATGTGAGTGACGGACGAGCTGCTGTCATGTATAAGATGCTGGCGGGCGAGCATGTTCGAGTAAAACAAAAAAAACTAAGTAACTTGGATGCGAGCTACTGTCCAACTCGCACCTGCGTATTAACTCCCGAAACAGCTTTTTTACTATTACTGCGTTGCACGGCAGAACACAAAAGTTGTAATTCTATATTTAATTTTCGTCTACAGCTTGGCAAAAAAGTCTAGAAACGGAACTACTTTTTTGTCCTTTGGCAACATTCCCAAAATAATGACGTTTCATTGTAAACAAACTTTAAATTTTTATTTAGACTACCTACCAAACCTACCAAACGACGTAAAAATAGAACAAATAATGGATAAAACCATTCGAAGTGCTGACAGGGAGGTTATTTACAAGGTGTATAGGCGATGTCTGGCGAAACATGAGGCCTAAACTATTCTTTTCGATCTTAGTAATATTTACTAAAGAACTGCTGATATCACAAGAAAGTATTTAATTCATGAATCCCCGACCGGTCTCATTGGACCGCGCTGTTATTGTCTTACTATTGTGTCTCGTTTCGCGGGTATCAAATTGATAGGATAAGAGTATTACTCGTTGTTTATAGTTAAATCAAGTGTTAATTGATTAACTTAAAGCTATTTTAACATACTTGCATACAGAATAAGTACCTAGTTAATTTGAAACTATAAACATCGAACATATAGGTTATGTTTACATTTTGTTTGCATTGCTCTGGTGTAACGCGCCTACATTAATTGATACTTTGGTGACTTGAACTTTAGTAATTGAAAATTCAATTTCTACTTACATTTACTTTGAGTTAATCATGTTATTCAACCAATGTGTTGAATAACATGATTAATGACTCACTCACTTCATGACTCCTTTTTTATAATTCCTAAAATATGTTGTGAACTCAGGAGTTTATCCCTACATATTTATATTTAGGGAATAAGTAATATGTGGCATATCGAGAAGACAGACGTCTTGTTCATTATTTAACATTTTAAATACTTTTTTTTTTTTTTTTTGTGGCAATTGAGCCGGTTTCGAATTTTAAATACTTACTACGATTTGAAAAACCAATAAATTGAGAATAAAATGTCAAATAAAAAATATCGGCTCAGTATCAAGATTATGTTAGTGCGCTATTCGGTTGCATCGGGTTGCCTATGAAAAGTACAGTGACGCCTCCATTATTTTCTACTCTTTTTTGCCAAGCTGTAGGTATTATCAAATCAAGAGGAAAAAATAAAATGACACAGCTTTTGGTACTCTTTCAATTGTATGGTTAATTGGCGTGGAATAATACCTAGTCAATTTGCCCTCAGGAAATACAAAAGTTATATCATCATCTGCCTAGCCTTTTTCCCAACTATATTGGGGTCGGCTTCCAGTCAAGCCGGATTTAGCTGAATACCAGTTTTTTACGAGGAGCGGCTGCCTACCAGACCTCCACAACCCATTAACTGGGGTAACACGGTACTTCATGGCAAGACTGGAGTCAGATTTACTGGCTTCTGACTATCCGTAACGACTGCCAAAGATCTACAAATAACAGCCGGGACCAACGGCTTAACGTGCTTTCCGAGGCACGGAGGAAACTCGTTACGTTAAGATGGTCACCCATCCACAGACCAACCTAGGCTAGCGTTGCTTCACCTTGGAGATCGACCTGTGCGGCTGTTATTATTTAGCCACGAGCTCCTCATATACAAAAGTTATATAACTATAATTATTAGTCGTTTTTTAAAATGATAATTCTTCTGATGATGAAAGAATTATCGTTTTTTAAAATGATAATTCTTTCATCGTTAAGACGCTTCTTACACTTGTTACTAATATTTTTCGATCTTTTCGGTGAGGATCGGTTGCGGTACGTCACTATTTATGAAAAGGAAAAAAACATGCAACATCCGAATTGTCAAATCAAAAGCCCATAAAAAACACAATAATAATAACAATCACTCAGAGCATTTTATTTTAACCTATGCTCTAAGGTCAATCAACACACAAAAATATTATGATGTGACATCTAGTCGTTCGTTCAAAAATGCGTTTATTTATTTTTAAAAGTCTGTATATTACCTATTCTAGTAAGGAAAAATTTTAGTAGTTCTGCATTTGTTTTAGATTTTTTGTAATAATTATATAGAGTGAATATAAATGTAAAGATTATTGTTACCTACTTATAGTTTGAGATCATCTGTTCTTAAAACGGTCACACTGCGCAGATTCAAAGAACTTCTACCTACTCACTAACGTAGTTATGTCTGTAGTTCAGCGTATTTTACATAGATGGCCCTTTCTCAGAAATATATTTTAAAAGTTAATACCGTAAAATGGGGTGAATAGGGACAAAATCGAACTTGTCACTGAAATTAATCGATGTTGTAGGACGAATGCAATATTGATAACTCTTTCCAAGGATTTCCGGCAGTTAATACTTTTCGTAAATGTTAAAAATATCCCCAGAATTAGTCAAAATTTAGATATTTTAACAAAAATATAGGCTGTCCCTATTCATACTTGAAGTGGGGTGACCTGGGACGAGACAGGGGTAACTTGGGATAAACTAGTAGGGTTGTCTCACGATAATTACGGAGTAATAGCGCCACATACAAAACAAACAAAAAACTTTTTTAAATCATACAAGTTCGTACCTATGTATCTCTTATTAGTTCGCCTTGTGCGCATGCTTGTATATAAGTTTAAAATAAATAAAATGAAAAGCCTTATTTTAATAAAAAGTGAAATCCTGCAAAACAATGCGATAAAATGTTCAATTCATGTTGTAGCAGCCCTGACCCTATTCAAACTTTACCGTTCCTAATCAACTTTAATTCGTCCCTATTTACCAAGTATAGGCGACTCTATTTGTACTTTAGCCGTCCCTTGTCACCCCGTTACCGTATTTATTCACCTCGAAAAAAATAAACAATCCCAGAGGTTCTAAAGAAAACGATTTAAACAAAAACTATGTAAAATCTAGACTTACCTCTTTCTGTGTAGCTTCGTAGAGATATTATATCGTCGTTGGCTAACTCCACACGTTGTCAAAAAAACTAGAATTTCCAAAAACTGTCAACTTAAGGGACAATACCGCAACCTCACATCTACAGTCTTATTTGAAAGAAGATTTTTGACACCTTTTACTAACTTCACAACGCTTCGGTGCTGTCAGTTAGAAGATAATATATTCTACTTTTAGAAGAAAAAAAAGGTAGCAATTGGAAGTTCTTGTTTTTTATTTTGTGGCTTCGAAACTAGATTCCTCGATTTGACCCTTTTCACCCCTGAGTCCTTATTCACCCCGTTTTACGGTATCTATTTTATTTTCAAAACCAATAGAATGATTTTATCATTTAAAACTACTTTTATCCATAATACCTATAAATGGAACGCATATATTTTTCCAAATGGTTTTATTCCATTTCTTTTGTAAGTAAGTTGTAAGTACTCAGCAGAGTGATGTTTTGATGATTCACGACTGCATCGTCGGGTAGGCGCGGGAGGGGCGGTGCAAGGTCAGGCGGGGGGCGCTGCGCATCGATCTGCGAACAGCTGTGCCGGCCGGCTGCCGGCTCGCCCGCAGCAACAAACACTGCGCTGTCTCCGTCGCCGCCATCGAGACTGCATAATATTTCTTTAGGATCACAATACCTACTATTAGCAACATTAAGAACCTACCTACCTATTTATTATACTAGGTATATATTTTTATGCCAAACAGCAGACGAGAACTCCTTCCCTTAATATGTCCGTTCACTTTCAACGCAAGTTCAATTAGCTGGGTTAAAGAAGAACAGAATATTGTGAAGTACCTACCTACTTACCTAATTTACTTCATGTTTGAAATGGACGTTAGTTGTACCTACTCCAACGTCACGCGACCTGCTCTGAGTCCTGGCCTGCGTCACTTGGGCTCGGCGACACAGCGTGTCTAGATAGGTCTGGGTCGGTTCCATCATTATAGATTATAGTGGATAGATATGGTCGAGTAAATTTCAAACACTGTCTACTCGTTTGGAATGGGTCACGACTCACGAAAGTTTTTATTTAAGTAAGTACCTACTTACCTACAGTACCTACCTATCTACTTAAATCATTAAAAGGCCTAGTCATTTAGAGAAAAACTCTTCAATTTTTTTTTTTGCGTTTATACGTAGGTACCTACCTATACTTCTAAATTAATTAGTACCTAATTTTAGTGAAAGTGCTTTGTCTTGGACGAGAAGACCGAAGGCGACGAGTAATCGAAGCTAATTTAACTGACATATTGTAGAGCGCGTGTCTCGTGGTGACGGAGCGCGGCGACTCTTGTGTGAGCGCGCGGCCGGCGGCGGCGGCGCCGGCTGCGGGGCCGAGCGAGCGCGCGCCAGGCCCCCCGGGGCCCGCGGGCGGCGAGCGGGCACGCCAGCCCCCCGGCGGCCCCGCGCGGCGCCGCTCGCTCAGTCCCGCGCGCGAGCCCGCCGCCGCCGCCGCACCGCCCGCGCCAGCCTGCGCCCGCCCGCCATGGAGCACTTCATCGAGACCGTGCGCAAGTACCCGTGCCTGTGGAACACCACGGCCATCGAGTACCGCGACCAGGAGCTGAAGGACGCCGCCTGGGCCGAGGTCATGAAGGAGACGGACCTGTCGTCAGGTGAGCCCCCCCCGCCCCGCGCCGCTGCGCCGCGCGCTCGCTATTGTTGCGCTGTAGGCACGCACTGCTCGGCACACGCCTGGCGCGGCGCGCTCGCCGGCCGGCGCGCTGCTCGCTGCTCACTGGCGCACGAGGCGGCCGCAGTCTGCCACACACTCATTATCACCACACGATCTCTCGCTACAAGTTTTAGCACCATTAGATGTCTGTGTTCAGTATAATTGATTGGGAATTGAATACGTTCCTTCAATAATTGGTATACTCTAGAGCTCATATAAAACGATTTCGACCCCGGTAACTTGAACCGAACATTCAATGTTCTTTTTAGACGAACATAAATTGATAATTTATTATGGAGAATCTAATGGCCTGGAAATGGAAAAATAAACTGATACTTTTCTAAAATCGCGTAAACGAATAATAAATCACTTGTTATTAGTACCGTAAAATGCTGCAACATTGCCTTTATAGCTCAACATTGCCTAAATTCAAAAAAGTTAAATTATTCCCGCTTCAAAATGTTTTTTATTGCCTATGATATTACTAAAAGCAAGTGGGCAATCTGTATTGCAACATTCGATCATACGTCACTCCAAATTTTAGTTAACAAACTGTCAGTGTCAGTTTTATTGTCAGTGCGGATACTCGCTTTTTACCGGCTCTCAGGAAAATTTCATTTTCTGAGTATTTATGCTTTATTTTCTAGCGTAATATGTTATATAGCAAAGAAAATATGCTCTTTTATGTATTTAAACTGTTTTTTCTGTATTATATCTTAATTTAAACCGCTAAATCATGGTCGGCAAAGTTGTGTCAGATTTTCGCAACTTTTTACTCAACATTATCTAGGGTTAGGGCTGCCACTTTTAATTTTTTCAACAAACTCTTAATCGACCGTGGTTTTGCTTGAGTAATTGTTTTTTTTTGTAATTGATCTAAGAACGTTTTATAGAAGCTAGAACTATTGTTTCTTTATTTATCATCATCAGAAATTAAGAATGTCGAATGTAATTTTCTTTAAGTCATTTATAGTACCTGTGTTATCATATTGTTCGACAGATTTTAAACATGAGAAACCCACCCAAGAGTAGAAAAAAATCAGGGGCTAGACAGTACTCCGATTATTCGCAGGAGATGCTGAATGTTATCAGAATTTAAGTACAACAATTTGATTTCTTACAAATTTATTTGAATATTAAGAAAAATTGTTGCATTTCCTTTGGGGCAGCCCTACACCGAACTCACTTTTGTATGGGAGTTTTAGAGAAACCTGCACAACTTTGCCTAGCATTGTAAAAAAAAAATTCTTGTGCTATTCAAGATTCAGTGAAGTCTGACGTGGAAAAGAACTTCATGGCAATATGGGTGTCAAATCCGTTATCGAAATACCTATTTATTTAAAAAGATATTATGACAGGCAATGTTGTAGTTTTTACCTCAACTTTGCCTACGTTTTCAAAGCAATTTTTTGGTGCTTTATAAGTGTTTTTTTTGCTAGTAGCAAATGTATTCCTATAGCTTAAAGTCCAATATTGGACAGTAATTGAAAAAACATACGACTTTCTTAACGATTAAAGATTTATCGAAGAAAAACCTCAAAATCCGTGCAAAGTTGCAGCATTTTACGGTACCTATTAAGATTTGGGAATGACGCGATTAAAAGTTGGAAGCATAGTTGGAAGGATATAAAAGTTTACTCACATGACTGTAATAAATTGTTCTACAAATTTCAGAAGACCCTTCCTTGTGTAATAAGCACTTCGTTCTAGTTTATATATGCAATGCTAATAGAAGCAAGTTTCGGGTATTTATTTATCCGCCATAGTTCGGGCCGCTCAGTCATTTATTTTATTACAATCGGAAATCAAACAGTATTAGGGTCAATGGGTAGCCTGCTTGAAAGAGAAAAAATAAAACATAAAAATAAGAAGTTACATTACAATGATGCTCCACTACAGTACGACACAATCACAACATTATTAGGTCTTACAGGATTAACTAAGACAGTTGTCGAACCAATGTTTGGTAAGTATTCGATTGAAAACCCGCGGCTTAGAAGAGAATAAGTAAAGTTTAGTAAAGTCAACAAAATTATTGTAGACAAGAATACATACACAGAATACAGACAGAATTCGTTCTTTATAAATTATAAGATGTGCAAAGTCATCTTATAATTTATAAAGAACGAATTCTGTCTGTAATTTGTGTAGCAGCGGGGAATGTTAAGAAGAAGAAATGGTATTCTAGCAGATCTCGAGGGGGCACGTAAATTAATCTTGGAGCGAAGTTGCGAGGCGTCGTTGTAAAATTGTACAAACTTAACGCGGAAATAGATATATGATATACTCCTTCTCTCCCTGAGTGCTAGTCAATGGTACCTTTAGCTTCTCGACTCGTAATAATAATTATGATCGCGGGTCTTACACTTATACTGTAGCTGTAGGCATCGCGTAAAGTTTCGCTGGACAGATTCCAATCTTGACATAAATGTCATGTAACATGGGATTCCACACCTGCGAACAGTATTCAAGTGAGCTACGGACGAAGGAACAGTACAAAATTTTAATAATTTTGCGATCTGTCATTTCATTTGTCGCTGTCATGTATTGCGGCTAAGTCACATTCAACCTGATTTCAATTTAACTGAAATAAAGTATGCCACTATAAATGCGCATTTTTTGTTTGTCAAAGCGGCTTAGAAACGTGAAGCCCAATTACAAACGTGCACATCGTCGATATGCCACTTAAAAAGTTTTAGTTCCAATAATATCGGCGCAAGTAGTGAAATAGTGACGAAGAACAATCATATATTATTTGTTCCTAAACAGTAGATCTATCACTATCTATTAATCTTCTCCTTCTTCTTTCTGCCCTTATCCCATATTACGGCGCAACACGTTTTCTTTGTCCATTCTGTCTTGTCATTCGTCACACTATCACTAACATCGACAATCTAGGACCTGGAATTTTAGGGCCAATTTTATCACCCATTTCATCAACCTGACATACTTACCTAAACTCCCTTTTATGTTAGATTACTTAAAAACCTGCAGACAGAAATACGATCGTTGACCCTGAGTTTTTTTTATCTGTTCTCTTATTTTAATTTATAGTCGTCCTACAATGACAATATAGAGCATTCAAGTCATCCTCTGATGATATTAAAGAGAATATCTTCATATCATCAACAAAATAATTATAGTAAATTTTCATTGAGGAATTACGAGTCAATCAATAAAGGACCCATCAAAGCATCCTGGGGAACACCACTAGGAGCTGACACCCAGCTCGACATGTAGTTACTGACAACGACAGTTTAAGACTTATTTTCAAGGTATGCAGTAAACCAGAGAAGATCTTCGGTCAGTGGGTAGCCTTAATTCTTCTCTACCGTGGTAGCTTTGATTTTAGAGTCTGGCCAATTCGGTCACAAGCCTAGCCAAGTAATAGACTCCTTGCTCTGCCCAGAGTGGGAGAAGCCGTTTGATCATTTTCCACCCTCAAAAACTAACTGTAGCGTACTGTAATCATCCTGTCGAAATAGTAAATTATTATCCAATTGAATTGTTAAATTCACACGGCTTTCCAAGAATGTTGCCGCACGTCTTGAAATTCAAAACTGGCTTACCTACCTATCAGTCTTGTCCAAAATACTACAATAAACTTACATAAAACCTTAGATGAAAATTAATATGAAATTGTTTTAACGAAGAGGTATCAAAAGAACTTGTTCGCAAATCGAACTGGCCTCTACGAGCTGACACAAATAAAAGAAAATTAGAACATACCAAGTGCGAGTCGGATTCGCTATTTTTTTTTCTTCATATTTACTCTTTGTTAGTTACTTCGTTCTCATTATCGGGGGACCGTTAATTCTGGCTGTTAGGAAATTCAGTTGTCGGGAATAGTGAAACGAAAGGCCACAGAAAGTTATGGTCAAGCTCCCTTATAAAGACTTACGACGAAACTACTAACACCAGCGCAAGCTGGGTCGCTAGTGTAATAATATGTATAGACAGTACAGCACTTCTTTCATATTTTATTTTAATGTGCCAAGTAAATGATTCCGCCATAATTCGCCCTCACAGGGTGTCTCTGGCTCAACTACTACTAGGGACATCACACTAGTCTATGTCACGTCAGCCAGAAGATGCATAAGCCGTGGCTTCCTAAGTAGCCTTTTTATTTTCTGTAATGTTTTTATTATTGCTCCTTTTACTGTTAAAGAGTTTCAGTTCACTACTCGCTGAACCCTTGCATTTGACTTGGTATATAAATACATATGTATAACAGTAGCCGTTTAATAAGTTTAACTCATTGTATTTGTTAAGGGCTGTTTATGCTCACTTCTCAATTTCAAGTCTGACAGGACTTCTGATTGGCTTGCTATCGCTATGATTGTTTTTATTTTTAATTTATGTATATAATAAATAAATCTGTGTATCCGGGACCAACTTTGAAGTAGCGCAGCACTCTTATACTTCGTCGTTGTAACTCATGTTACAACTGAAACCTACTATTGGAAGCAGACAGTTAACAGGAACACAGTACACCTAAAGTCCTAAGGAGTGGTAAACGCAATGAGTGTGAGGTGAGTGGCGGGCCCGCGCGGCGCACGCATGCGCGCCCGCCGCGCCGCGTGCTGCCCGCACTCCTCGTGCAGGCTGCTAGTGTTGCCGTCTCATCGTCTTCATCCGGCACGCCAGCACATGTGTGTTGCTGGTGCTGCTCCCTGCCTTCCTTACATTACCCGCTGTAGTTTGTTAGCTTCATCAATTGATCAGGTTTGTGTCAATCAAAGAGTGATCTGATGACACAATAGCATAAAAAATAGTTGATAAATGTAATAAACTAAAGCAATGTTTGTAACTTTTGCAGTGAAAGAAGTGAAGCTGAAGTGGAAAAAGTTGCGCGATAGCTACCGGGATGCACTCAAGCGGCAAAGCGAGATGCTGGCGAAGGACCCCGCCAACCCCGTCAAGAAGAACTACCCTTGGAAGTACATGGGGTTGATGCAGTTCCTGCAGCCCTACATGAGCAACCGCAAGAAGCCGACCGGCTCGCCCAGCTACCCCGCGCCGCCGCCCACCGCCGAGAACGGGCACGCCGAGCACTCATCGTCCGAGTCGGAGTCGGACGCCGAGTCGGCGCCCAAGCGCAAGAGCTGCTCGCAGATGACCGTCATCGAGCGCAAGCTGGACTACCTGTGCAAGGCGCAGGCGGCCAAGCGCGCGTGCGCCGAGCCCGCCGCCGCCGCCGCGCAGCCCGACCCGCTCGACATCTTCTTCAACAGCATGTGCCAGTCCACCAAGCGCTTCCCCTTCCCCACGCAGATCAAGGTAACGCGCTCTTCTGTCTTTCAACAACACGCTTTTAATATCGATCGGCCCTTTCAAGAAGATGCTCTTTGCGAAGTTTGCCAGTGATCTCCTTTGTTCTCGTGTATAATGTAAAGTGGTCTGTGTGCAGATAAAGAAGAGCCTGTTCAACGCGGTGATCGAGGCGGAGGAGGCGCTGCTGGCGGAGCAGGCCAGCTACGCCAGCCTGTGGGCGGCCGAGGCGGGCTCGTCGTCGTCCAGCGAGCCCAGCGACGACGAGCGCAAGCCGTCCTGAGCCCGCGCGCGCGCGCGCCGCCGCCTGGCGCGCCTGTACGCGCAGTACGCGCAGTGCGCGCAGTACGCGCAGTACGCGCAGCGCGCCGCCGCGGCCGCCGCGCACAGCGCCTGAGCGCAGCAGCACCACACATGCACCACCTCACCCTGCTAGCCGCGTCTCCGTCGCCAGTCGCAAACGCAACACTACAGCACCTCGACACGGTGCGCATGCATCGTTTTATTTTAAGGCGAAACTTTCAGCTCTAAAAAAAAAAAAAAAAAAAAATGTTTTTATTTTACATAGGCCTACATGGGCACTTATAAAAAGTCGAAGCTAGTGCACGGTTCCAAATTGGTCGTTTCCTATGGAGAAGAACCGGCAAGAAACTCCATGGTTACTCTTTTCAAAAAAAATGATTGGGTTTACAATATTTTCACATTACAAAACAGACACATATGCGAGGACAGTGTAGACCAATCAAAATTGTAACCCAAATAAAAATAGATTCAATGAAAAACTGGGTTGAATTAAGTAGTAATTAAAATTCGTAGTCTACAGTGTTCTCTCATTCACACTTTAAGAGAGAGGCTATATAAATATGAGAGAAAAGAAATCAAACCTATCAACAAATTAGTTTTTATCAAAATGAAATCACGACTTAATGAAATTAAGGTGATTAATATCCAAATAATATAAAAATATTGCAAAAGCAACGTGTTGAGTAAAAAATAAATTTATGAGTAATAATAAATTTATGAGTAATCTCTGCTGGTTGTTAGGGAGTTTTACTTAGTTACGACACTAGCTCCACATGTAAGTATTGAATCATTGGACGCTCCGGCGACTGCCGGCGAAAAAACCCTAAAAACTCTAATCGCTGAAGATTTCACTCACGATACGTATTGTGAGTGAACTATACAGTACCTAATTTTAAAAAATAAGTTTCTAAAAATTGATAACAAATAAACATGTGAAACAATAGCTTGTGCTCTACCCGATGTATACAATCTTAATGTCGGAGCAGGTGGTCGCTCACAGTGAGAATCCCTTCCAGAATCTATTTTGTAAGCGTCGAGTGGCTAACGAGCTATAATCAAACTATTCCAGACACAACCATTTATTAAACGTAGGCTTTTCTCACAGCCCTTCGTGAGATGAACGTGTCCTCTCACAAAAGACTAGACGTTGTTCACACGGCTGCTGAAGAGGCGAGGCTCTTCAGCAGCCGTGTGTCTCCCAGGTTATCAGTTCAGCTCGTGCTATCGTCAGCTCGGATTCTGTTATAGTGACTTGTGTTATTTCGCTCGATCATTCGATCAATAATGCTAGCGAAGGAGGCGGCCGCACGCGAGATGGAATGATCCTCACGCTCCCGCCGCCAGGAGTCTGATCCTGATTTCCAACCACCGTAGGTGAGGACTTGCGGACGGCCGATCAATGGGCAATGAGTGGGCTTCCGAAAGGAAAACCCGGGACCCTGGACTGGCACGAAGGCAAAGACAGAACGTGGTGGGGTTTTAGTCAGTAAAAATCTGACCCTTCTTTCTCCTTCAATCTCCTTCCTTCCTTGCGCCCTCGCCACAGGTGAAGTGTCGCGTATATCCGCCTGCGGTCCCAGGGCGGTGCTCCACGCCGGCCGTGTCGTCACCTCGCGTGCAGTCCTCGCCTCCCGCAGGCTCCACGCCGGCCGTGTCGTCACCTCGCGTGCAGTCCTCGCCTCCCGCAGGCTCCACGCCGGCCGTGTCGTCACCTCGCGTGCAGTCCTCGCCTCCCGCAGGCTCCACGCCGGCCGTGTCGTCACCTCGCGTGCAGTCCTCGCCTCCCGCAGGCTCCACGCCGGCCGTGTCGTCACCTCGCGTGCAGTCCTCGCCTCCCGCAGGCTCCACGCCGGCCGTGTCGTCACCTCGCGTGCAGTCCTCGCCTCCCGCAGGCTCCACGCCGGCCGTGTCGTCACCTCGCGTGCAGTCCTCGCCTCCCGCAGGCTCCACGCCGGCCGTGTCGTCGCCTCGCGCAGTCTCCACGCCGGCCGTGTCGTCGCCTCGCGCAGGCTCCACGCCGGCCGTGTCGTCGCCTCGCGCAGGCTCCACGCCGGCCGTGTCGTCGCCTCGCGCAGGCTCCACGCCGGCCGTGTCGTCGCCTCGCGCAGTCTCCACGCCGGCCGTGTCGTCGCCTCGCGCAGGCTCCACGCCGGCCGTGTCGTCGCCTCGCGCAGGCTCCACGCCGGCCGTGTCGTCGCCTCGCGCAGGCTCCACGCCGGCCGTGTCGTCGCCTCGCGCAGTCTCCACGCCGGCCGTGTCGTCGCCTCGCGCAGGCTCCACGCCGGCCGTGTCGTCGCCTCGCGCAGTCTCCACGCCGGCCGTGTCGTCGCCTCGCGCAGGCTCCACGCCGGCCGTGTCGTCGCCTCGCGCAGGCTCCACGCCGGCCGTGTCGTCGCCTCGCGCAGGCTCCACGCCGGCTGTGTCGTCGTCTCGCGTAGACTCTACGCCAGACGTGCCGTAGCCTCGCGTAGGCTTCTATAACGACGAGACGTACAAGACGCCTTCGACCCGCGACTTGTTGTATTTATGATAAACTATGTATGTGTGTGTTGTTAGTTATATGTTATACTGATATGTTTTGAAACTGCACTTATAAGATTAATACCGTGACTAGAGTACCAGTGTGTGTCACCACAAACTAAGAATAACCCTGCAGATTAGAATAAGGAGCACAACAGGCCGCCACACATGATGAAGACACTGTTACTAATACTTATCGATTCGTTCATCAGATCACGACTAAGATAAAGCATAAAGCTACCGGCCGTGTTCTTCTTCTCTAGCACTCTTGTCAGAAAACTATTGTTTTATTTCGCCTGTACTGTTTCGGGGTCTACGATTAAAGTATAATAAAAACGGAGTTGAAGTAGTGTCTTCATGATGTGTAACGGCCTTACCATTTAGGTTACTAAGCGATGTAGGTAAAGTTAAGAAAATGACTGAAATTATTATAGTAATGACGATGTGTACGTTTGTATATATTATGTAAGTTAGTACATATGTATCTACCTTATAAATAAATTGTTAGATAATTAATTTATAAAAAGATCTCGGACAAAATTAAACTTTTGAGAATATGATTTAGTTTAAATTTATTTAACCTAATTACAAAGGTAAAATACTCTTTAAAGTTCTTTGAAGGACTGCATATATAACTTTTTCTACTTTATTCTAAACTAATTGAACTAACTAAATTATGGCGTCAAAAAACTCTTCCACATCGCTGTCGACCAGTAATGTGCCCAAAAGACTGGCGGCATTGCCAAGCTCGCTGTAAGGCAATAAGGTTTAAAAGGTTATTATATTTCCGCCGCTTGAGGTTCTCCGCAGCCGCAGCGGCGGAACCAGCACAACACGATGAGCTTGGAAGATTGGATGGCGCAAGAGTATCGACACAAGTAGCATCCCATACTAAAGACCTACCCATCTTCCAAGGGAATAACGGCATACCGTCCGGTCTCTTGCCATCGTCACGTGCCAGGCCTGAGGTTCTAATACAGCTGGAACGCCGACGGTGACAAGAGCGCGTCTGATGATGTTGTTGCTATTCGCGAGCCGTGCTATGTGACCCGCACTTCGGCTGCATGATAGACCGTGGTGTTCAAGGCTGTTGACAACTTCGCCACAGTGACAGCGATGAGGAGAACAACAGGGAGCGCCTAGACGTAGGGAAGCAGCGAGACGGAAAGTAGTATCATGGAGCAAGGTGCCTAAGTTCGATGATGGTACTTAGTGCATGAAGTCAGTGATCCGACTCCGCAGGAGTAGTAGATGTTACAATCAGGTTGTCCTGAACTAATCTGCAGAGCGGTTCATCCCACCGTCTTTGGGATGATGGGTCGTCGGGTGGATTAAAATTCTCCAGGTAACTATAGCTTCGATGAAGCACGGCACATTGAAATCGATCAGTGACGAAGATAGGATATTCCTGATGAATTTCTCAGTGCCGTGAACCGAGGATATAAAAGCAGGTAAACTAATACTAGAAATTTTGCGGACACCAAGGCCCATCGGTCGGTTTGTGTTTGTTGGATAATTTGATCCAATTTTTTTTCTTTATTTTAGATTAGATGATACCCGCTACTTCGTTCGTCCGGAGTATAAGACTTACTTACTTATCATTATCTTATCAGAAAATTAAATTTAAGTATTTTTAAATAGCTGAAATTGAGAATCCAAAACAGACAATTACTGTCTGTTTTTAATACCCTGAGACTAAAATGACATTACAACACAAAAGAACTGGCATCATTCCTATACCTAGTACAGTAGTTATAAGTTGGCGAGTCTGAAGTTAGGCTCTCGTACAAAAATAAAGGTTTAAAAAAATAAATGCAATTTGCAGTTGTTCTTGCTGTTAAAAACTGTTATTGGCATTTAAGTACTTTTTTAAAACCTTTATTTTTGTACGAGTTTTCAAGCGCCAAAATTCGCAGAGCCTAACTTCAGACTCGCCAACTTATAACGGCCGTACTGTAAACGCCTTATGGTGAACAAGAGATTTAGTTATAGCGTGACGAGTGTCAGGTCACAGGACAGAATGGAAGAAAAAAAATGTGTTGCGTCGATGATGAGTGTAAATGTTGTTTAAATATTTTTTTTTATTTTCGCAACTAACAAACCCACAGTTTTTTTTCTATTCTGCATGCATACAAGGGCGTCGCCAAGGGGGGGCAGGGGGGGGGCAGCTGCCCCCCCCCCCCTAGAGATCAAATGTAGCTAGTCGTAAAGTGACCAAAGTGCGAGCAATTGACTTCCTTAACTATTAATCAATGCAGAAATTATACTTATGTTGCTATATTATAAACTGCAAGAAATTATAAAGGAAGCTTCTGCTGTTGCGGAGAAAGTCGGACTGGAGTTGGACATTACATCAATGCCGCGTATTATGGGGGAAACAACGTCATAGAAACAATAATTCAGCAGAAAGCCCTTCAGAATACTGGAAGATATTTTTAGTAATACCATACCCTGGAGTAGACAGGATCAAGCAATTGGGATGCAAGGTGGTATTGCACAAGTTAAAGCATTGCACAACATATGCATTGCACAAGCTATGTGCTTTCATGGCCCTCGGACCGCGCCACCACCGGGTTGCCAAATATCGGTAGGGGGGTCCACATCGGCGTCGGGTCGACGATGAAGTACCTGGGACTCGTCCTCGACAACCGGTGGACTTTCCAGGAGCATTTTCGACGTCTGGCTCCCAAACTGGACAGGACTGGGGCTGCTCTGAAGCGGCTCCTGCCTAATCTAGGGGGTCCAGGCTCTACGCGGGGATCGTTCGGTCCATGGCCCTTTATGGAGCGCCGGATTGGGCGCCGTCGCTGGGAAATCGACTGGCGGCATAACAGAACGCTTGCCAGAGGATCATGGCTATCCGGATGATGCGGGGATACCGCACGATCTCCCGCGAAGCGACGAGCCTCCTTGCTGGCCTGCCACCGTGGGATCTGGAGGCAACAGTCCTTGCACGCATGCACGATTTGCGCGTGGAGATGCAACGCTGGGGCGAAACTCCGCTGCCGCGAAAAGTCACAGTATGGCGGACAGAGTTCCGACGGGATCTCGGGGTGGCATGGTGACTACGACTGTCGCAACCCATTGCTAATCACGCCGTCATTGCGGCGGCAAACCCCCTCTTTGAGGAGTGGTTGGAACGAGGTCACGGCGTCCTCTCATTCCGTATGACGCAGGTCCTCACCAGACACGGTAGATTTGGGACGTTCCTGCATGAGATCAAGGAGGAAAGCACGCCCGGGTGGCGCCACTGTGTGAACCGCCCGGAGGACACGGTGGAGCACAGGGTAGAGGTGTACCCCGCTTGGGCAGAGCACCGCCGTGTTCCCGTGGAGGCTATCGGCGGTGGCGACTTCTCGCGCCGGGCCCTGGTACAAGCCATGGCCCGGAGCGAGGACGGGTGGCGGGCGAGCGCCTTCTTCTGCGAAGCAGTCATGCTAGCGAAGGAGGCTGCCGACCGCGAGCGCGCGAGGGAGCGGCCCTCACACCGCCGCCGCCGAGATCCCGATCCCAGTTTCCGACCACCGTAGGCGCGGGCTTGCGGACGGCGAGCACTGGGTAGCTCGCCATCCGGCAGACCGGTAATAACCCGGACCAAGCCTAGTCGTCAAAGGTGCTTTCTGTTCTACGCGCGCCTCAAGGAGATGTCGGCAAACTGTAGGGGCTAGGTAGGGTCGAAGCCTCTGGGGAACACGGAAATTCCGAAAGGTGAGCCCGTGTCCTCCCAGATCGAAGGAACGGGGTGGGGTTTAGTCAGTAAGAGTCTGACACGCCCTCCCGCTCACGCCCAAGAGTCGAGCGGGAGAAGTCATTCTGATGATTCCCTACTAGAGGCAAAGACTTCCAAAGTGTAATGCTTCATGCTCTCAGCGTTATATTTTTCATCATCCATAATATTGCCTTGCCCCATTGCCCCCCCCCCCCCCCCCTTTGTCATAAGCTGGCGACGCCCTTGTGTGCATACCTACTCAGGTTCAATTGCAGTTGGTCGTTAGCTCTTAGACAATTGCCTATGGAAGTCGGACAAACGACTAAGTGTAAATGAAAGGAGTCGAGTATCCGAACAAGAACGAATTTGGTGACAGAGTTGTTTATTCCAGTAACCGAAGTAATGCATCGGGTTCCCGAGCTCGAGTGACGTCCTCTGTACAGCCGAATATAACAGGCTAACAACAACCAAGTCTTAGTGTAATTGCGCCATAAAGGCACGGAATAAGCTAAAGGTTTGCGCACACCGCGGCGGCGCCGGCGCGGCGTCGCGTCGCCGTCGGGCGGTGACACTCGGGCCGCAGCCGTGTGCCTAGCTTATTAGTTTTACAGATACAGAGGTATTATTGTCACAGACTACGTTGCTAAATTATTATTGTCACAAACATTCTGAAACAAAAATTTCTTTTTACATAAGTAAGTAGAAGACGTTTTTCGCAACGTCTTTTTTTAAGTTTTATAAACTACATAGGTGGTGCTTGACTGCGATCCCACCTGATGGTACTTAAGCAGTGATGCAATCGTAGATGGTGAGGCGCACTAGTTTATTCCTGTGTGTGTTAAGTCCTGTGTGCCGGAGGAGCATCCTGTTGGCGCCGCTCAGCTGCTCCGGCGACAGTCAAAAGCGAGAACGTGAGGTATGACTCCGCCGGACGAGTAGGAGAGTAGGAGACCTGCTCACAGAAAACTATATCGGACAGGAAGCGGCAAGCGTCAGAACACAAACTCCATTCCTATCAAAAGGCGTACTACGACACACGTGGTTCGTGGATGTAAGTCTGGGAAGTACGGTGTTACGGGGTTTGCTTGATAGTAGTGCGGGCAGATAGGTTTCTTGTCGTTACAAAGTTCCCATTGCTGGGACTAGCCTTGGTGAATGTTACATGTCTTTGAATTTTTAGTTCTAAGACATGCCAGCTTCTTCACGATGTTATCCTTCACCATTTTGAGAGCAGTGGTGATGAAATAAACGACGACAGGATCGTTTTGTTAAGCCAGTCTTGTATCTGCGACTTACAACTCGTGAGTCGGCTGTAGCCCCTACCCCTGCGCCACCATTGCTCCACAAACAGAGTGCATGCCATTGCGCAAAACGCTGATTCGAGCAGGCGTCCTACGACGCCAATTCATGTCGAGGGTACTACGAGAGCTCGACAAATGGCTGTGCGATCAGCTTGTGTGATAGAACTGCACTGCGACTGCACTTATCCCGAATGCGCGCTTGTGCGACACACTGAAGCTACATCACGCTGCGCGCTGCTGTGACAGACGGACGTGCGACAGTAGTTCGACGCTACGACAGTGTGACTACTCCTTGTATGAGTATTGGAATTCAACTGTACATTGATTCAGTATTACAGTAGTCTGGATAGCTTTACTGGGCCCAGTAAAGCTATCCAGACTATCCAGATTTATGGGTGTTTATAAAAAAAATAACTAAGTACTAAGGAATTGCCCTAAAATATGTTAATTTTTCATGTCGCAGCAGAGTAATGTCTAGCCGTTGGTCGAGCTCACGTCGCAGCTACACTTCTTGCTGTCGGGGCGGCTGCAGACTGCACCACATCCCGCACTCCGACTCTATATAACCTTACGGACGTCCTTTTCAATATTCTTTCTAACGGAAGTGCAAATTGATCCCCCAATTCTTTATAGTTTATTGCCTTTTTTAATTCATGAATCCCCGACCGGTCTCATAGGACCGCGCTGTTATTCTTTTACTATTGGGTCTCGTTTCGCGGGTATGTGATAGATTAAGATGAGAGCTTTTTAAAGCTACCGTAAAACATCTAGGTACTAGTCTATCATACCTAGTTAGAAATAACTTACCAACTTTTATCAGTTATACTCTGGCTACGTTTCTTAACCTCACTGAAAGAAACGAGTTGGTATATTTTAACGTATAAAAGCTAAATTCGAATAAATAGGGAGCTTAAAAACTTGTTTACGAAAGCGGGTGAAGTTGGCGTCCGTGTGGGGTGCGGGTCGCGCGAGGCGCGGCGCGGCGCGGCGGTGCGTGCGGCCCCCGGCCCGCGCAGTGCCTCGCAGTGACTCGGACGAGCAGGGCCCGTTCCACGCGATACGCTCATCCAAACGCGTTCTTACTTTTGTTTTGTTGCTGTTAAACCACAAATTCTTATCGTAAGTGTAATTTTCTATTTACTATTGTGTGTTTGTACTATTTGTCTACAAGGATACACCTGTCTAATACCGGTATTTACTGAATATTCGCCACTCATGGTCGTTGCGTCTCGCGTGGCGTCATTGGCGTCGCGTCGCTGGATCGCCGCGCGCCGCGCGCCGCTCTGCGCACTCGATAATACTATAATATTACTTAGCTTTTATGTTTACATTTTTGCGGCCGCGTAGTTTTGTGTTTAACATTGCGAAGTGCAGTTTAGGATTATGTATCAACATTAATATGCTACTGCGGTCGTTTTGTTACTGGATCATAAGTACGGTAAATAATTAAATATTTTATGGTTTTCAGAAAATGATGGAAAAACCGAAAAGACCGATGTCAGCATACCTGCTGTGGCTGAACAGCGAGCGCGGGAAGATAAAGGCGGACCACCCCGGCCTGAAGGTGACCGAGGTGGCCAAGAAGGCGGGAGAGATCTGGCGCTCCATGGACGACAAGACCACGTGGGAGGAGAAGGCAGCCGTGGCCAAGGAGCAGTACGCGCGGGACCTGGAGTGCTTCAACGCCAACGGCGGCGCGCCTCCGCCCAAGAAGGCGCAGAAGCGCGGCGCCGCCAAGGCCAAGCCCGTGAAGGTGAGCCGCAGCAAGGCCAAGAAGGAGGCGTCGGACGACGACGACGACGACGCCGAGGACGACGAGCACGACGACAGCGAGTGAGCGGCCCGCGCCCGCGCCCGCCGGCCCCGCCCGGGCCCGCGCCCCGCGCTAACAAAACATTATTACGTTTAGTGAGTGTTAGTAGCAGTCAGGATACGATGCGGATGGAGCATGTACAGAACTTACCAACTGTTTCATGTATTACTGACTGACGTCTATTGCAGTGCGCGTTCTTATTCTCACGTTCGAGATTTATTTTTAGATTTTAACAAAATTACAACCTGAAGTCACACACACACATAATGTGAACGACAAAAAGTTCCGCAGTCTCGAGTTGGCTTTGGTGCAACTGCGAATACGATCTCTTATCCTAGATTTTCGACTGAATATTTTTTATTAAATACTAAATTAATTGAAATTCCACATAATGTGATCACGTGAGTACACCTTGTAGCAGAACGCTGCTTCACGTCGTGTATAGTTTAACATGTTGCCATTGTGTGGTTAACTAGAGGTATTATTATATAAGTTATAAGAACTTATTAATTATGAAAACTTGGCAAATGTCTAAGTTCACGTCACCGCTGTATGTTTCAGATTTGTATGCATTTAATAAATGTAAGATTTTGTAAACTAAGCTATTGGTCGTATGAAATAAAGAGTAATTTCTACTCCATAAGTTATATTATATTATTGTTCCTTTGATGATAGTAAACAGTTGCAAAGCTGCGCTGTTCACAATGCCGAGAGGGTCGCTTGGCGCGAGGGCTGCGCGCGGCTGGCAGCGCGGGGGGCCGAGCTACCTGAGCACTCAGATGTGCAACCATTCGTCTACTTCTATGTATTTTTATTTGGGTACATATTTTTAGTATTACGGAAACATTACAACAAGGATCTTGTACGCTCTGGATTGATTACAAAGCAATGTATAACATTCTGAAGCGTACTTTATTTTCATTAAATTCTTTTCATTGCCATTAAATTCTTATTTTTTATTGACGAGCAAAAGGGGAAAAAATGTTCAATGTTCCATGTTTCCTTTCTTACTACCTAGTCTATGGAGCACCTGGTAGAAAGAGGTAACATACGAGTATGTAGGTACATTAGGTATCGAGCAGGTAACTAAACTAACTACAACACAACTTACCTATTCATTTGTGCTATTTGTGAAAAAATGACAGATTTAAGATTTGAAAAGAATTCTTTAGATTCTATGTGAAAATACTTGCGATAGCCTGCTGACATTTACATAGGTAAATAAAAACTAAAATTTATGGTAGGTACCTAACTCTGCAAAATTGTCTTCGTTTTTTTTTAATTTTCAGGGAATTTTCTTCTTAAGTGTATTGAAAAACGTGGTTTGATACACGTGGAGATTTGTCACTGTAGCCCTCGCCTCATCGCCTGTAAGGCTCGGGTGAATTTCGCCTCGGTTGCAATGAAAATTTTTCTCCACTTGTATCATAATGGATTGTGTGAATGGGTGGATCCCCTTGAGTATGCATATGTAAGTCATATTTCTAAGTGTGACTTGGCGAAGCTGCCGGCAGGAGCTTGTATCTACTAGGATAAATATTTCATAGGACAGGACAAATATTCTCAGCACGTCGTCGGTGGGAAGCAAGTTGGGAAACTATTTGTAGTGGTAGCTTTTGTGAAAATCTGTTATCTTGAATTGATCCAGGATTACAGAAAAAATAGTTTTTCTAATTTTTTATTAAAGATGTAATTAGAAGAGAAGAGAGAAGTATATTACCTGTTTATCACAAATTGACTTGCACCGATACTGAATTATAGACATTTCACATTGAAATCCTTGCGTGATTGAATCAGGAATGAAGATATCCGCAGAAGAATCAAGCTTACCCACATAGCACGAAAGTCACCAAACCTACTTTCGCATTTTTGTCTCTTGGCTTATCTGCAATCGGTTGCAACTGTTGCAAGCAAATGTGTTGAAAGATTGCTACAGGTGGAATGTGCCCCAGCGAGGACAACCACTCATACTTCGACGTTTGGTAAGTACTACGTCTGTCGTGGCGAAATTGACAAGATGTCTTGTCTTCTAAGTTTACGGGAAGGCTGAGTTGTCAGCTTCGTAGCAAGTTTGTTGGGCGGTTCTTAAGCCGTCTCAGCTATGCTTCAGAAGCGTTCATTAATTCCTCTTTTACTGGTGTGCGTTACCCCAGCAGGAAAGTATCTCCTAGAGATATATGAGTAGAACGTATAGTTTGTGCCTTATCTGGTGTAAATGTGCCCCCACATAAAAAATGTGTGCCCCCTGTCGTTTTGAAAAAAAAACGGAAAAACGATTCCTGCTGGGGTAACGTTTTTCTAGCAGGAAAATTCTAAACGAGTGATCGGAGAGAGAAAAATTGTGCATGGCCAGAGAGCTTATATGTGTGCTACTATGTGCCCCCAAAAATAAAATCTGTGCCCCTTCAGATTTTCGAGATATTGCGTTTCCTGCTGCAGTAACGTTTTAATGAATTGTATATCTCTAAAACCATTGCATGTGCCCCTGTAGAATAAACATACACGAGTAGCTCCTAATGTGTGCCCCTGTGTGCCCCAATTAGATTTAAGAAAATATTTATAGTTTTCAAGTTATCGCGGTTTTATGAAAACCCGAAAAAACATCGCAGCGCCTAAATGAGACAAGGCATAAGTTCGCTGAAAACTGTATTCGGTCCTTCTTGACGCTAATAATAACCATACAAAGTTTCAAAACGCTTCATGCATGCGTTTTTGAATAATCTTGCTAAAAGTCAAGACGATAGTGTCATAACTTTGACGGCAAAATACAAGGAACTGGCTAAATTTCAGATGTGTAGGTGTAAACCAAAATCATGTGCCTTTAGTCAAAAATATACGGTGAAAATATTGAGCTTGGAATGTTTCGCATTAAGTAAATATAAACAAAAAACCAAATTAAGTAAACAACGGCTGGTTATCCGACCAAATTTGAGTGACTACTAAAAAGCGACGGATTCATACATATCGATGACCTTCTTTATTTTACTCACTAACCGGTTGACACGTGTTGTGCCTGAGTACACTGAAGTAGAAAAGTAATAAATAATAAAATAAAGTTGTTATTGGATTATGTTCTACTAGCCGTTTCTATGACCTTACACATGATTAAGTACATTATAAATAATAGACTAAGTGCTATTCTAAGGTAAGCTATCTTCTCCATTCTAAATTTCATTAAATTACATCCAGTAATATATGTGTGAACGAAAGAATTACATCCAGATATTTGCCATTTGCTAGGTCTTTGACCAAAAATTTGATTGGTCCCGATGTTTAAAAAACATATAGTTCATGAAATGTATGATGAATACCTACTACTACTAAAAAGAGTTGGCGCTTTTTGTATAAAAATCAAAATATATTTTAAAAAGCTATAATTTGTATAAGCAAATTACTCGTAAGAGATTATTTAGTTGTGATTTCAAATTTAATATTTTTTTTACACAATACTAAACTTATTCTTAATACTGATCTGTGATTTTTGTGATGCGAATTTATTAATTATAAGTTAGGCTTAGATGAAAAACTGATCTGTGATTTAAATAATAATGACTGCACAACGTGCAAATTATTTCTAATATTTATACGTAGGAAATTTGATCTGTGATTTGATAATTATTACTACAATTATTGCTAATTACTTTAAGAATTAAAATTAAGGGAAGAAAAATAATAATTTCCACATCAACAAGCTGTTTCATTAATATAGTCAACAGTTCACAAGGTGCATTTAACATATTTTTTAATTAGCCCCCAAAACTGTTGAACGCAACTGTACGGACAACAGCTTAGGTATAATACGTCCAATAAGGAAGGTCATCGATATGTATGAATCCGTCGCTTTTTAGTAGTCACTCAAATTTGGTCGGATAACCAGCCGTTGTTTACTTAATTTGGTTTTTTGTTTATATTTACTTAATGCGAAACATTCCAAGCTCAATATTTTCACCGTATATTTTTGACTAAAGGCACATGATTTTGGTTTACACCTACACATCTGAAATTTAGCCAGTTCCTTGTATTTTGCCGTCAAAGTTATGACACTATCGTCTTGACTTTTAGCAAGATTATTCAAAAACGCAAGCATGAAGCGTTTTGAAACTTTGTATGGTTATTATTAGCGTCAAGAAGGACCGAATACAGTTTTCAGCGAACTTATGCCTTGTCTCATTTAGGCGCTGCGATGTTTTTTCGGGTTTTCATAAAACCGCGATAACTTGAAAACTATAAATATTTTCTTAAATCTAATTGGG
Organism: Mythimna separata; assembly: GCA_030763345.1. NCBI lineage: Eukaryota > Metazoa > Arthropoda > Insecta > Lepidoptera > Noctuidae > Mythimna > Mythimna separata. The sequence goes on along the minus strand of CM061187.1, from coordinate 21,103,586 downwards.
GCACACAGGGGCACACATTAGGAGCTACTCGTGTATGTTTATTCTACAGGGGCACATGCAATGGTTTTAGAGATATACGATTCATCAAAACGTTACTGCAGCAGGAAACGCAATATCTCGAAAATCTGAAGGGGCACAGATTTTATTTTTGGGGGCACATAGTGGCACACATATAAGCTCTCTGGCCATGCACAATTTTTCTCTCTCCGATCACTCGTTTAGAATTTTCCTGCTAGAAAAACGTTACCCCAGCAGGAATCGTTTTTCCGTTTTTTTTTCAAAACGACAGGGGGCACACATTTTTTATGTGAGGGCACATTTACACCAGATAAGGCACAAACTATACGTTCTACTCATATATCTCTAGGAGATACTTTCCTGCTGGGGTAACGCACACCTTTTACTGTACACATTGCAGTTGTTCCTGTATTTCGAACCCCCTAGTTCGAAATACATAAATATTGCATAATCCATATGCAATATTGCATTTTGTATGCGCTGCATGATAAGTATGTTGGAGTTGCTTACAGCTTCCCGAAAGTGAACAACTTTGAGGAAGCTGTAGCAACTGCCGAAGCCGTAGGTCCACACAGGCTTCACGATAGTTTATTAGGTATCTGCTAGCTTACTATTATATATAGCCAAGCAAGGCTTTAGAACCGGAAGTTGAGTTCCTCTCTTTTTGTTTTGATGTGCTGGTTTCAGGTGAGTCGACGATCTGGGTGTAGGCCCAGATATCTCACCGTGCTCTATGGCAGGACAGCGGCGTTGAGCTTCACTGCCGCACACTCACCTCTTCGTAGGGTGCAGGTGATTTGGACGGAATTCGATGCGCTGACTTTTATCCTCCAGGTTTGCAGCCGTTCCACCCATACGCACAAAGCGTTTTGGAAACACATTATGAGTACAGTTAAGGAGTGGAATTCTCTGCCGGAGTCTGTGTTTTCTGATAGCTACATCTTAGGAGTCTTCAAATCAAGAGTGATTAGGTTACTTCTAGGCAAGCGTGTTTCATCGTCGGCCACATCGTCGCTTACCATCAGGTGAGATAGGTAGTGATTTGAAGCGAGCCTATGCGTAATAAAAATAAACTTCCAAATATCAAGTCCCTTTTCAAGTATCTGTGAAGCAACTTTAGGTTTGTCGCTGCTTGCTAATATTACCGTATCGTCAGCGAAGATGGCTGTAGCCACAGCATCAGTTTCGGGAAGGTCTCCGTGAGGATAGTGCACAGGACAGGACCTAGCACCGAGCCTTGAGATACGTCTCTGTTATGTCTAAGAGTTTAGACGCTGCTTCCGACTGTTTTACTTGGAAGGTTCTTTCTGATAGGTAGGACTCAAACATTGCGAAGTAGCTATAAGGGAGGTAGGTTTTAATCGTGGCCTTGTGCCGGACTCGGTCGAATGCCTGTTGGATATTAGGAAAGACAGAGTAGTAGGAGAGTTTTTCTTTCAGAGATTTTGTGATTCCGTCACTTACCTTGTTAATTTTTTCGACAGGGCAGTGCTGAGATCTAAATCCAAATTGATGAAAGAGTATAATTCTATTGTTGCTGAGTATAGGCATTATTCTACGAAATTAGATCTTTTCCAACAATTTTGAGAGGGCTGGAAGAAGACTGACTGGCTTATACGAAGAAACCACAGTTGGTGGTTTACCCGCTTTGTGGATCATGAGGATTTGGGATACTTTCCAAGACTGGGTATATTGGACCCTTAGAATGTCGTTGTATAGTGTTGTTAGAAACCTTTCGCGGTAGTTGGGTTAAGACTTCTTTAGTTGTTAGTGTTATTACTGTGTCAGGTGCATTCTTGTCTACTAAAGGTATGATTCCGAACTCGGCAACAAGCAGCAGTGCAGTTGCCGCAGTGCTGCCGCGACACTACTGGTCCCCGTACAATTTCTATCGGCTTATATGAGATTACATTCCGAACTAGGCAGCAATGTCGCGGCAGCAATATAGCGGCAGCACTGCTGCGCGTCAGTGTCGCCCTACCGCCGCGACAGACCAGTAGTGACGCGTCTGCCGCCGTAACAACAACTAGAAAAGGATGAATTTCTCAGATTCAGAAGGGAACAGAGCGACACTGCCGCCTTGCTCGGAATCAGCACTGCTGCGCAGCACCTTAGTGGCAGCACTGCGGCAGCAGCACTGCTGCTTGTTGCCGAGTTCGGAATCATACCTTTATTGTTACCCAAACTTCCTTGGCGATAGCAGGACGAGGAGGAAGATGCTTTTGGTAGTGTTAATTTACGACGTTGTCTATTTCCTGTTCAGATGTGTCGCCTACTGAATCATTTGGGCGGAAAACGTTTGCGAGGTGTTAAGCAATGCGTCTGCTTTTTGTTAGGGTGTTCTCAGTCTTGTTGGCATCTAAACCTTAAGCGCATGTATAGATGAGCTGGCGTCGCGCACTGCTTGACACGAGTCGCTCCCAGAGCTCCATGATTCTATGGTTTTTCTTTCCCACAATTTGAATAGTGTTTTTAATGTTCTTTTTTCAATTTCCAACAGGTCCACGAGATTTATCCAAAGTGCAGTCAGTAAAATATCCATTAACCAATTAATTACAATACAACATTATGAACAGTTGAATGAACAGGACAATCATCGATTACTTTGATGAAACATGTTAAAATCTCATCACAAGGTAAGTACCTTAACACAAAGAGCTACTGAAGATGCTCTTTGACGCTCTGAGGTAGGCCAGTAAAAATCTGACGAGGGCTCTCGCTCCGCCCTAGAGCGCTGATTAGCTTTTAAAATCAGAGGTATGTTTACCTCATACTAGTGCTGATTGTGAACAGGAATTTAATAAGGTTAATTTGACTAAAAAAAACAAAAATCAGTTTTTCCAGAAAAATATTTAATGAAACAACCCAGGAGTAACAAAACTTTTAATAAACTCGAGCCAGATAAATGTTAAAAATGGTGATGGTGACCAATGCCAAAACCAATGGTGAAATAATACTTGATGGAATTATTAAGTGTTTAGGGAAGTCTTATTTATTTATTTATTAAGGTAAAACCAACAGCTTCTATGTACAGCATTTCTCGGGTATAAAAAATTCTTTATTTAAATGAAAAGAAAGTACTTATTAAAATTTAATAATTTGGTAAGTTTTTTACCAATAGTGTTCAAGGACTGAGTAAGTCTAAAAACGTAACGAATTCAATATAGGTAAGTACTTGATAAAAATGTACTTATTTGAATTGTACAAGAAAAAATAAATTATTTTTGTCGTCCTTTTGTTGGGTAACTCCCTGCAGTCCTCCTATCCTCCAGGCCGAGTATACTGCGCTCCAAAGCACGTTAGCAAACACTAATTTTGGATTTTTCGATGTAGGTACTTAAGTGGCAGGTCAGAATGGGAAGATTAATGACAGGTTGTGTCTGTTTAATGCCCTTGTTTTTAAGAATATTCCTAGTTGCTGAAAATTTGCCATTTTGATAATTAGCCACTTAGATAGTTATTTCTCAGATGTAGTCCTTTTGCGACTCAGTTGTATTTCGTGCGTAAACCGCTCCAGCGTGTCCTACGGGCGCCGGCCGGTCCGCACAACGGCGACACCCGGACGTGTCTTCTGCCTGAATCAGGTGCAGGAACCTCGTTTTTTTTAAGTCCGTTGTATTTTTTTTAATCCTTGTTTATTTTGTTTCTTGTTTTTATTTTATGCCAACCTATGTGTGTGAACATAAATTGTTTACTATGTAATTAGTTACTTACATTACTTAGGTAAAGAAAGAAATAACTTAGAGTACCTACCTACTTAGTGTAGCATTTTGCATGTGTTTTCCTTTTAAACGAAAGTTAGAGAGCTGGAATTGGATTATCTTTATTTAAAACTAGTAAGTACGTACCTACCTAGGTAGGTAAGTATACTTCACCACTTATGACGCGAATGAAACCTAACATACCGCTAGGTACAGTAACTATGCTAAGTAATTTATGAATAGAGCTCAGTATGTAACCTACCTAAAATGAATCTGAATCGAAAAGAAGTAGCGCGTGTGAGGCGTCGCGCGTCGGCCGACGTCCGAGCGTTCCGGCCGGCGCGGGAATCGATAACAGCGAGCAACCATGTGGAATTTATAAAAGTGTCCGGCGCGCGGCGGGCGGCGCGCGGCGCGCGGCGGACAGCCGAGAGCGTCTGCGCTCTTGCTTTTTCACGTGTTTCGCAGTCGGCGCCGCTCGCACCCGCGCCGCCGCCGCGCGTGCGAGCGAGACGGCGCGCGCGGCGTGCTTCGCCCTGCGCGTGTCTGTCTGCCGGCCTGCAGGCGTGTCTGCTCGCTGCCCTCGCTGTGGTGTGACGTGTACGCGATCGAGATATTTATAAAAACTACTACATCCAAGTTGACGACACTAGTGATACACATTTTTAAGGGACTAGTGGTTCTTTATAATGTTTTGTGACGTAAACAGCTGGTAGAATTGTTCTTAGTTTTGAGAGATCCGTCAGTGATGTCGAGCGGTAAACGTAAGATAGGCCTAGCGGTGAGTGTGACGAGCGTGGCGGGCGCGGAGGCGGGCGAGGCGGGCGCGCGCGCGGGCGAGGTGGGCCGCCTGGTGGACTGCAGCCAGGCCGACGACCGGCGCATGATCCGCCTGGTGCGCGCGCGCCCGCTGCTGTACGCGCGCAACAACATGCCCGTCGCCAGCTACTACTCGCAGGTCAAGAAGCTGTGGCAGCAGGTGGCCGACAGCATGGGCTGGACGGGTACGACGCAGCCACTAGCCCTCCCTACACCTCTAACTTATACACCACTTCAAATAATGCTAACAACAGCGTCCATGCTATACGAAGGGTTTGATCACGATCATTAAATTGATACGCAGTGTAGGTGTATGTAAAGCATCTATCTAGGCTTTATTCGTTGCATAAGATAGATAGGTAGGTATTATGCTTTTGTGACTTGACTCTTCTGAACAACTAACAATAGTGGAGGACATACTCGTACATACTCGCGGGTGCACCTAATCTCTATCTCTAAATCTCTAGTGCTTACCTAGTGACTTGGTATTGTGAGTATTTGGTAGTACTTGGCGTCGTGATAAGATAACCAGATGTGATGTTGTGTTGCAGTGGCGGACGTGCGGCGCAAGTGGTCGCACGTGCGCAACTCGTACTCGCGCCACCTGCGCAACGAGATGTACGGCGTGCGCACCGGCCGCGGCCGCATGGTGTCCAAGTGGTACCTGGCCGACGAGCTGGACTTCCTGCGCGAGCACATGGCCACCGACACGTACGTGACACTCCCACCCCCACCACGCACGCGCCTCATACACACGCTGACCGCTCCACTCTAACAACACTTCTCAGTTTCTTTAGTCTTCTTACATCCGTGTTCTTACGGAAAACATCTGAAATAATTAGAATATGGACTCCATGGAAACGGGACGAAAATGAGAAAAGAGGCCTATGTCCAGCTGTGGGGCGTTCCAAGTTTGATTTTGATAAGACATTATAAGCATTCTGAGTTATTCTGAGCGTGCACTTGTCCCCATAGGAGGCCGTCGCGCTACTCGTACGCGCCGCTGTTCCTGGAGGACGCGGAGCGCGCGGGCGGCGCGGACGCCGAGGCCGAGGCGGGCGAGCGCGCCGAGCTCAAGCCCTTCATCTCCAACCCCTGGTTCGCGCTGAGCAGCCCGCCGCGCGCCGCGCCGCTGCAGCTCACGGTGGAGCCGCAGCTGCGCCCGCCCGACTCGCCCAGCCCGCACTCCTTCGAGCCCGACGAGAACTCGGCCTACTTCCACTTCTTCCGCGGCATCCACAACGACTACCAGGAGCTGCCGGCCAAGAAGCAGCGGCTGTTCCGGCGCGAGTGCCTGGCCTTCCTGCACCGCCTGCTGGACGAGGACGAGCCCGCCGCGCTCAACCTCAGCCAGGCGCCCGACTCGGACGACGAGCGCGACACCAAGCCGCTGCTCATCGACAGCGAGGGCCCCGGCGGCGAGCGCGCCGACGCCATCCTGCCGCTCTAGACGCCGCCGCCGGTGTCGTGCTGACACGCACGGAGCCGCGGGCTGCTAGTCGCGGTGCGGATGTAACGCAGTGCCCACACTGGCAGTGGTGAAATCAAAACTGAACTTGGAACTAGTTCTAGTGCGACTGTTGTTCGACTCAAACGAGCCTCATCTGCAGCGCACTCCATGCGGTGACGCATGTTTACTAAATATTAGTAGATAACCGGTGAAGGTCACTCGTGCTGACTGAAGTAGTACCTGTACAAGACGTGTATAAGTGTATACCATGAAAGGACAAAAACTGTGTAACAGTTTCGAGGAAGGGGACTAGAATTTAATTTATTATTTATTTAAACTTTATGTACAGTAGCTGTAACACCTAGCAAAATATTTTGAGCTTGTTTCGTATTAATTTTCCTCAGAGCTACAAAACTGAAGAGAAACCAAATGCTCCGCGCCAAGCTTACCAGTGCAGTGGTTCTTTTGTGTTGTCAAATAAAAATATTGAGGTTTTGTTTATGGTTCTCTCGCGACGAAATGGAGAAAATAAAACAGAAAAGGATCTGAAATTGACAAATAAAAATAAAATCCAGTGAAAATATAAAATGTACTATTTTTTTCATAAAATTTCCAAATTGATAGCACTTTATGATACTCGATATTTACAGAAATAAGGAATACATCTTTTGAAACTGTTTGTTGTTGAACAACATTTATTTTATTGGACAATAGCTGTTATAATACTTATAATATCTACCTAATGTGTAATTTAAGCTATTTCTCATTTTCCCGGGGAAATTGGACTTAATTCCCGAGGAAGGAGGAGGGAGGAACATCTCTCCTCTCAGGGAGGAACATCTCCCTCTCCATCCATCCATGTGGAGAGGGAGAGGGAGGCCACAGAAAAGATGGATGGATTGTGTGAGAAGTGATATGGATGAAAAGGAAGTGAGTGATAGCGTGACGAGTGACAGGACAGAATGGAAGAAGAAAACGTGTTGCGCCGACCCCAAATAAAACGGGACAAGGGCAGGAGGATGATGATCATTGAATAACAATATCTACTAAAATTGAGGAGCTCGTGGCTAGATAATAACAGCCGCATAGATCGCTCTTCAAGGTTAAGCAACGCTTGCCTAGGTTGGTCTGTGGATGGGTGACCATCTTAACATAACGAGTTTCCTCCGTGCCTCGGAAAGCACGTTAAGCCGTTGGTCCCGGCTGTCATTTGGAGATCTTTGGCAGTCGTTACGGATAGTCAGAAGCCAGTAAATCTGACTCCAGTGTTGCCATGAAGTACCGTGTTACCCCAGTTAATGGGTTGTGGAGGTCTGGTAGGCAGCCGCTCCTCGTAAAATACTGGTATTCAGCTAAATCCGGCTTGACTGGAAGCCAATACCTATAGTTGGGAAAAGGCTAGGCAGATGATGAATATATCTACTAAAATTAAGAGTTCAAAACTCGAACGTCTAAAGCAAATCCAAATAGTGTGTAGTATTTACCATGTAACAAAGTTAATATACATAATCGAGTCAGAAAAGATTCCTTGAGTCTCCTCGAGAGCCCGTAACTCAGTTTTCAACAAAACTAAGTATAATTAAAGGGTGATTCCGTCGTTTCGTGCAAATTGCGACGATCCGCGGAATAAAAAAAAAATGTTAGATTTAACATATTTATTTTTTTAATTCGAGTTAAAAACGTCGTCACATTCATAAAAAGTGGAAGGCACTTCTTTATATTATTTACTTACATAATATGGACAGTTGAAAATCAGTAACAGGATGGTGATGAAAACTGTCTGGATTGTAATGAACTAGGGTAACTGTATGTAACTTACTAACTAATTAATAATTAATTCGAAGTACATATACTAAAAATCGAATCGTCATGTTTCGCAGTGACATAAGGAACCTGAAAAAACATGTCTCATATAGATAATACACTATACATACTGTAACACATTCATTAAAAAAAAATCTTCATTCCCTTCCAAAATTATTCATTACCTTCCCACAAAAAAATGGACGGAACGGATGGTAATGCAGAGGAGATGAATGAAAAATTTCACCTTTTTTATTGATAACTTCGTTGCACAAAACATTAAATATTTTATCTTAAAACAGGTCTAATATGACTTTAAGAAATATACATATTACGTATTTATAATAATTTATTTATTACTGTACCTTGAGAAATCGAAGGAAGGTGATGAGCTGATTTACTGACGAAACACCGGTTACAATTAGAGGATCGTAAATATTTGTTTTCCACAGTGCGCGCACGTCCACTCGTCTCTGTTACCAGGGCCGACTAACTAGTATAAACGCGTTTTGACGTGAATCGTAACGGAGAACGTCTCATATTCTCTTAAATTAAGAAGTTTGTGTGTACGGATGGTGATGAATTTTTTTTTATGACAATTCGAAAAAGGAGTTTTTTACGTATATAGATTGCAATAAATTGAAAACTAAATTACATAAATTGTAGTTCAGTCCTTTAGCTTTAATATTGGGTTTCATTTAAAGTCATAATTTCGAATTTAGATAAGTAAACATCGAAAGAACTGCCGAAGTCCCTAGTTGGAAACGGAGAGGAATGATTTTACAGGCAGTTTTAGATTTTTTTTAAAATGTTTAATAAAAAAATATGTAATATTAGCGATATTACTTTTAAAATTATTATATCTTTATTCTCTAACCAAAAATCAGTTCACTTTTTCTAATAAATACATGGGTATTTTCGTCTGGAATTGCTTTTTGCACAAAACCACGGAATGACCCTAAACCTAAAAAATCCCCGACCCGCAGTATAGTACCCTATGGTACAATCCGGTTACATTAACTTGACGCATCTTTGAAATGCGAGCATCCCCCATTTTCCACCGCATTACCTAGTTTTTGGGTTTATTACCTTTCTTTTTATCATTGTAATTTCCAGTTTTATTATTTACTAGCTTCTGCCAGCGGCTTCGCCCGCGTGTAGAGTTCGTTTAGTCTTAGCGTGATGAGATACAGCCTATAGCCTTCCTCGATAAATGGGCTATCTAACACTGAAAGAATTTTTCAAATCGGACCAGTATAAACAAACAAACTCTGCAGCTTTATAATAATTATTAATAAAGATTGTTTTACTTTTAGGGTTCCAAATCTATACCTCAAAAGTAGAAAACGGAACCCTTATAGGATCACTTTGTTGTACGTCTGTCTGTCTGTCAAGACCCTTTATCTCGTGAACGTGAGGAGATATCGAGTTTTTGTTTTAGTTAAGAATTAAAACCATATACTGCGGAGTGCGGTCCCTTCCCGCTGTGCAAAAATCAAACGTGTATGTTTGCCCGTAAGTTACTTCTTGGTAAGCGCGCTCCATCGACGTCGACCGCATCGTCGCTTTCCATCAGGTGAGATAGCGTTCAAGCGCGAACCTACCTACCAACAATACAAAAAAAAATCAAGACAATCGAAATTCATAGGGTACCTGCTTCCCGTGGACCTAGGTCTCATAGGACCGCGCTGTTATTGTCTTACTATTGTGTCTCGTTTCGCGGGTATTGATAGGTTAAACAAGATTTCATTGCACAAATATAGGAGAAAGTCTGAAAACTGAAAAATTGTAGTTACGTAACAAGAAAAAAAATATTGCAACTGGAAAAATCTTAGGACTCGATTCGGGAATTGAACTGTTTTCTTAGGTAGGTTGGTAAGTACGGAACCCTAAGTGCACGACACCGACTCGTACTTGTCCGGTTTTTTGTCCCGTTCGTTCCTATCTTGTACGTCTTTGAATTCCGTTAAATATTTTGTTAATTAATTAATTTTGAAAAAAAAACCTTGTTGATATGATTTTTAGGGTTCCGTACCTTAAAAGGAAAAAACGGAACCCTAATATCCAATATACTCGAAACCCTTATATTATATCCACTTTGTTTTCCATCTGTCTGTCAAGACTCTATCACGGGAACGCGTGAAGGTATCAAGTTGAGATTAAAACTGTATGCTCAAGCCCGCGGTCCCTTGAAACTGTGCAAAAATCAAACTTGTAAGTTGACGGGAAGAAATATACGCCCGTTTATGTTGCAAAAAACGTACATTTCGACACTGTCGAAGGAATCAAAATTCATAGGGTACTCTCGTTGACCTAGAATCTTGAAATTTGGCACGAAGCAAGGTATTATAGCACAATTACAGGAAAAAGACTGAAAACTGAAAATTTGTACCGTCTGTTTTTTAAAGCCTGACACTAAAATGACATTACAACACAAAAGAACTGGCATCATTCCTATACTACACACATCAAAAGTGTCTAGGGATCAACATATATTTTTGCAATAACTTTTCTCCTGATTGATATTAATTAAAATTTTCTTTAAGAGGGCTGTCACAATTTTTGATGAATTTCAGCGTTTTATCCGATTTTTGACGTGTGACGATGCTTTAGATATAGCCATAAAAAAAAAACAAAAATATGGATAAGAAAGTTTGATAACTTATCTTGGGAGTGCTTTAAATAAATATTTGAATTTGTTTACCTACATCAGTAAAATCCTTGTCTCCGCAAAGGATGTTTTATAAAATGTTGCTTTTGGGTATCTTTTGACGCCTTGGTACACCGAAGATATTAAAGTTTAATCATTTATAAAAATGTCTATAATACAACTGTATCTTCTACATTGGAGTGCTTAAACCACTTTATTACTATTCATACAGTAATACACCAAAAATAATTCTGTAAAACCAAGATCTACTGACAGTTTTCCGTACGAAACTACAATTTTTATCTACGAAATTATAATCCAAACTCAAATAAAAAAAATTAACCAACTAAGGTGGTATTTCTATATATCTTGAAAAAAATAAATTGGGCTATTTAAAAGTTAAATAATATTTATAAATAATTTTTGTATGCAATGCAAAAATCGAGCGCGACTGCTGCCGCCCGTCGTTTAATTTACCTATCGTCTGTTTTTTATACCCTGGGACTATATTGACACAGGAAATGTCAAAATTACTATAAGATGATGCCAGTTCTTTCGTGTTGTAATGGCATTTCTGTCAAAACGCTCAAATTTAAGAAAAATTGTAACAGCGCCCTTAAGGATTCATCAAATAAAGTGTTTTCGTTTGTCACAGTAACGATAAACCAAGTCACCTTTGCATTAATAAAGAAATTTGCCATTTTCCTAATAAAGGGATTTTTGACATTTGAACCACTAACATTAAAGTTCGAAAAAAAGACTGAAATAACAGTTTTCTTTAAAATTTTATTGGGTAACTTAAACAATTAATAATCCGTGTTTCTACCGCGAACACTAACAACACAAGAACATCGGTTTGGCATACTCAAAATGAGTTCATCCAAATCACGCTGTGGAATGGCCGCCCATGTTCGTTGCAACAACAAAAAAAGGTCTTCTTGCGACTGGATACCCTCCATATTCGGCAGAGCTCTTCTCTGTAGCATATCCCATGCATGCTCAATCGGGTTCAAGTCTGGCGACTGAGCAGGCCAGGGCAGGACATTGATGTTAGCTGCGGCGAGAGTCTGTCTTACAACTCTTGCGGTGTGCGGTCGTGCATTATCATGCATTAACTGAAATAAGGGACCGATTTGCACTTGTAGAGGAACGATGACGTCTGATACAATCGTCTCAGCATAAATTTGAGCGTTGAGGTTGCCTCTGATCCAAATCTACTCAGTTCTTCCGCCGATCCAAATACCCGCCCATACTATGATGGTTCCACCACTATAAGGATGGACTTCCTGGCAGGATTTTAATCGCTGTTGGCGTCCAGGGGTTCTCCAGTGTCGTATACGTCTTGTATCCGGTCTCATACCAAAACGAGACTCATCAGAAAAGCACACGAAACGCCATTGTTCTTCTGCCCAATTTCTGTGTTCAAGAGCCCATTGATATCGAATCCTACGATTGTGCATTGCTATAGGTGGTACCCGTAGCGGTCTTCGGGAATGAAGGTTCACTTCATGCAAGCGGTTTCTGACTGTTTGGTCGCTAATTAAGTTCCCTGAAGAGTGATGAAGCCTCACGGCTAACATCATGGCGGTTATTGTTGGAGCTCTTCGAGTTAAGATTTGAATGTATCGGTCTTGTCTCCGTGTGGTGCAGCGATACCGTCCTCCATGGCGCTCAGCCACGGTACCAGTGCTTCGGTAACGTGTCCAAAGTCGACTGATAACACTCTGACTTGTATTCAGAGCTAAAGCCACAGTACGTTGCCGGGAACCAGCTTCTATCATTCCCACGGCTCTGAGCATTTCTTCCCTGCTTAAATGACGTCGCCGCTCCATAATAACGTTGGTTTTAATCAGTAGTAGGGAAACAGTAGCACTAATAATGTCTTCAATGCGTTGTATGTTTTTATAGGGAAAATATTGACAGCTGATTTTCATCTTTTACTCGAATTTGATTCACAGTTCCTGATTCAAATTATGAAATGCACCAAAAAGGATCCATATAAATTTATAAAATCAAAAATTTTATTACAAAGCCACATCTCAATCTCAAGAAATCCGCATAAAAATGCTTGATCCCTAGACACTTTTGATGTGTGTAAGTTTGACATTACTTGTGTCAGTTTAGTCTCAGGGTATAAAAAACAGACGGATAGTTACCTACGTCACAAGAATTTTTATTAAGTATTGCAAAATCTTCAAATCTCGATTCTAGAATTGAACTGTTTTCATCTAGGTAACTTGGTACGGAACCCTCAGTGCGCGAGTCCGACTCGCACTTGCCCGGTTTTTTTTTGATATTGAATATTTGTATCAATTCATCGATGTATCGATATTTATTCAACAAGCCTAGTGAGTAGTGACGACGAAAGAAACAATATGGCTGCCGCGTAGCACCCCCTCCTCCGCACTCTCCAGACTCACTACACTAACTAGTGTGCCCTCAGTCATCGTGGCGTACGCACGTGCGGCCTGTTTTGAAGTTGGGAAGATAATATTATTAAGTAAATAATATTATAATCTTTTTATGCTGAGTACATATATGTATAGAGTATGTTTAATAGCTTTGCTTGTTCCTTGTAGCTTGTATCTAAGATTATTTATTCATGTAATTTTAAGATTGTATATTATTGTCCATTTCAAGTATGTCATCTAGCGAAGCTGAGGAAGGTGCGCTGGTCATCGACGACGGCGAGACAGCGCCGGCCGCCGCCGCCGCCGGGCCGGGCGTCGCGGGCGCGTCGCGCGCTCGTGCCGCGCAGATCGACGACGGTGCGTATTGTTCGCTGTGCCGCTGGCGCGTGCGTGGCGTGCGAGTGACGTGACGTGGTGTTGTTGCAGAGCGCGCGCTGCTGGACGCGCACTTCGTGGGGCTGGTGCGCGGCTACGAGCAGCTGTACATGCGCGACCACCCCTTCTACGGCAGCCGCCGCCGCAGCAACGCCATCTGGGCGGAGATCGGCACCATCGTCAACCAACCGGGTGAGCCTACATCTATTTATTTCAATTCTATTTCTATAATGGGTCTATGAAATTGCCATTTATTATGAAACGGGTTACAAAAATTGTGATATGGATTGTTTTGGAATTGTATTAATAGTAGATTATGAGGAGGAGGAGCTCGTGGCTAAATAATAACAGCCGCACGGGTCGATCTTCCAGGTTAAGCAATGCTTGCCAAGGTTGGTCTGTGGATGGGTGACCATCTTAACATAACGAGTTTCCTCCGTGCCTCGGATAGCACGTTAAGCCGTAGGTCCCGGCTGTCATTTGTAGATCTTTGGCAGTCGTTACGGATAGTCAGAAGCCAGTAAATCTGACTCCAGTCTTGCCATGAAGTATCGTGTTTACCCAGTTAATGGGTTGTGGAGGTCTGGTAGGCAGCCGCTCCTCGTAAAATACTGGTATTCAGCTAAATCCGGCTTGACTGGAAGCCGACCCCAATATAGTTGGGAAAAGGCTAGGCAGATGATGATGATTGGGGTCGGCTTCCAGTCAAGCCGGATTTAGCTGAATACCAGTATTTTACGAGGAGCGGCTGGATTAACACGGTACTCCATGGCAAGACTGAACTCAGATTTACTGGCTTCTGACTATTCGTAATGGTAGACATTATCGAGTACTTTTTTGTTTCTATTATAAAGCTAAAGAGTTTGTTTTGTTTTCAATTTCATCTATTGCTTACGTTTTGCTTCATTTTTGATTAAAATGCCATTTTTGTATAAAATAAACGTGTTTTTTTTTATGGATAGAGAGGCAGAAAAGCGAAATTTAGTAATATAATAAATATTAATAGTTTTTTCTCCAGAGGCGCTTTCTCTGACCCAAGGTATCTGGAAACAGTGGTTTCTATGAAAAAGTTTACGGCAACAAGTGCTATCTATGAACAGAGATTTCTGTCAACAGTGCTTCCTATGTAACGAGATGTCTACAAACAATGTTTTCTAACAACAAAGTTTTCGGCGAAACGTGCTGTCTAGGAATAGAGATTTCTATCAACTGTGCTTTCTGTATATAGTCATATCGTACAAGCGTATTTCTGTATTGGGTTCCACGCTCACAAATATATACATATATGGTTCTGAATGGTTATGTTAAAAAAAAACTGGGCAAGTGCGAGTCGGACTCGCGCAGTGAGGGTTCCTTTTCCTTACCAACTTACATATGAAAACGGTTAAATTCTCGAAGCGAGTCTTGGAGATTTTTCTTTTTATTTTCTAGCGACGTATCCACAAATTTTCAGTATTCTGTGTTTATATTTGTACTTTAATACCTTGCTTTACGCCAAATTTCAAGATTCAACGGGAAGTAACCTATGAATTTTGAATCCTTAGAGTGCAAAATGTACTTCCTTTTGCGATATGTAATCGGCTATATCTTTTAATTTCGTTAATTACAAGTTTGATTTTTGCACAGTATCAAAGGATCACGAACCTTAGTACCTATATGGTAAATTAAAACCATATACTTAGGTTCGTGGTCCTTTTCGATACCTTCAACTACCTATGAAAACAGTTCAATTCTCGAATCGAGTCTTGAAGATTTTTCAATTTGTTTTTCTTGTGACGTAACGACAAATTTTCAGTTTTTAGACTTTTCCCTATATTTGTGCTATAAGACCTTGCTTCATGCCAAATTTCAAGATTTTAGGTCAACGAGAAGTAGGTACCCTATGAATTTTGATTCCTTCCTATCCGACATTGTCGAAATGTACGTTTTTTGCGACATAAACGGGCGTATCTTTTTTTCCCGTCAACCTACAGGTTTTATTTTTGCACATCTTCAAGGCACTGCGGATTTGAGTATACGGTTTTAATTTCAACTTGATATCTTAACGCGTTCCCGAGATAAAGAGTCTTGACAGACAGACAGACGGACAACAAAGTGATCCTAGAGGTACGGAACCCTAAAATGGTGGTGGTGGTGTGGTATGGCTATACTATCGAACTGATCTGATGATGATGATGGAGCCGGAAAGTAGGCATCGGCTCAGCACGCCGTAATTAATGTATGTATACTAACCGTGTTGAGCCTATTGGATGGAATTGTCATGATCTGATGATGGAGCCGGTAGATGGAAGGTAGGCACGGGGACTTCATAATAAAACAAACATTCGTAGTGTTTAGACTCATTGGATTTGTCATACGATGCGCGATGTAGGCACTCCGGTTAAACGTGTATGACAACTAAAAAGTGAGAATTAAAAACTTTTTAAGAACAAAAAATCGACTTCAATACAAAATACGCTGTATATTGGTTTGTTTAATTTTTAACGCTTCGGAAATTAAAGTTACTTTTGATAATTTTTGTGTTTTTCAAATGAAGTCGATTATTTGTTTTTTAAGTAATTAAATTCCGACAAAGGACTGATTACCTAAGAATATTATTATTTAGAAAGTAAACCAAATTGTGGGTTAGATAATCTCGCCTGTTACATCAGCTGTGCTATTTCTATTGTTTTGTAAAAGTTGTGTCCAATAAAGAAATCAATTTATGTCCATAATGAGTTTCATAGTCATAATTTTAAATCATCACGGCCGAAAAGGTACATACATACATACTTACCTAGTTTTATAAAAGTTACGGTTTAAAATTATTTTCTGTCATTTATACAGCTGAGGAGTGCAAGAAGAGATGGAAGCGACTGCGAGGTACCTACTATAATTATCTGGAGCGAGCCAGGACAGGCAGCAAGGAGCGGCCGAGACCAGCTCACGAGATGATGATGACCTTCCTCGACCGGCCTTGTCCCGCCGCAAACACAAACCACAATAGGCTGTCGAAGACTGTGCACGAATATCATAAGGAAGCATCGGAGAACGACTATGTCGAGCACAGGCGTCCGAGCGAGAGCGATGTCCGTGATGTCGACCAGTCAAGTGAGGACCTCAACAGCGAAACCGCGGCACCAGCTCACACGCTACAGGACTCGTCTGAAGACGAAGACGACGTGGTGGACTTCTTCGTCGAGCTCGGCGAGTCCGTCAAGGACTTACCCGAAGCCGTCAGGATCCATGTGAAGCGCGAAGCGTTCAGAATCGTAACCGATGCAGAAGAAATGTTGTATCAAAGGAAGCTAGGACTAGATGCACAGATGAATATGTCGGAATAAAGAGTGTATCCAGGCTTTCTCAGCAGAGTGCAAGTGCGATACTAGTTCTGTACTTTGTTATCTTTAGATCGTCGGTGCTTTTTCTCAGTTCTGACACACGTCGTCATATTCGATTATTTGCTTATTTGTTCTAAGTTTTATCAATATATCTTGTAATACCATCGTTTACTGTTTTATTTACGCCAAGTTCCAACAGTTGGTCTTTCCAGATTTTTTCTGGGATTTATTGCTTCAGTTACAATAAGAATGGTAGAATCAAGCGCTAGTTTATAACGATTAAAAAAAAAATGTTTTACACCGTCAAAGCGACAAACGAACTCCTCTCTTCAGTTAGAGTCGGAGCTAACTAAAGAACGAGCGAGGACCGAGTTATTAGATACAAATTTCCTGCTCAAAGGTGGAGCGGCTGGGCGGAGGAATTCATTTACTGACTAAAACCACACATATGTTCCTTCAGTTGCATTTTGTGTTCTAAAACCACCTCTACTAGGACACTGAGGACACGGCAGTAGTCCACCCAAGTGGGGTAGACGACCATCGTATGCTCCACCGTGGTCTTGGGACGGTCCGCGCGGTGGTGATAACCGGCGTTTCTGCCGCCTTCTTTTTACCGAAACAGGAACCTTTGAGAGAATTTCATCCTCATTGCAGTGAATTAGAGGAGGTGTTGAGATATTTTTCAGGTCGCAGCTCTCTCTGAAGTTAGCAGAAGGTGGGGAGAGTTGGCTCTAGTTCGCTATGCATCTCCTCCAGTGCGCGGGACAAGTGGTCAGCAACGCGGTTTAGAAGCTCCCCTCCGTAATGTGTGACGATGTCGCAGGGAAAGCTCTGAACTCATGGATGGGTGCGTTGTTCTCGGTTATCAACCTCCATGCATCGTCCGCAAGCTTCGACCAATGTCAAGTTCAAGTAAATGGGATCTCAGCTGACCAATCGTTCAAAACGAATTGTACATAGTGTTGAGGCCAGGGGATGGCTCTCTCCCACGAGTGCCTAGGCGGCTTCATCCCTATAACACAACAAACGTTATTGCATTACTGGAACACGCCAATCCACCACGTATTCTGTGAGCAATAACGACTATAATCGCTCATATTGAAACGGGTTGATATCATCCATGACATATTACTTATAATCATTTTTATGCTGTATGTATTTAGAGGTAGTTAACTCAAATGGGATATTTTCACAATTAAGGAACAATTTCGGTTTTGCTATTGACACGGCGTAATGTCTACAATTTAAGTTTTAAGAGGAAATGGAGACATTAAGTAAATTGGTGCGGTTGAACCGCTCCGCTCCGCTCGCTGGAACTTATTAACTATATTTTATTATTACCAGTTCCAGTTCAAGTTGCATAATACGAGTATAACAGATAATTATAATTAGTCGATACCGACAAACCTCGTGGTTGTGCAGTGGAGCGACGTACTACTCCGCGGGAGGGAGAGGAGCGTACCTACAGTGCACGGTGAACTGCAATATGTGACTTGTCATCCCCCATTAGGTGACCTAGGGGTCAAGCACTAGCTAGGTGTTGGTGCTCGTCATGCCTGATATCTCCACTTCCTTTATTTTAGCTTCAGCACTAAAATGCTCCATGTTAACGTTACGCATTTTCATCTTTTCTCTTAGGTCTTTGACACGTCTAGTTAACGATACTGATCGTCATGAAGACGACGAAGCCCAAACCGTTGTGTAACGTACTGACGTAGTAGGAGACAATAGCGGGCTTCATAACTCGCGCTTGTTACGTCGACAATGTCTTCTCTTATAAACACGTCAACTTATAACAAAAACCTTTCACGTACCTACCAAATAAAATATATGATTACAGTGGAACAGTTCTACTGAGCAAATGTACGAACTTGACCGCTCGGTCACCGGTTCGATGCTGAACAAAGGCACAGTTTTACAATGCACACCAAAGGGCAACTTTCACCAATTACCATTACTAACTTGTGCAGACGATAATCTACTGTAGGACACTACGATTACAGTTAGAAATGAAACCAGCGTGATGCTTTGACTTTGTTTAGAAAAACGGTGTTGGAATTTCAACCATAAAATACGACGGTTTTAGTTGGAATTCGCGTATCGGTACACAAAAAAGGGTGGTGCTATTATTTCGGCAGTCGCACTTTGAAAAGTTGGCCGAAAACTCAATTTAGCAAGTCAGTAATTAGGAGCAATAACCGATATCTTTGCAAAGACAAAGAAACACATAGTAGATTTTCATGGTCCTTTAACTCCCACTGCCTATTAGGTACTTTTCGAAGCTTGCATAGTTTTTAAGGTACTACCTGTAGTGACCAAAAACATGGACATAGATTTTGGGAATGACCAGAAAATCGCTTTTAATAAAAAAGCTTTTGAGCAACTTTTCTCTTCAAATGGCCGACATTGAGGCGCCACCAATTCGGTAGACATTGATATAAACAAGTATTTATGTAACGGTAGTGAGAGATTGATAACATTCAAGTTATAACGAACAAGTCGATTGCATCACTGCTTACCATCAGGTGGGATCGCAGTCAAGCACTAGTTTATAACAATTTAACGTTTGAATCCCCAACCGGTCCTATGAGACCGCGCTATTATTGTTTTACTATTGTGTCTCGTTTCGCGGGTATCTGAGTAATTAAAAAGTCATTATCTGCGCTCACTCGTTAATCTACTCAAATCTGTGCAGGTGCACTGCCTGGGGTGAGGTAGCCTCAGCCCTGCATGCAGGTTGTGGCAGCTTCGAGCAGGACATGTGCTGCTCAAGTCTTCAGTATTTCCAGAAGAGGGCTCCAGCTGCAGCTTCACGTCAAGCTGCGTGTAGCCCACAAAAATATTAGCTTTCTGGAAATCTATAGTGTAGCCGTAGCACCTCGCACTGGGCGTCAGTAAGTACCAGCTCACTCCCTCTCGCAGAGTGGAGGACATCATCATCATTATCAACTGATTACGCTCATACTTTTTAAAAGTTAATATGTCTGATTCCAATAAAAAATAACTTGAGGATTTCATTCCTCTGCTGTATCTTACATAAACACTCAGACATGGAATATTTGTAAAATTCAAGTTAACGAAATTCTTGGTGATTTGTGTAAAACGGTTGTAACTACCGTCTGTTTTTTGTACCCGGAGACTAAATTGACACAAGTAATGTCAACACTATAGGAATGACGCCAGTTCTTTTGTGTTGAAATGTCATTTTAGTCTCAGGGTTTAAAAAACAGACGATACAACCTTTATTATTTTAATCAACTTAGCCAGCTTACCGTCACCGAATTTAGCCACAAGACGTTTTGGACGTGATGCGCCGTTTACTCATTCTTGAACTAGATGGCGCTGCTAGTGCCGTTCTGAGAACTGTAACAAACAAAGAACAGCTGATGTGCATAGCAACTGACGCGATATTGTCGGCTCTAGCGGTACCTACTCTAGCTGCGATAGTCATAGTGAAAATCAGAGAGACATAAGTCTAGGGAGCCGCGAGCCGCAACACAAGCAGTAATCAAGCAGTAACCTTCGTGAAGACGAGTGTCGCGTAGGAGTCCGCGTGCAAACTTATGTTCATTTCTTAGGGGTCGGCGACCTCTGTACGGGTTGTGTAGTATTGTTATCCATATTGGAAGACTTGGTGTTGTCTTCTCGGTTAGTGGAGTGTGTTGAGTGGCGCGAGCTGCCGCCGAGCCGCTCCACACACCGAGTGCGTCGACCTCACGCACGCCGCGCGCCGCCTGGCAACACCGCTGCGTGCCGCGCTTCATTAGATCACAACAAGCTTGCTTTGTCAATGTAACACGAGATAGTCGTGCTTCAAACTTTACCTACGGCGAAAGCAAAAAAATGCCCCAGGGCATTCTCCGCACAACGCAATATCAACCTTATAACTCATCAATATAAATCAAACTGTACATCCAGCAAGTAAGACGAAGATGAAAGATAGCTCACAGGTACCTACTACATATAAAGAATTACGAAGAAAATTGAGCTCTGCTACACAAAGATAGAAATTATAATTCATATAGAAAGTTTTTTTACTCCGACTTTTTCGGAGGCGAATTTGTGCGAACAATTTTCACTATGCTGTTACAGCAGTGACTACAGATGCGCAGATCGTCCTTGTGTGCTGGTGTTAGAGTTCAGAATACAGTGGCGAAGGAGTCGGAGAGAGATGCGCTGATGTTTGTTAATGAGTGACGAGGTGGAGTGACATGTGGCGGAGGCAATGAACTGCAGCGGCGGAAACCGAAACGTTGGACAATCTGCGAGCGCGGCCGGCGCGCGCCGCCGCAGCCGACCAGGCCGCGAATAATATACAGTCTTGAAATGACTTTCCAGCATGTATAATTGTATAGGTAATATCCTCACTGTTCGAAAGAGTCGCCTCGCCCCTGGCACGCAGAGAATCAGTTAAAGTGACATTTCCCGTCGCGCCACGCAGAGCGGGAGAAGTTTTTTTGTGATTTGGAAAAACAACATTTTGTGCTGGAATATCGCATATAAGTAACTACTTGGCGGGGTCCACACTACAAGCCTAACGCGTTTGCGATGACGGGTGCGAAATATCAAACATTACTACAGACTAAGGCGGGAGCCTAGCGCGACGGTCATGAGCGAGTTAGCGCGCGTAGTTTTCCAACGTTCCTATCCGCGCGTTATGGCCGCACTACGGGCCTAGTCAACAAGCGACCTAATGCGCGGGTAGCGGTGATATCAAAACAGTTCGGTCGATCAGTTCGGTCGATCAGTTCGGTGATATACGTCGAACAGCTACAAGAACTCGCGCGTCACTGTGGCCACCGGACGCCCCCGCTTACCGCGCCCGCCTAGGCTCCAGTCACCGCGCATTCAGTGTGGACGCACCCCTTGACTATCTTGGTCTACCGACAGTTAAATTGATGTTTCGGTAACTGTCGGAGGCCATGGCTCTGTAGGAGATGAGCTCAGCCGCCTCGCCGACTTGTCCGCGGCGACCCCGCGCGCGTGCGTGTTGTGTACCTATATGGGTGACACAACACTGTCAGTTACAGCAGCTCGCTGCGACAATGTATTAGCGACGTATCTCCAGAGGACCGCACCAATTTACTTAATGTCGCGGCCTGGGCACGAGAGCAGGCGGGGGTGTTCTGCATGTATATATATTTCGTATTGTTGTCCGGCTTGCTCCTTTTAATTTAAGGCTAACCTGTCCTAGAACATCTATCAGGAACCTTGCAGCCGTCGCGCACTCATGGAGCGGCGGAGGTCACCGTGCAGCACTGCATCGCTCAACTTTAGGTACCTATTGATTGGCTGCGTGGCACTCTTCAGCCGCCTCAGTTGTCACTCATCATCACAAGCACACGTCTGCGTACAATCACAGATTACTGAATGCTTGCCCATCACATGTCGAGCGTCGTCGGGACGCGGCCGTGCTGCTTGCTGCAAGCAATTTGTACGCTACTATATCTTCTGACAACTTACTTCTTACTTAACCGGTTCAAGTAGAAGACTCAATATGACAATTACAAAATAAGAAGCTTTGTACAGGACCACAGTTAGTTTGTTTTGTAGCGATCTAGTAGCGGTGATCCCGAACTTAAGTACCCAGTGCCCGGCTTCAGCGATGCCAGCAGCCGCTCAGTACAACCGCGGACATCATTCACGAGCCCTTCCATATTTCGGGAGCTGGTGTTTCCGCTAATCTCTCAGTTATCGTATTAAATTCGATTTTATTAAAGTCCCTCACTGTAGAAGCATAATGTGGCTTGTTCGGAACGATTCCCGTGGCTCTTGCAATGGGACAAACAAACACTGTGGGTTTTAGTCAGTAGAAAAAGTGTGAAACTCCTACTCGTGTAGCGACTACGATCTACTACATGTGACGTCACAGAATTCTGCATCGCGCAAGCAAAGTTCTCCGCGCGATTTGAACAGATACATCATCATCTGCCTAGTCTTTTCCCAACTATATTGGGGTCGGCTGAACAGATACAACAGCCCAAAATCATCTATTGGGCAGTAGCCCACCGGACATAACACCTCGTTCGGTCGGAGGATCCTCCCTTTTCAACGGAGGTACTTGGGACTACTACTCTCTGTTCCTCTGACTGTACTCTCTGTTCCGCTACCTCCAAACTCGCTCCACCAGGCGGAAGGAATAGTGACGTAGAGCTTGTGTCAAACGAGGAACATGAAACACAAGGGCCGCAGTGACCCATGATCTAGGCCATTCTGGGCGTATAGTGTGAGTGTGATTGGAGCTGGATGAGCACCCGTTTAGACTGGATGCTGACTGGACTCGCACATAATCCTAAATAACAAACGCTTTCCTTGCAAACTTGTTTCTCAAGCAAAGTTCTCTTTATTCGTAGTAATGGGCCGGGAATGAGTTATCCGGTAATTGCAAGTCTACGAGCGAGGAGTTAACTCTCAGAGCTGGCTGTACTTGCTGCAGCTCATCGGCGCAGCGCTGGGGACTGCCACGCCACAGAACACGCAGAGCAACCAGCATCGTGATGCAATCACTCAACGAAATGTACATGTTCCTGTTGTTAAACAGATTCACATGAGTTATCAATAGCCATTTGAATATCAAGTACCTAATGGTTTTTTAGGTGGGAAATTATCAATATGACTTCTCCCGCTCTGAGCGCAGTGGGAGGTCAGACTTTTACTGACTAAAACCCACTCCTGTTCTTTCTTTTCCTTTCATGGTCCAGGGTATAACCTAGAGCCCCGTAGGATATCAAATAATGTAAGTCGTGATTTGGGCAAAAAATCTCTCCTTGTTTCACTTTTCTCAGTGTAAATTTTTGCGTCTACGTTACCACGTAGCTACTGCGGTCCAGACTTCAGGAAGCCGTCGAATTTGACTGGGGCATACGCTGAAAGCAGTGACAATTTAGTATGTTTGTCACGCTTGGCGTTTGTGCGTGAGCTTGTATCATGTTGTGTGGAGTGTGCCCTCTGCGTGCGCTGTGGCGTGGCGGCTCGCGCTCGAGGCGTAATGGCCAGCGATAACGGCGCGCTCGAGCCGCGTTTACTAAACAATTACAGTTAATGCGTCATTACGTCACGCTCTCATTTTGGTGTATCTCTGAGTATTGTCGCGGAGAGCAGAGATGTTAGGAAGCTGGCGTCGCGCACTTTTATATTACGTACACGATGGAGATAGTTCCAAATACCTTACTGTAACTAGACTACTCGTATTATAATAATTACTTGTCACTCTCATTATATTAATTAGATTACTATATTAAATACTTAGGAAATTCTTAGGAATAAAATTTCATCTAGCATATGCCTTACAAATTACATAAATACTTAAAAAAAAAAATTGTACGAATCTTCCCATCGTAGAGCTGCAACTCTCAGCAGCGCGAATGAGTTCGACGATCGGCCGCCCGGTGTCGGTAGCGGCCGAGATCTTCTCGCAGCGAAATGTACTCGTAGAAGGAACTGACAGAAAAGACATTGCGAACAGAAGAAACACAAACAGTCCACATATACAACTATACTGCTGGACGGTTTCGTGGCCATCAGCGATCATCATTAGTGAATGTACATCCATACATCCTGGGCCGTGCGCCCAGCGCGAGGTTTCGCTGCTGATCGCCCTCACGAGCACACGGCGCTGCTCTGCCCACACGAGGCACACCTCTATTGCTTCATGCTCCACCGCGTCCTGCGGGCGATCCACACGACCCAGGCGTTTCTTCACCTCCCGAACTTACCATGTGCGGTGAGAACCTGCGTCATACGGAAGGAAGATAATTTCATTTTCATTTTAAAGGA
Organism: Mythimna separata; assembly: GCA_030763345.1. Taxonomy (NCBI): domain Eukaryota; kingdom Metazoa; phylum Arthropoda; class Insecta; order Lepidoptera; family Noctuidae; genus Mythimna; species Mythimna separata. Next base: position 21,079,263 of record CM061187.1, on the reverse strand, counting down.
AGATCTTTTCAACCACTTCTGAAAGAGGCTTCCCTCTTTACCTTACTGCCAAAATTACGGCGTGCCCAGCACTGGCTTGCGTCAGTCGCTGTCACCCTCAAAAAATATCTAGTGACTTCTCCCGCTCTTGGGCAGAGCGGGAGAAGTCACTAGATGTTTTCCCACCAAAAGGAAAGATCCTGGATCTTCATCATATTTAAATAGCACCAACCGGTGGCTCATAAACAACAAAGTTGTAGATGGACTCTATTCTGTCTTCCATTAAATTGATAAAAAGAAATAGATGTCTTCAACATGCTTTCACTTTAGCGCAAAGTCCAGTCTAATAACGTTTTATAATCAAGAATTATCAATACATTCAATCCAATATGCCCAAAAAGAAAATAATATTATCGACACAAAGTTTATGAAGCAATATAGACTAGTCTGGCAGACATCCTGCCGTGCAGTCTGGCCGCGGTCACCTCGTCACTGTGAGCGGGATGAATCTCTGCGACACTTATCAAAACGGAATGATTGCACGGCGCGAAAGCTATCAGAACACCCCTCCCCCCCACCCCGCCGCAGTCCACACCCATCCTATGAATAAAAATGAATGATCAGTGTTGAGTGGAACAGAAATGAATTATGACGGCTATGGGCCCGCGCGCCCATTTCCGATGGCCGCTCAATTTCCTCCGACACATCCATCATGGACGCCCAGCGTTGTCGGCGGGCCCCGGCGGGGGGGGGGGGGGGCAGCGGGGGGCGAGGGAGGGATGAGCGGGATCCATCTCCGTGATGTACAGATTGCACATTCGAATTTTTATATAAATGGACATTTTACTAATTTGCGACTAATGTTTTTCTGTTAATCATTATTTTTTTATGTATGCCATCCTTGTCGTAAATGAGCGATTCATCAGGAGCCGGCCCTTGTGCCAGCCTGGCTGTCGCCTGTCGCAATGAGAACTTCAAAGAAAATAGAATACGAAGTGCCGCCGTGATGAAACGCGTGAGAGACATGACTTCAGTGCACAGTCGCATGGCAGTGGCTTGGTACGACGCCAAGCGTTAGGGCAGTGATAGCATCGCTAAACCGAGCGAGTGTACGAGCAGACTCACTCTACATTGTTACTATGTGTTTTGGACAATGGTATTGGTGACTTTATCCTCTAAGCGGTGATGCGTGCTGTATCAAAGACCTATTAGGGTCAGACTGATTAGTGCGAGTTTGTTTAACTTTAAAGCGAACGACACGTTTATAACGTTTGGTGCTCCGATTGGCCCACTCGAAGCTCTTAACCAATCAGACAACAAAACTTTAGAGTTTCGATCGCGTTAACGTAAAACAAATCGCACTCAGCGCAAAAGTCTGCCCATAAACCCAACCGTCTCTACCCCCGATCAAACATCTTAGTCTCCGTAACCTTGTGATGCACTTCCCACACCGCCACGACAGATCTCCAGGCAGTTATTTATGAGCTAAATCCTACCGTCCATTACGGATGCTAGCCGAATGTCAGACAGACGCACACGAGGGGTCACCTTAGTTCACCGCGATCTATTCAGGTGCATGTTTTATATCCAAACTGCTCGCTTGGCACAAACACCGCGCTCTCCGGACGTGGAGAGTAACTCCTAAACAGTCGCGGTCACCTCTAGACGGTGCTGTCAGCAGGTGTGCCGCTCGCGGAGTTGGTATAGGTAAGTAGTAGTTGCTACGTCCGTCGTGTCTATCAGCGTCAAGAGGAATAGGAAAAATACTCACAACGCGCGATGGAAAAGCGCGGAAGAAAGATGACATGACGTAGGCAGTTACGTCGGGACACGTTCCTTCATTATTATTATTTACTTTATTACACCGTACATTATTGTTGTAGAGTTCGTGGCACAACAGTAGTTGACAGCCGCACGGAGCGAGCTCCTAACCTCGACTACTACTACTAAGTTACTCCTATGAGGTCATATTGTGGATGAGTGTCCCGGTGTTGTCCTTTGCATGCAAACATTATATTGTGCCTTGAAAACAACGTCAAGCCATTGGTCTCAACTGTCATTTGAATATATTTGACAACCTGAAGTTGGATAGTCTGAAGTCAGAAGTTTGAGGCCCTTTTTAACTTTTGTCAATTATTACTGTTTTTATCAATGACGATGTTACCACTGTGTATTGCTAGGGATTGCTGATGGCACAGCCAGGGAAAGCGGAGGCTGGCACTGTGCCGGCTCGGCAGCGGCAGCGACAGAAGTCGGTCACCTCAGCGTTGTGTAAGAGCGGGATCCCCGCGGCGACGGCGTCAGCGCCCGATATACTGCGCCACGCGCCTGGCCTCTTCAGAAGGACCACTCGGCGAGACCTCCCTACTGGGGGAGAAATAACGCGATACATTAACATACCTAAGTATCACCAGATTCCAAAATCTGGCAAGAGACGTTTGCTTGGTCATAGAAAAATTAGGAAAGAGCTTAATGGTATGCGCAAGCATTTCAAGGCCCAGATCGAAAATAGTTGCAGAACGCTTGGTCGTTACTGTCAATCAAAGTGTGACAGACCGCTCCGTCCACCTCAGGGGGCACACGTGAGGAGTTCTACACGATATCAAAGGCTCCTTCAAGATCAACCAGTGAGTAGTTCTTCTGCGTCTGTCCAGGCGGAGCAGCGCGTGGCGGGCGGCCAGCTGTCTGCCCCCCGCGCCCCCCGCGCCGCCCGCGCCGCCCGCACCGCCGCGGCTTCATGAAAACGATGTTCTGGCGTGACGCAAGTCCGCGTTACTGGTGTTACAGGCAGCCCCCCGCTGCGGCCACTGAGCCATGCTGAGCCAGCCTCCATTACAACAACTATCCGCTGATTCTTCACACTGCCGGAGTTGCTCTTGTCATATTTACATAACGGTGTTTAGTGCAATTCTAGAAGCAAAACTACGCAAATGACTACCAAAAATATATGTTGAGCGGTGTTTGTTGTGATGGCACCCCGGGCTCTGTCCCGGCCACGTCGGGCCTCTCGTAATGTTCACCGAATGCTTCATTAACATTGTAGATAAATACTGGGTGTAATGACGAGGACAAAAGAGAGCGGAATTAATGTAGCTAGAGAATGAAGGAAACATTTTGTACAGTGTCAACTCGGAGGATGTAATTATTTTTTAATTTGATGGCACGTTAAATAACGGCCGCTTGTTCAAAGAGAGGGAGCATGAACGAATGAAATGAATCGCTTTGAGCGGCTGCAGCGCGTCGCGAGTCGCGAGTGAAGCTCCCGTGCTAGCGCACACTCGAGGGTGTCGCGCGTGCGGCCGTGTTAATACACTGCCAACACTATTGATGACTGATCAATTAAAAATTTTATTGAATTTTTGACAACATTTCTAAATATATCAAGTCTTGCACCTACTAAACTAAGTATCAATGAGTGTTTAGTGGTGTAGTTATGTATCCTTTGTCCTTAGAGGACAAATAGGAGGCCTGTTGGTCTGGTGGTTAGTGGCCGTGACTGCTATGCAGGAGGTCGTGCGTTGGTTCGATTCCCATCCAGGACAAATGTTTGTCTGATGAGCATGATCATATTTTGTTCTGTGTCAGGGTGTAGTTTAGTTATAATATTTTGTATTTGATTAGAAATACATAAGTATATAAGTATGTTTATCAGATATTTAGTTATAGTATAAGTTCTGCTTGGTTTCGCACTAGATAGCGTTGTGTGAAAATTGTGAAACATTAATCAGGGATTCACCCTGCCATGTCCAGCACCTGGGGAGCCGTGTGCGTATGCTGCGCCTGGGGCTGAGGATGTCCTTTCGCTCACATTTACAGCTACCTACTTCGCTCGCATTAACTGACGGTATGCCCTTTCGCACCATAGCCATAGCTAAAAATACTTTTTGGGATTCAGAAAAATCTTCGAGACTCGATTAGCATAGATGCTTAGATACCTCTTCGCAGCCGCACCCTCGCCGACCTGCCACTAGCCGCCTGCCGGCTGCTGACGGAAGATCCCTTGGTTTATGTCTGAGCTTCCCGAATCCCGAGACACCCATGTAAAATTGCACCAGGATTGACGCCCTGGATAGGTAATCTTTTGGGATACTAAAGCATATGTATTTCGTGCGGGCGAATCCTTATTGATGATCGAATTAATTTATTATTTTTCGACCTAATTGTTTTTCAGATATTGAGCGACTAAATAAAACCATTAAGATTATTAATACACGATACACGTAAGTAGTAAGAGCTTTACACAAGTAAACAATCAGAATGTCCGTCGCGTGTTGCTGCGCGGTGGCGTGGCGGGGCGCTCAACGCGAGTGTCATGTTTTATCGACTTGTTTATTACGCGAACAGTCCATTCACCTCCGAATTACCAAACAAACAGATTACTAACAGTTATTATTGTGTATAATTAACGTTAGTTTCAGGCGTTGTCAGACACGACGACGCCACGGCACGGTTGGCGCGGTGGTTCAGTGATTAGCGCTACGAGTCGCGGGTTCGATTCTTGCACGGATCAAATATTTTAAATATGACCTAAATAGAGATGGGTGACCGGGGTCTTATCTATGTGAGTTTACAATAGTGTGTGAACGCAACCTCAAGTTATTCCTAGTGTTGGGAAAATTAAAAAAAAAATTTGTTCAGCCGTGCTGCCCCCGCCCCGCCGCGCCGGTGTCCCGCTACTCGCCCGCAGTGTTGCCAGAACCAACGCATTTTATTACCAATATATTATCACGGGGTAGCCTGCGATAGGTAATTCAATAAAGCGCCGCAACGCAGCGATTGCGTTGCGATAGTGGTGCGATAGTGGTGCGATAGTGGTGCGATAGTGGCGCGATAGTGGCGCAACCGGCCGCGTTTATGAGTGCTATCGTGCGCTGATTACGTTTTATGCGTGAGCTTTAAACACTATCAGCACTTGACAACACGTTGGCTTGCAAAGCAATTGGGTTCGTTGCTGAAGTGAAATGGAATTAACCCGATTAGGAATAAGACTACCTAGTCTACTAAAAGACAACGTTCTAATTCTGCGTGACCGCCATTCTCTTTCGAATTTATTGTTCGTAATTTAATTTTCATTGTAGAACGAGCTTTTCTCTTATTTCAAATCTTAAAAATAAAATACGATCATTACCAAAAACCCCTGATTTATTTTCGTTATCAACGAAGTGTAGCCGCAACGCGCGCCGCCCCACGCCGCGGCTCCTGCTCGTTCAGCTTGCACTAAACTTCGTATATTACAGTAACGAGAGCTATTTGTTTTTCCTGACAATTAATCAATGTCATTAATTTCCGCAATTTGGCACACTAATAGCACCGTGCGCCGAGCAGAGTCGAGCAGAGCCGAGTCTAGCCGAGCGGAGCCGATCGCGCCCGATCTGCGGATACGGTGCAGCCCGCATCTAGTGGTGGATGATGCTACGATGTTATAGCTATACACTCAGCAGTCACACACTTATACATATAGATATAGCATCAGCCTTATAACGTTCCCACTACTCTCAGGCCTCCTCTCTGGGAGAGGGAATGCGCCGGAATCCGCCGCGCGGGCCTAGTGCGGGCTGGTGGATGTTACATGTCTACGAATTTTTGTTTCTAGGAGTTCGAGAATTTGGACCGTTTTGACAGCAGCGGTGATGAAATAAATTACACAAAGTAATGCGCCTGGCTGGGTTTGAACGAACCCGCAACTTACAACTTGTAAGTTGGGATAGTAACCACTGGGCCTCCACTGCTCTCAGAAGCGATAATTATGATGAATTCGCAACATTTTCTAATCCACACGTTGCTCCCGTTGAACGTATTAACCTATTTCTGACACATTCATAATACTGCCGGCGGCGAGAGTGGCTACGCAGGCACGACACACAACACGTACTTGACGAGTTGATTCGGCACCACCAGTGAAAACTAATATCAACAGCGACGGAAAAACAACATTCAGAAGTCAGTTTCAGTTGTGCTGTACCTTTTTATAAATCTATAGACGTATTTCTTCTAGTAACTGACGCCTGGTTGGTGACGAGCCAAGAAATCGACGTCTGCACCTATCTCATTTCTCCAGCTCTGGGGGGAGTGAGGGGCTCGCCAGTGTTTATTCAGTTGCCCTTTACGTTCCAAGGCCACGGTAATTCATCCGAACATTCCTGAAACTTTAGCCGTCGGCCAGGCCTTTCCCGTTTCGCAGACACCCGACGCTGTCGACTCGGGCTTGCTCTCTAGCGGTCTACGGTGACTTTTACTCGGGACGTCTTCTATGACGGCGGCTCGGGAGTGCAGATATTCTCTTCCTCATGATGTCGCCCATCTCCTTCGTTCTCTACTGCTTCGCAGAAGGTGACCGCTTCCGATTTCTCCACGCTCCACACCACGGTCTGATCCGGGGCTGGAGGGGAGTGCTCCACGGCGCTCCAAGCTGGGCAGACCTCCACCGAGTCCTCCGGTCAATCCGCATAATAGTAATACCCGGGCGTTACTTTACATTGAATCCGAAACAGGAACATCCTGAAAATTGCTGTACTTTATTTCGGACCCTACTGTGGCCTGTGTACCTGAGAACTCTGCCGTGGTCGGTATCACAGAAGCCGGTTAGTCGATCGAGATCGTTTACTTTCCCCACATACCGCGAGGTGACCCTGACAGTGGGCCGTCGGTCACCAGTCGGCGGTCGCGGCGGCTGCCAGCAACACATGGAGTGCAAGTTCAAGGAGACATCATCACTCCGCAAGATGTCACGACACAGAGGCGGACAGAAGGCTCAGTACACACCGCCACCGCGCGGCAACGGCTGCGCAGTACGTGGGCACGGCTGGAGGAAACGTGCCTTAGTGTCTCTACACTAAGGCACGTTTCCTGCCTTGTTGATATTGCCACAATCATCTTCACCTATCTCGCCCATACACAGTAATGTTGGAGTCATACTCCGTGCAGTACGACTGGATGTAGCTAAGTGAGTACAATTTTTCAGATTGCCTCCACAACGCAGTCACTGGGTAATACGAGAACTCGTTGGAAGACCGTTTGTTAGACTGTCGGAGTTCTGGTAAAAAGACTGTTTGTGTTATTTATGTATGAAAAAAATAAAATAAAATGGATCTTCTCGTGTCCGTCTGTCACATAGCACGCAGCTCTGACGCGGTTTGGGCTAATTCCACACATTACCTGCCGGGTCCACGCCGTATGCCGCACGTCTCCTAGTGATACACAACACGCGCTGACAGCTGAGAAAAATTACGGAAATGGACGTTAATTACAATTTCAGGAAAACGTATTTTAAACATTTGACAAGTGGCTGAGCGCACATTACTTATTGGAGATTTTTTGTAAAGACGCTGTTTGAACTCGCTCCAATTATATTTTCGAACTTGATGTAACCAGTAGAGTGGCCTGTACGCCAGAGCAGTAGGTAAATTTTGCTCATTACGTCGTGCTCATCACACAAAAAACTGAAATAGGCATTTTCAGTTTTTACGCTCAACAAAACAGTTCGCTTCTAATTACATAAAACAAGATGTCGAAAGACAAATCTGAGTTTCGTAGAAAACATGAGGAGTTCTGGGAAGTGTCCCAGTGTCCGAGGCTCGTGGCAGCGTGTGCCAATACGTGAACGTCAGACTTTGGTGACATGCCTTTCAAAGTTTTTATCGTATCTTGTAATCGAGTCCGCAACAAATAGCTGACTCGACATTTTATATCGTCTAATACGCTTGGGAACATGGTGTATCAGCCGAGGTGGCCAGGCTTCCGTCACGCCACACTTGACTGTAACAAATGGTGCCAGTCGAGCCTCTGACGAGTCTAGTGATAAATATATGATGTAAGAGGAAACTCCCATGCCATAATACATGATAAGTGATTGCTTTTGCTGAATGAATATGACACCACAAAGAATAACAGCAGTCTCCAACTACACAGGCGTCTGGATTATTGAAAAACAATTAATTACTTATTATCAAATGATTCTATGCTTGATATACTCGGTAGGTTGCAAATTGTTCAGTTTGATGGTCGTGATCTGTCGCTGGCCACTGTCTCAAAAGGGACTCGTGCCAAGTGCTCTCCAGAATACGGAATGACTGATTTCTGTGCTAGGTTATCTAACATGACTGTAAAATTGAAAGATGCCAGGTGTATCAGAATCCACCGTAGGTTTCGTTCTCAAGAATAAAATATGTGTTGTCTTGAAGAATAACAGTAATCCTTCGGCCGCTGCCCCTTCCTAATGGAAGCATTCCTCCTCGCCTCTCTCAATAATAAAACGAAGAGAAATGAAGAGATTACGTTAAGCTCGTATTTGCGAACACATACACATCTACTCTTTCTACCTATTCCATATGCAAACGAAAAAGTGATCCGAAATAAATTCATGATCCGACCCAAATACCGCTGGATCCCGGTATTTGTGTAAAGAAAACAAACAACAGGTGAACATAAGAAAAATGAGGGCGTCGGGGGCCCTCAAAAGCCCTAAGCCGGGGCCTCGGACCTTCCAAAGCCCATAAAAGAAGCATTCGCGCGGACCTCGAGGGGATCACAGCGCCGCGCCACAGCGCACGCAGAGCAGAGGAACAACCCGCCTGACCGCTCACCTTAACCTTTATTAAAGGTCAAATAATAAGTACCGAGTCGACCTTTATAATGACACTTTGGGAAGTAGTTATTAAAGCCATCAGCGTTTTTACTAATGGGGTTAAAATTAAAGTCCTACGGCTCGATAAAGTACGAGTAGCAATGCTCGTTCAATCAAATTACAAATGATTTTAGATAATTAATTAGGTATCTTCTAACAGTTTTTGTTCAGAACGGACTACGAATTTTAATAAGCGTTTGGGTATTAAAATCCTTGGTTTCTCTCATACCTGGTCTGCATGACAAGTGCAGTTGGCAGCACACATCTGGCGCACTGGTCGGACTTGTCCCTCTGTGCGACGTGCGCTGCGCGGCGCGTCGGTCGGCGGCTCATCCCGGCTTACCTGCTCAAAGGGCGCTCTCTGTCTCACTACAAATGGCCGATTACAAAGTTGTGATGAAACGAGGAGCTGTCGCCACGGAAGCCCGCGTTGGCAGCTGATACTATGATTGATGGGGAGGCTACCGTGACGGGTAGGTACGCACGTTACAATTACTTGTGTAGGTTATGTCTCGGACCTACCTGTGTCTGTAATTTTTTTATTAAAGTAATCCTCTCACAATAGTGATAGAAATATACCTTCATGACAAAATAAATTAAGTTTGTCAGAATTATAATGGTTAGTGCGGAAAGTTGGCTGGTGGCAGCATGCCATATCAGCACATCAGAAAAGGAAATTCCACTCCAGATTTTGGTTAAGTTCCAGAAATCATTGACTCGTAATTAGAGCACTCGGCGAGGTAGCTGTGTATGTGTGTGTGTGTGTGTGGCCGCAGGAAGATGAGTGTTGTTCCGAGCAGTTGCACAAACAGCCAATAATCGTCGCTCGGAGTTCAGTTATTAGCAAGTTGTCCGAAGCAACCCGTTGCTAACTGGCGGAACACAAATTAACGTTGTAACTAACTTCGCGACTGGATCGCAGTCCCCGCTGCTTGTCATACCCATAGCCGATTGTATGACAACCGCCCAATGTGAATGAGACCCTATGACAATGCCGATACGCTTGAGTTCTGTGCAGAAGCTTGAGCAGTAAGTTGTCGGAGAATTAATCCTCCCAATTTATATCGGTGGATGTTTGCAGGCGGAGCGGAGCGAAGCGAGGCGAGCGGCCCGGGCGGTACTCGCGGAGGACTACTGTCTCTCATCAGCTCGTAGATAAGTAATCACTCTTCCTTCCACTGCGTAATTAACCGCTGTTATATGAACAACAACTATATTTTTAGAGCGTATATTTATCTGCGAGCGGATTGTGTAGGCATCCGAGTCTATTTCTATCATAATGTGCTCTGTTGTTTTTAAAATTTCATCGATTCTATGAGGAAAACCGAAAATAACTGCGTGTTTGTGAGACATGCCAGTGTGATGTAGTAGTTGTAAGGTATATAATAAGGTATCATTATTCCAATACAGACAGTGTATTCTCGAACCTCATTCGTTTCATTTGTCTCCTAAACACCCGACCTTACACCAGTGTTGGGACAGTCGCATGCCGGACAGGCTTCTTTGTGTGAAAGCTTTTACAAAAGTGACTGTACCTAGTCAGGTAGGTATAGTCACTTTTGTACAGTCGTACTAGACACACAATAGAACTGGTGAAACAGACTGCCAGGGCCTCAAGTTTGCTATTATAATTGTATCAGAATTGTCGATTATTGGCTTTCTATTTGTTGATTTTGACAATCTGGTACTACCAAACTTATCAGACTGAAAGCCAATGGTCGACAATTCTGATACTATTCTAATAGCAGACTTGAGGCTCTGCTTCTTAACGTAAGTTGGATGAGTAGGACTTTGAATACTAATATTTCTTTGCCGGCCTACATTTCACACAATTTGGCACCATCATCAAATACTCGTCCAAATGCCTGAACAGTCAGCATGCCGCAAGTCAGGTAGATAATGACTTTGTCTCATGGAATGGTAATATAATTATAATTAAATGATAGGCATTTTTTGTAACTTTTGTTGAGTTTATTGATTTCTTTATTGTATTGTATCAGATCATGTTATTAGTGTATTATCATGTAAGTATAACTCTTTTCCTTCTAGCGATAGGTACTATGTTGTTCACAGTTATATATGATATTGTATGTTTCCCATATTGTTACTAATCTATTGTATTTAGCTGTTGGTCTCCCATGTTAATAAATAAATAAAATAAATAATAGTGGAGTGCCTGACATTCCTATGAGGTGGGCAGAGCTTACTGGGCACAGTAAGCTCGGCCCACCTGCAGACTGGGCGGAGGGCACACACCACGAGGCGTCTTCCCACGACCGTCTACTTGGCAGTTGACATGATCTGCCACGCCTGACAGTGTGGCAGACGTCAGCGCGCCCCGCGGGATCCAAGCGTGACGTCAGCGCATCACGCCACGCGCCGCCAGGGGACAGCAGACTGAGTAACTCAGGAAACTTTCCACACATGCACAGGTAAAGGTAGCCAGGTATGAGTTATGTGCCAAAAGAAATTGTTGGCAAGAGCGAGGCGGGTCAGCTTCTGCTAATGAATGTTACCACACTGTGCTGTCAAGGCTGCTTGTTTGTCACACAAGCTGACGCGTGAACTGCGCGCGACAGATACTGATGCGATGCTGTTTGATCTTAATCTGCCGGCTGCCACTTGCCTGCGAACATTATCTTTACAATTCTATGATTCTGAATTGATACCTAAGACACGTAGATATCTAAAACCGGAGGGAACAGGCAGCTCTCCTGCGTCAGTGCACACACAGATGCACTGTACTCTGTAGCACCTCTCGCCTCGCTTAGTCTTCGCTGAGATTACCATCTACAACCGAAATTCTATTGTTTATCTGTTTAACCAAAAGCGAGTTACGTCAATATACTGGTGAGATCTGATCTCGCTCCCCGCGGGGTCGCATAGACCCTGACATGGGTGTGAAGGGTCTGCAGCCCGCGAGTCCACCGCTACTGTGTATGTTACTGAAGTCTCCTGAGACCCGCACACTAGCCGATCTACGTGTGATGTGTGTTGGCATTCAACCACTTCGCGTCAATTGAGTTTTTCTTATTACCCTACTACTACTTTATTATTATACTACTACCTTATTATTTTCATTCTGTTTACCCATCGTTTGGAGTTCCTTCTCCAAGTTGCGCTATGGATTATTCATAATTATTCACTCACCTTCTATATTGCATTTGGTCGAAACATGTCGACGTTTTAGAAGACTCGACATGTTTCAAATGAATGAAATATTCATCCGTGTAATTAAATAGTGAGTGAATTTTTGACAGCTATCACAAAGAGTGGAAGGGTGTCCGACATGCCATAGTTCATGAGTTGGGCCGCAGTTCGCTTCATCAAAGAGATGTTGGTAGGAGCGTTGGCGTTGCTGGCTGCTGCTCAAGTTTTCTGCATATGCTGAATATCTACCTGCATGACAAACATTCTACATGGTTACAGAGTAGTTGAACATAGTCTTATAGATAATTGTATCAATTATGTCCCATAACGACTGTTATATCTGTATACAACCTTATAATACTACGTGGCGTGGTGGCTGCGGCACGGCGGGTGCTAGTGACACGAGCTCGTAGGACTGGCGTGCTGTGCTGCTCATCGCTGGCTCATCAGCAACTACTCCGAACCTACTACGCGATGGCGACAGGTTTTATTCAGATGTTCGAACATCTCGATAGTTCTCAATTGTTTCGAGACTGACGAGTTCATTGACGAGTTGTTCCTCGATGGTTTAAAGTTGCGAGCGAGAGTGACTGCTTCGAATAATCGAAAAGTAGCGGTCGATCCCATCATCGTCACACACAGCACACACACGCAGCATTAGAAGCGATGGAAGGTTTACCATAAGATGAACCGATGACTTAGCGAGAGTCGCGGGAATCCGATGGATGCGAGACGCACAGGACCGGTCGTTGTGGCGACGCTTGGGGTAGGCCTATGACAAGTAGTGGACGTCTTTCGGCTGAGGTGATGATGATGATGGCGAGTCGATGCTTGACTTGATTATTATTTTAACGACTTCTGATTGTTAATACAAAACGGAATCGTCCATTGCCAGCCGCCGCCCCTCACCTCTGCTCGGGACAGTGTGAGCGGCACGAACAGACACAATGTAGTCATTCGATATCAGTTGCTCATTAGTCAGTGAGATCACTTCTAATTTATATCTGAGCTATCTATTTATGTGCTCGTAACTGGCGAGGTAACGAGCGTTAGATAATACCGCTCGTACAGGGTGTCAACACGTCGCCAATCATTTACTAAAAACGGACATTTATTATAATGTGTATTTCTGGCAGTGATAAGGAGTTTCTGCTTGCAACAACACGGGTAAGTGTGCCAAGTGCTTACAATGAAGACATGTGACACTTTGAATAATTTAGCGCATATTTGGTGCTACATGAGTAGTAGTCTAAGTACAAAGTCGCAGCAGATAGCGATCAGTAGGCATCAGTTGGCGACGTCACGCACTCGGCGAGGGAACAAAAAGCTCAGGGTATTGTGTGCTAATACATCACAATGCTGAGCCGAGTTCGACGCGAACAGATGTGCAGATAAGATGCTAATCTGCTGTCGAACTAAACCTGTGATGGCTTGAATGTTATGAGTTTTTTGTGAAGAAATGAGTGTGTCCTTGTAAAGTATCGCCATGGAAGTGGAGCCTAGCAACTAGCAACTGAACGACTCGGACGAAATACATATCTGTAACATCGTCACGCATATACCAGCAACCCGCCCAAACTTGACAGTGTTAGATATCTTAGAAAATAGAATCTTAGAAATTCTCGGCTTTTCTCCACTATACATGAGTAAATGTAATATGCAACCAATTCTTCCTCACGAATCTATCTGACTGCTGCTCACTGCTCAGAACTGCAGGACTCAGCAACACAGGCCACACTCCCCGCAAGCCTGCCCTGAGCACGTCGATGTTGCGCTTTGTGATAGCGTCTGTGGTGCTATTAATAGCTATTTCTAAATTAGATTTGATCACAAATCACCCGATGCAGAATATACCGTAAATCATCAGCCATTGCAGAATGATGCATGTGGTAGTGATCGCAGCCAACCAACTTGTAGCTATGGGTGGCCAGCGTCAACCGAGCGACGGCTGAAGTCAACTCGATGCTGTCAAACTAATTGCTGTAACTAGGTACCTTACCGGTTTACAATTATGCTAAAACATATTTTAGAAGATAGTGACATCCTTAAATTGCTACTTGCGTCATATCTTATTTATGGTTCGGACGCATGCGAGCGTTTTCAAAATTGTTACTGAAAAGTCAACTTTATCGTGTTTAGTTTATGGTTGATATTGAGTATTGCGAGTGGTGTTGTCTTGGGCAGACTGTTCGGCGCGGTCGGTTGACGCAAAAGGCACGATTCCAATTACCATGAGAGAGCCAGCCGGCAGCCGGTACGGGCCGCGCCGCCCGCGCCGGGTCCGGCCCGGCCCGCGCCGCTCGCGCCCGGTCCGGCCCGGGCGGGCTGTAGCACGTCAATACGGATGAGTTCACATGTGGGTAGTCTGATGTTCGTTGGAGCGAGACTGATTGACGACAATACTGCTTTTGTTTTTAAATAACGTTCAGTTGCGTCAGGAATTGTTTAGTGGCTATCTATGTTAATGCGGTACGTGCAAGTGTCGCGAGTCGCGGACTGTTGCACAACGGAGCAGAGTCCTCGCAGCGTCTGCTATCAACTGACTGAATAATATTGTGCTGCTATCGTACAGCTGTCCTTATTGAAGCGGCTGATACTACACAGTGTCTAACTCTTGGGTTGGTTTCTGTTCTCGACCAGTTTGTGTCAACATTCTACCCGCTCTCCTGCTATAGCCGGGATCTGCAACTTGCTGATGAGTTGGAGGACAATTTTTTTTTCTTTATGCCAGCGTTTGACCACCACTTCACTTAACCACCACACCAGTTCTTTTTTGACATAGTTAGTAGTATAAAAATTACAGTCTGCATAATCCAGTTCAAGGACTTCTTATTAATACATAGATTTTCAGTTGTGTGGCGGCGCTTTTAAATAAATATCAGATTGTAGACAAAGGAATATTATTATAGGTTTGCGTCATCGACTCATCGAGTGTTGTGTACTGTAAGTCTCGTCCGTCGCGCGTCGCTCACTGCTAGCTGAAATGGGTCAAAACCAGAAGGAATGTTTACTTCAGTGCGTCCACATAACAAGTGAAGTTTATCTGCACAATGAATTACGAAGAGTTACCGCGATGTCAAGCGGAGAGGCGCGGGTTACAGGCGGCGACAGAGCAGCGCTTGCGCAAGCCGCGCCGCGAATAGCGCGGCCGTGACACCGCCCGCCCGTGACCCGCCCGAGACCCGCGCACCACACGCCCGCCACGAGCCTCGCGCCCGCCACGCCACAGACACACGATACACGTCTACTCACAACACCATGTCTTCTATTCTATGTTATTGAAATTTCAACCAGTTCATTATACCCCAAGTTCGTAGTAAGTAGGTGCCAGGTGTTTAGTAAATGCTTGCAAAGATTGGCGAGCTGTTTGCCAACATGCTGTTAACAGTCCAGCAGCAGCGTGGCACTAGTGGCACAAACTTTGTGACTCGTTACAAAGTTACAAACGATAAAACCGGGATATTTTGTTTCTGAACATTATTAGTTATTTTGATTTTTGTATTGAAACATAGGTTTAAAGTGGTGTCAAATTGTGTGGCATCTATCCCGGGTTTATCTAATCTTTCTTGATTTATTCATATTAGAGAGTTGTTTTAAAAGAGTGGCCAGGAGGTCCAGAGCAGATTGGAGGTATGGTGGCATAGACTGGAGAGTGTCGGCCTGAAATTGAGTAGAACCAAGACGGAGAACTTGTTCTGCGATTTCGGCGGTCTCTCCAATTCTGTGCCTTTAACTCTCGCCGGAACGCCCATACCAATCTGTTCCGACTTTCGGTACCTCGGGTCGCTTGTCCAAGGGGACGGCGAGGTAGACCGGGACGTAACACATCGGATCAACGCAGGATGGATGAAATGGCGACAGGTCACGGGAACAACCGGATCAACCCAGGTCCCTCAAGCTGAAGGGTAAAATTGACAAGTCCGTGATAAGACCTGTCGTACTGTATGGATCAGAATGTTGGGCTGTGAAAAAGACAGATGAAAAAAGATTGCATGTAGCGGAGATGAGGATGTTGAGATGGATGTGTGGTGTGACGAGAATGGATAAAGTGAGAAATGAGCATATTAGAGGAAGTTTGAAAGTGGCACCAGTGACTGAAAAGCTGAAAGGAAATCGTTTGTCTTGGTATGGTCATGTAAAGAGGAGGGATGAAACGCATGTTACCAAAGCAGTTATGAATTTACATGTGGACGGATGGAGAGGAAGAGGGAGACCAAAGAAAAGATGGATGGATTGTGTGAGGACTGATATGAAAGAAAAGGGAGTTGATGATAGCATGGCGGATGACAGGACAGAAAGGAAGAAAAAAACATGTTGCGCCGACCCCAAATAATATGGGATAAGGGCAGGAAGAAGAAGAAGGAGAGTTGTTTTAAAAAGGTCTCCGACTCTCCGTAATAATTATTTCTGACTCTGAGTAATTTTCGTGGAGAACAATAATGCTGGTCTAAATTACAATCTCATGAAGTGAACTGTTTCAGCACACTGTCGTGTTAGCTGCCTGTCGCGTGTGATGTGTGTCTGTCTGTAGGTGTGTGTGGCGCACGTGCGTCTGCGCCCCAGTGTTGCCAGTGGTCACACTTCACTTGCTTCACTTCGGACTGGGATATTATCGCCAATGGCATCATCGTCACGGACGTTACCTAAACAACACAAAGTAGACTTAATTGTCTCAAACTAAAGTTGCAATTACTTCGTGCGTATTATCTTGAGTATAATAGGAGCTCTGGGTTGAGTCCTTTGTGTTGATAAGTAGGTAGGATTAGTATCTAAGCACAAAAGGATGTTTATATAACTACTCTTTGTAGTGTTTTTTTGTTTAAATATTAATTTAATAATGAGTTGAGACGCGCGCCGTCGCCGGGTCTGCGGGCGCGGCCCTGAACTTGTCACCTGTCACAGCGCCTGTCACTTCGCCGAACTGCTATAATTAATGTCCATCCGTGCGCGCGTCTTGTCGCGCTTCGGCAAAAGCTCTATTTTCGGCGTCGGTTACTTTGGCCACGTCCCAGTGACTGTGGCAGGAGATTACCGCGTTGAAAGTTTGTTTCATGCGTTTGGCCGTGGACCATACAACGACATACATTTCCATCACCAACGATGCACTAACAGGATAATCTAATCTCAATTATGCTCTTGTTTTTTTCTGGTCCAACAATCTGACAGAACCCGGAGGAGCGATTATTCCGACTATTGAAGGTGGTGTCAACGATCAGAGCACAGGTTTCAGCAAATCAAACGCCGGTGAGCGAGGGTGAACCCGACGGTGCTGGTGGGAGGTCCATCCGAAGTTCGTCAGAGATAACAGTTAAGTGGAAATAAGGTGACTTCCTGAGACTATTTTGGAGCTCAAACGTAGTTTATATTTCTAAGTTGGTGGGGGTCGGAGAAACAGCAGATTTTTTTCAAGTTTGATTAATAAGTAGTAAGTAAGTAAATAAGGTGATGTATCGCGACTATTCGCGACGCGATGCGCTGTGTAGTGCAGTGCGGCTGAGCGCGCTTGCGGCGGAGGCGTGCGCCGCGTGCAGCGCCGCGCTGTCTGCGAGCACGGCGGCCGGCGCACGACACTATAGCGCTGTCATCGTTGTTCCTCCACACTAGCGTTCAAAGCTCGGCAGCTTGTGCTGTTAGACAATCCACCAATTTACAGAGGTTCATACTACATGGTAGGTATATTTTAGTTAATTTCATGTGTAACTCTGAACAAAAGAGCCATAAGATCAACAATCTCCGCTGTCGCAATTCTCTAAGAATAACATCACGTTTCTTTTTGAAATAATATAAACTAGTGCTTCACTGCAATCCCATGTGATGGTAAGCAGTGATGCAGTCGTTGATGATGAGTCATACATAATAGTTTACGAACAGTCTATTCACTAGAGTGAATATAAAATGCTTTGAAGACACCCCAATTATAATCAGACGGGAAAATGGTTCCTGTCTTTCGATGTCAATATGTTACTATGTTTATTGGAAGATAGTGATGTTTCTTTTTTATAAATAGGCTCGCACTTGACTATCTCACCTGATGAAAAGTAAGGACGAGGTCGACGATAGAGCACGCTTGCCTGCAAGTAATCTGTACGAGTGAACCTACAGTCTAAACACTCTAGACTTATAACATTACGTCACACTCAGCAATAATCTTCATGGTTCAGTGAGAGTGGCGACCGACATAGAGCTGCTATGTTACTATACTCCGTTTGTTTAGGTAGTTAACTAAAGGTAAACAGTCTTGGTATGTCTTTTTATATTAAAGAGGTCGTATAAAATATACACAAAGTTTATTTAAATTTAGTTTATTAGCTAACATCGATTTAGGTAAATACCTATTTGCAAAGATTTTTACATACAATTTATAGACAACTTTTAGATAAAAAGACATGCCAAGATTGTTTACCTTTAGTTAACTACCTAAACCGACGGAGTATAGAAGTAAGGACCATTAAGTTCCACCAGGTTTCAATGTGGCTAAAATTGCTATATGTTTCATGGGGTACTGTCTCAAATGTTATAATAAAATACCTCCCCACTTGTTATAGATCAAGACTCAACTGTTTTATCTCAGAGGAACATACTCCAGAGAAAAACTCTAGAAAAAAACAGTTCAGTATGATACAACTGAATTAGCAACCCTGAACCTAAAATATTATTGCCCTGGACGAAATAATTAATAATGTAATTTCGTTAACGTTCTATCTAATACCTGTAGTAATGTACAATTGTTTTTATTTGTTGTCTGCTGTAGTGTACTTAGTCTTCAAAGAAGCCTTGAAGTACTTGCATCGGAGCCTGAGCCTGAGATTCACCATTTAAAACTGAATGTAACTTTCATGATGAAGGCAGGCGTACTGTAGTCAACACTAACTAGCCTAGCGCTGGCGGGCGGCGCGGCGTGTGGGTCAGGTCCCGCGCGCGGCCCGCATGCGCTGCTATCGACCCGCGCCGACCTTGGCACTGACGGAGGACATCTATTTATAACCTCCCCCGCTTCAGCGTTCAATTGCACCTCCGCGCCCCCTCGCCCGAGCAGGAGGGAGGGAAGGGGTGATCGCGAGGAGCTCGGGCTCGCGAGGGGTGCGCGACATGCACTCGCACGTGAGCGCCGCCGGATTAGTGTTCTGTTAAACAAGCGACGTCACGGAGCAGAGGTGCAGCGCTGTATCATTATGGAGGTGAGTCCTCTCTTTGAGGAGTGGTTGGAAAAACATCATGCCGTCCTCACCTTCCGTATGACACAGGTTCTCACCGGACATGGTAAGTTCTGCATAGGAATCAGGCGGAAGAAACGACCGGGTGTAGATCGCCTGAAGGACACGGTGGAACGTACAGTGGAGGTGTGCCCCGCTTGGGCGGAGCACTGCCGTGTCCTTGTGAAGACGATCGGCGGTAGCGATCTTTTGCGTCGGGCCCTGGTACAGGACAAGGTCCGGAGCGAGGAGGAGTGGCAGGCGGTCGTTTTGTAAGGAAAACCCGGGACACTGGAACGAATGCAAACAAGGAACGGAGTGAGTTTTAGTAGTAAAAGTCTGTCACGCCCTCTGCATCACTGTTTACCATCAGATGGGATCGCAGTCAAGCACTAGTACCTATATATCAATAAAAAAAAATCTTAAATAGCAGTGGGTCGGACAAGTTGCTCGCAGTACAGATGGCCGTCGCGGTGTCGGGGCCGAACGAGTCTGAAGTGCCGCCCGCGTAGCAGAGCACGCGGCGTTGCAAGCCCCCTGGCCCTCACAAGATGCACCGATGGCCTGGTAAGGCTTGCAGGAATCCGATAGATGCCAGATGCACAGGACCGTTCTTTGTTGCAACACTTGGGGGAAGCGTATGACCAACAGTGGACGTTTTCGGCTGAAATGATGATGATGATACAACGCATAAAACCAATTTACCAGCCCAGCTGCTGTAGAAAAACACTAAAGGTACCTCTACCTAACACTTAATTATATTGGATAAAATCAACCATTATTCATTGTTTCTACCATCACTTTGTTTTATAATAGGCAGAGATTAGGTACCTAGGTGTTATATAATTAAATCAGCTAACTTTCAACAACATTTGACCAAGATATTGCTGAAAAAGATACAAAAGAATCTCTGATCTGAAGACGCCTGCTGATTTGTTGCCAGATGGTGCATGAGGGAATCAGTGCATCTCGAGTCTTACCGCTCGCGTTAGACGTAGATATGGTACTTACAAGCGCGTGACATGTCACATGAGCAGAGATTGGACTTCATGCGACAACTCTCAGTTGCTACTGAATAACTGAAGGTAGTAGGAAACGACTGAGACATAAACTTCTAGCTGCTACTTTGCTTGGACGGATTGTAGCAACATACTTAATCCGAATTTGGTTTAATCATTAAGGTTACGAAATAAGGGATGTAGGTAGGAGAGCACACAGGCGCGCTCTTATCAGGGATTTCTGGGAAATATGAAAAGAAACGCGAATGAGAACTACTAGCTAGTTGTTGCCAGGCGGGCGATCGATGCCACCTGCGGGGCGGGCGAGGGGGGGGGGCAGGCAGGGGGAGCAGCCCCCACCGACCCCTCGCCTCCTCCATTACGAATATTTCCGAACAGCGATTGTGAATGCGAATGGGAAGAGATTTATTTTTAATTTTTGTGACGTGATCCGAAGTGCGAATAGGGAAGTTGGGGCACAGTTTAAATATATGGTTGGGGGCTCGTCTCCGGGACCTGTGTGGCCACCGAGAATTGCAGGTTGCAATCGTGTCGTAGAGCTCACTTCTTAAGTTCCACTTGGGCGCTCAGTCGCTCAGCAAGCACGAGCAGGCTGTGCGCCGGTGTCTGGTGGAGCCTCGCGCGAGTGCACGAGCAGCTGACTGCACATGCAGTCGTGCCAGGCAGGTCTGACTCGGCCACTCAACAGTCACTTGGGTTGCGTGCGTCTTGTGCCTTGTATCTACTGAGTTATTCGTAAAACTTAAAAAGATTCTTTCTAAACGCATACTTTTCTCAGCAGTGCTCAAACTGCTTGTCAGTAAGATGAAGCCGTTGTATTGGTGCGTCCTGCCTGGCTCCCACGTGTGCTAGGCTAGCTCAGCGGGCAGACCAGCTCCTGTCGCGCCTATACAGATCTTGTCACGTGTACTTACATGTGTTACGAGTATTTTATATGGCTATTAATAAAAGAGTAATTAATTAATCGCACTTACATCCGACGCCTACCTCGCGCCGCCACGACCGCCGCGGCTGCTGCACTGCACCGCACACGCAGGTACGTAACACTAGTTGTAAGGGTTCTGCATACAGTTATTCCAGTCCAGGTAGCCACCTCGCTTCCGTTCACGTGCACACTATAGCATATTATAACTAAGTGTAAACGGTAAACTGGTGGATTTTCAGCACGTACCCACAAAACTCCTGACTCTTAGAACTAAGGACTAAGGAGTGGAGTAGGTAGCTCACCGTGCCAACGCACCATGTTACGCTACGACACCGGTTCTATTTGTTCTGACTCCACAAAAGCAGTATACAAATTAGTTTGGAACGAAGTTTCTTTTAAAGCTTGGCAGTAGGTAACGGAGCCACAGCCTGCACCTAGCGGGACTCCTTCCGCGAAGTCCATCATGCCATGCACTAAGCGCACATCGGTACAGTCGCGTGCTGGCAGTTCTAACGTTATTCCGTAGGTCACCGTACCGTGCATTAAATGTGTATTCACTTTCAGGGCAATGTTACTCCTACTACTGTGTAAGTACGTTTATTTATTTTAATTAAGATGTAATAATAGCAATTTGATTGTGGTAGGTACCTTGAGGAAATGGGCCTTATGTTGTACCTCACTGACTTACCAGGACAGCCAGCAGTGACCCGCTAACAAACCAACTGGTAGGCAGAGTGGAGGAGCTGGTGGCTGCTGAGGTCTGCGAGCACATGCCAGCGTCAACATTACAGTACATCACATATTTGCATGGATTAGATATTCAATTCCATTTACAGTGTTCATTGAATTCTCTTCGCCATCCAACAGTAAGTAGTGTAATATTCAGAAAACGAAGTGTTAGTGACAACATAGTACTCGTATTAGTCCTTCTGGTTGATGTTGCTCATGGTGACTAACCTTCGTTATAGGACACAAATATTACTGTGCGTGTGTGCCCAAAATATATGTCTTCTTCTTAACGTGTCGAAGCCAAAACTAGTTGAATACCTTGCTGGCCCAGTATTCGGCCACGGCAATGCCGTCCAGTGATGCTGTCAGATAGTTCAGGTGCACTGCCACCTCCACGGCTCTCATAGTGACGGACACACTCACACATAGTGACCGGAGCACCACCACTCGCAGGCGTCGGCGTGGGCGCGCAGCAGGCCGCTCGCGAGCGCTTCATCACGCTGCGCGACTACGACTTCGTGGGCGAGGACGCGACGCTGGCGGCGCAGCTGGCGCGGCGGCTGGCGCTGCTGCAGGCGCCGCTCAACCTGTCCGAGCTGACGCCTCCCGCGCGCCCGCCGCACCCCGACGTCTGGCAGCGCTGGCAGCGCCGCCCCGACCACATCAAGCCTGACTATCTAGACTCCAACCTCAAGCTCCCACAAATGTAAGTAGTAGAGAGATCAGCTAAAATCAGACACCTATACATATGCGTAGGATAGTTTGTGGGCAGCGAGCGATGGGTAGCTCCACCAACTGTTCTGTGGGTAGGTCGCCATGCAGACGTCCGGTCAATTCGGCGATATCATCGACGGCATGTATTGTGCACGCACGCCTCAAAAATACAGTGTCAGTATAAACTGGTAAAATTTGAGGAACACAAAAAAGCATCTAATAAAAAAATGTTGGTACCTATGTACTCGTAGTACCTACAAGTAGTTTCGTCGTTTAAATGTAATATTACAAAAAATCTGTAATAGAAATTAAAACCGCTAAGTGTAACGCCTGGGTGTCCTCATAGTGCGGATAGCCTGGAGGACACAGTGGACACAGTGGACGAGCACACGGTATGGGTGTGACCCGCTCTAACTGATGGCGTAACAAGTAGAGTATCCAACACAGGGATAAAGCTGTCTATCTGGGTGGCTTGAATTCCCTACTTTAACTCCCTCGTAATGCTCGGGAGTTTACTATATAAATCCCTCACTGGCGTTCGGGTTAAAAACTTAGCAATCTTCGTTTCGTTCGGAATTCATGACACTATCCCCTAGTCTTTGATCTACTATTATTATACATAATTGAGTTCTTGGTTGTAGATAAAAACTACACCACCGCTATGTGTGACGATACAGACAGACATTACCTAACATAATATTGATGTGCCTCTAATATTGCAGGGGGTTGTGTATTTTAAGAAGGGTTGAAATTGTTAGCGAAACGAAACAGTTTACGTGTACGGACTACCGGGACTACGGTCACACGGATCTATCCGATTCTATTGTTAGCGCGTCGTCATAATTGGTATTATATTGTGTCGATCACCTCAAGGGACCAATTCAATTCCAGTCATCAGCCCTTACCACCCGATTAAAATTAACAGAATAACATAACTAAAACTGGGCACACTTATAGGGTCAACGTGAGTCTGGACTACGCCGAGATTTTTAACGTAAGTGAAAGTGACTGGAGCCGTAACACAAATGCTTCGAGTTCGGCCCCTGCCCCCGCTGCGGTCCAGCCACAGTCCCTGATCCCTAGCCCCGGAGCGACCCTTGTCCCCGGGCCCTATGCTGCCGTAGCTCGGGACCTCGACAGTGCTCTGGGCCCAAACCCCGCTGAAGGACCAAGCCCTGACTTGAGTCCTGGCGCTACCCCGGCCCCCAATGCCAGCGAGGGTCTTGGTTCCGTGGACGGACGCCGACAAGGTTTGGACCCCTACAACTACAAGATCTTGGACCTCATGAAGCATAACATCTACGGCTCGCAGCGCAAGATGCTAGAGCTGGACAACATCATCAAGCGCTACCAGAAGGACCCGCGCTTCCGCATGGCGTACATCTACAACCGGCTGGACGAGTGGATGCACAACCTGCGCACGCTGCACTACGCCATGTACAAGTGGCGCTGGTACCACCTGCGCGTCAAGCGCCTCATCTGGTACTACGAGCACTCGCTGCGCATCAACATCGACATCACCTACAGCATCGAGCACCTGATCCACCTGCACGGCGAGTACATGAAGAAGATGGAGCAGCTCGTGCCGCTGGAGACGCGCCAGGCCATGGAGATCGCCAAGAAGCAGCAGAGGAAGCAGCAGAAGATGCGAGAGATGGGCTTCCCCGAGGGCTACATAGTGGCATTATAAAACTGTTGTTATGTTATTGGATACAGATCTCAAGAATTTATTGGAAGTAGGTATTGGACTCTTGTCTAGAATAAAAGACAAGCAAATTATTTCTATAATATTCGTATCATAAAAAAAATATTACAAGTATTTTTATAGTCACAGTCTCACAGATCATAATTAATTGTTTAGAAAACCTTACTAGCACCGGGGCCTCACCGGCCGGGGACGCATCGTGCGTGCCGCGTGTGCACTGCACTGCCCCTAGCTCTGCCCACGGCGCCAGCGGCTCGCGGCAGCTGTCCAGCAGACAGCGCCGCACATCGCACAGCACACGTTGAGCCTGAGACACCGCGTCTGCTTCTCGCAAACATCGCCACTATTACCTAGATAATAAACACAGGAATGTCTAGCAGTACTAAGCTCGTCTCGAGCCTCAGTCGTAATCCTTGTTCACTTCAGTCTTGGAGTCCGTCTGCTCAGCCTCCCACTCGTCTTCCACCCTGAGGAGAGCGTCCAACACTTGTCTTTTGACGGAAGACTGGAATTTTCTTGGCAACCGTTTGGTGCTTTGGCAGACACTTGCGAAGAACAAGTCTAGGGAGTCATGTTCGGAGCTGGGCGGGTGGCCGGGGTCCCACACCTCGGGCTCCCGCTCCTGGTCCGACGCCACGTCTGTGTCGTCCGTCTTGATGTCACCCTTCGATGAGCGTTGACTCCTAGATATAACAAGTAAGCATTAGTGTGGAGCCTTCAATGAATACGATTAGCTGTAATGTAGAATGCAGGTGTGGTGTGGTGCGCTCACCGGCGGATGGTCATGTAGGGCAGCACGAAGGCCATGCGGCTCTGGAAGCGCCACTTCTTGCAGGGCAGGCCGGCCTTGGTGGTGGCGCCCGTCTTGCTGCGCTTGAGCGCCTGGCGCATGGAGTCGCGCAGGATCTTCCACTCGCGCTTCAGCACCTCGCCTGACAACATACAGGTACACTACACATTACTGATAGCTGCCCGCCTTGGCTTCGCGCGAGCTAATTTAATTTTTGGTTTCGTTCTGTCTAACAAATCCTGTCTTGGCAATTACGAACACAATAAAAAATAAAATAGCCAAATGGATGAGGCCGTTCTGAAGTGATGTGCTTACGTACACATAGCATAGCATTGCATCAGCCTGCATCAGCCTTATAATGTTCCCCAAGCTGGGACTCTGGTCTCCTCTCTAGGAGAGGGAATGGGCCACCACGCGGGCCCAGTGCGGATTGGTGGATGTCACATGTCTTCGAATTTTTGATTCTAGGACATGCCGGTTTCCTCACGATGTTTTCCGTGGAAGAAAAACGTTTTGAGAGCAGAGTGGTGCATCACCACTACGTACATATACATGCGGTAATTAATTACTATTTACCTATATGTATCATCGAGAGCACAACAATGTATGATACGTTCATACAGGTACCTGTACCTAAGCGGATATCGCTAGCTATACCGCTGTGGGTAGTGATAATGGCTGTTTCCACTCAGTCGCCTAGTCGTCCAGTCATTACTGTGTCGATATCGTCAGAAAGCCCTCACGAGTCAGTTATACGCTAGTCAAACGTGTTTTATTTAAAACTAATTAAATTTGTATAAAATAAATACCTAATATTTCAAACGTACCTACCTATAGGTAATCCTACACGTTTAAGGTATTTTGTACATTGCCTAGATTACGCCGGTACATCACTACACAGTATAAAACAAAGTCGCTTTCTCTGTCACTAGTATGCTTAAATCTTTATAACTAGGCAACGGATTTTGATGCGGTTTATTTAATAGATATAGTGATTTGAGAGGAAGGTTTATAAGTATAAAATATGCATAATACATATCGCGGGTCTCAAACCATAGGGGCGTATAAGCAAAAAAGCGATTTTTCGTTTTTAATGCCATTCGATTCTACTAAAACTAATACATTACCTCATTTTTTCTTATAATTTAATATTAATTACTTTTTGTGTAAATTGCAAAATATTGTCAGCCGTAACCTTGACAGCCTACAATTATTCTCGTGCCATACAGCCGTATGATAGACGTAAGAGCAATATTATTGGTCAATAAGGTAGTTTCAACGTGCCATACAGACGTATGCACATACGAATTTAAATTTTGTTACGATCCAAGGAAATAGTTTCAGACCATAGAGGCGTATGCACATACGACCATCAATATCAACACGATCCTGGGGATATTTCGTCATCACTGCAGACGTATGCACATACGTCTACATATTTTAGTATGGCTGTCTCAAGATTTCGTCAATACGCGGACGTATAGTCATAAACAACACCCAACACAGTCATTCTACAGCGAGCTGCCAAAGCGAGTAGATGTTACTTTAATGCGTGCAAACTTGCGGTGAATTTACTGTGAATAATTAAACGTAGAGAAATATCATGCATTTAGCCCTAAACAATAATACTGTATTTTTTAATGACTAGCTTTTGCTGAAAGTCGAATAACCAAGTAAATTCAGAAAAAATAATGATATCGTGATGTGGGTCCAATCTAAATCATGGCCGTAAGACATAAGTATTCCAGGTTTCATTCAGTCTTTTAAGGCGTAAAGCAACATAATGCTGACAGAAAAATGAACTAATCACCAGTCCTCTACTTTTCCCTTTTTTGAGAAGTGGTTGGAAAGTCGTCACTGCCTCCTCACCTTCCCCATGACGCAGACGCTCACCGGGCAAGTAACTCCTTAGGTTCCTGCACCGGATTCATGCGAAAGAAACGCCCAGGTGTCATCATTGTGTTGATCTTCCGGAGAACACGGTGGAGCTTACGTTAAAGGTGTGACGTTTGACTGCTCCGTTGGTCTAGTGTTCGTAAGGGCGACTGTTGCGCGTGGGTCCTGGGTTCGATTCCCGGGTCGAGCAAAAGTTGCTATTGGGTTTTCCATTAGGAATTACTCTATGGCTACCCGGAATTTGGAAGTTGGTGATGCGATATCTCCGTGCTTCGGAAAACACGTAAAGCCGTTGGTCCTGCATCTGATCTCTCTCCGGTCGTATCGGATTACTGTCCTATCCGACCATGAAAGTTAAGGAACAGAGACTGCACCTGCGTTTACGCACACACTTGTGCACTTAATATCTTCTATGTGCTGGGCTGATTTCTGTTAAGATTAGCCATCGTAATCGAAGTTCGGTCTGGAGGACTATTATTAAAGGTGTGCTCCGTTTGGGCAACGACTACTCACACCGGGCCATGGTACAGCCAATGGACCATCGCAGAGCGAAACGAAATGACAGCTGATCGCTGCCTGCGAAACAGTAATGCTGGGGAATGAGGTGGCCGCACGCGTGAGGGAATTGCCCTCACGCCGCAGCTGCCGGGACCCCGACCCCGATTTCCAGTTACCGTAGGTTTACGGACAGCGAGCAATAGGTAGCTCGCCTCCCGGTCATCCGGTAACCGTCCGGACCGAGCCCAAGTCATCGACGGCGCGTAGTGTTCCACGCGCGCCTCAAGGAGATGTCATCAAATCGTTGGGGCCCAGCAGGGTCGAAGCCTACTGGGGTCATGGGTTAAGTGAAAGTGAACCTCGAGGCCCTAAAACGTAGACCAAGAAGGAACAGGAGTGGGTTTTAGTCAGTAAACGTCTGACACTTCCTTCAGTTGTCGTTTGAATTCCAGGATCACGGTTTTCCATTCAGAAGTTAACACATAGTTCCAATAGGCTTCGCTGACATCTCTCCCAGGCGCGTGTAGAACACTTCGTGCCATCGACAATTCGATCTCGGTTTGGATGGTTATCGGACAACTTGGTAGGGAACTACCCATTGCTCGTCACCATGTCTATGATGGCTTGAAGTTGGAGTTTGCTCCCTCACGCGTGCGGCCGCCTCCTTCGCCAAAATTACAACGTCGCATAAAGAAGCGTCTGGTACCAATTCCCCCTCGCTGTGGACCACGGCCTACTCCAGGGCCCGGTGCGAGAGATCGCCAGTGCCGATCGCCCACACAAAGAAACGTCGGAGCTCTGCCCAAGCGGGGCACACCTCCATTTTATGTTCCACTATGTCCTCCACGCGGTCCACACAATGGTAACCGTGCGCTTCTTCCATCCGAATCAGGTGCCTATCCCTCCCGAACTTACCATGTCCATTGAGGATATGTGTCATGCGGAAGGTGAGGACGCCGTGTCGTTTCTTCAGCCACTCTTCAAAGAGGGGCATTTATCTACCACCATGACGTGCCCCAGTAAGAAAGAAGTTAAAACATCACTAGTACGTAGTAAACAACGTAGTTATAACATTCTACGTTTATATACTACATTCATACGTTTTTACTTAGAAAACTTTGTGTAATTACTACCATTCCCTTTTTTTCTAGATTGTACAACAAAACTGGTTTATACTTCTACTCTGAATTTAACCACCTCGTAATATTAATGGCATGCCATACAGGCGTAAGAAATTAAAAAAACACTTAAATAACGTTAATTTTGATAGGTTCTCATTCCTAATTTGCAATATGTAAGGTCATCAACTAGGTAAAAATAAATACTGCTATAAATATTAATAATTTAATGGGATGAATTTTACGTCCATAAAATCTATATATTTTTGGGTAAATTTTTACGGAGTTTTACCGTATAGTCGTCATGCCAAATAGATGTATCAACCGAAAACAAGTGTTACAGAGGAAATAACTTAAAATCAAACACCCTATGTTAACTACAGTGTAAATATATATCTACATGCAAAAACTCAACAAGCTGGTTTAATCACGAAAAAAGTTATAACATTTTTTGTCGCTCCTGAAAAGTAGGGGTTTTGTGGATACGCCCCTATGGTTTGAGACCCGCGATATAGTAGAGTAACACTGATAATTTTGCACCCGTGCGAAGCCGGGGCGGCACGCTGGTATAAATATAAGTGTTTGAGAGTGAAAACATCAATTTAGAATGGCTGCACTTGTTTGCCTAATTAGGTACCTATTGTTTTTTTTATCCGTTGTTGTCAACAAAGTCCGTTGTTGTCTGAAGAAATAAACAAGAAATTAAAAAAAATACACATGGGCGAAGCCGGAGTGGGCAGCTAGTAGGTAGGTACTTAGAATAAATCTGTATTGAGCATCAAGAAAGGGTTGTTTGTACCAAAATCTATAACTATTCCAAAAAATATTCAGCTAGTTAAAAATGCAGGGAATGGGTTCCGAGTTCCCATTTTGGCATATTAGTTTATCTGTTTGTGTATAGTGCATCACGTTAAATACCTAAGTATACAAAACCAATGTAGAGATAACTTTTATACATAAAAATTGTGCGTAATTTACCATAGCAATCGATTCACTCATGGTTAATTCTAACAAAAGATGAAGATAAAGGAAAAATATGAATTTAAAGCGTTCACAACACAACACGCAATCAGCTACTTGCAACGCCATCTAAAGCCTCAAAGTGGAACTAATGTTGTCAGTTGAACTCCATATTCGATAGATGGCGTTGTGCATTTGTGTCGACAGATAGGTACAGATCGTCCGTTATAAGTTGCCAAAATTCGCAGAGCCTAACTTCACACTCGCCAACTTATAACAGACGAAATGTATCAAACTCGCCCACGTCCAGTACTAAGTACCTAAGTCGCCTAAGTCCTGCTAAAACTCATCGAAAATGTATAGTTACACTGTGAATTTATTTATTTTGTAATGTTGCCAAGTTTAATATTCGTAGCACAAAATAATAATAACAGTTTTTTACTTGCGTAAACTTCCAATTAGAAAAGAATATCCTTATCTAAAAAATGCAGTTTTGATATCTATCGACACATTTTAGGTATTTTTCTTCGACATTTTTTCTTCGAACCGCTGTTTCCCATGTTTGCAGACTCTCTGGACAATACAAAAATTCAAAAAAGCTAGCGTTAAGGCGGGCGCGACGTTAGAATTATCCATACAAACGTAATACCAAAATCATTTGCAATTTAAGCATATTTACACCATAATATGATGTTATTCGGATTCAAACAATAATTATCTAGGTTCCTACATCGTCTTTTTGTTGTAAAACTTACCCCAAACGAAATTTAAGCGAATTTAAATTTGCACATTTTCACAGCGAAAATGTCATGTTTTTATTTTGTTTTTTCTATATTATAAACAACAATATTTCAAAATATATTTTCGTAGGAACACAGATATTATTATCAAGTTATAAATACTCGAAACAATAATGGAAATACATTAATTTTTCATTCATCATTTTTGGTATTACGGAACCTCTCCCAAATTTCCAATAGTTTGTATTGCTATCACAGCAAGCAACTGTCAGTGTGCGGATGATGACTTTACTCCAGTCGGTGTGTCCAAGAATTGTTTAAACTATCTGGATTGCTTCCATTAACCTCAAAAACGTGTTTTATTTCGTCTCAACTCGAGATAGCGCGCGGTCTCCGCAGGCCTCTTAAATAGGTGTTGGACTTGTGTGTGAAGTACGAACTAAGTAAAGAATAAGATGCTCCCGTGTTTACAAGTTACTGATTATAACATTAATTAGGAGGTAATATCCCAGTGAAAGTCTCGTCACGTTTTGTTCAACCGTCACAAAGATGTAGCTCTATACTCCGTCGGTTTAGGTGGTTAACTAAAGGTAAACAATCTTGGTATGTCTTTTTATATTAAAGAGGTTGTATATAATATACACAAAGATTATTTAAATTTAGTTTATTAGCAAACATCGATTTAGGTAAATACCTATTTGCAAAGATTTTTACTTATAATTTATAGACAACTTTAAGATAAAAAGACATGCCAAGATTGTTTACATTTAGTTAACTACCTAAACCGACGGAGTATAGATTCCATTGCTTATTATTTATTTATTTATTTATCTTTCTTACAAAAAGGGGTAAGTAACATATAAACTAAACCCCACAAATCCGTTGCAATGGTTTGACTGTGGGGTCAATGAGTCTCTGAACATTCTTAAATGTACTAGTTAATTAATTAAATTATTATAACTTACAACACGTCTAAATAATATGACTTTAACTTCCTCCCCATTGCTTGCTATCCCATTTCGTTCCGTTACTCGTACTATGTACATAATAACCTAGTTAGTTACTCCTTGTAACATCAGCTACCTATCCGTCAGTAAAATGCCGTCAAAATCGGTCCACCCGCATTGGAAAGGAGATTATCCGGAAAACACAGACAGACAAAAAAATTATGTACCTACTGAAATAAAAGATTTAACATAGACATTAGACACTTCAATTTAAAAAATGTATGTTTTTGTCACCTAACTCCTAAACGGTTTGACCGACTTAGATTCAATATGCGTAAAAAATTAAAGTGAAAAAAAAATAAAAAACACAAAAAAAAACTTCTATGTTCGGCTGTATGTATGTACTCTTAACCTCTCCCTTGACCTCTCCCTTTTTGAAGTCGGTTCAAAAGTGTTGAATTCATTCATATCATTAAGGCTGACAAAACTCTCTTTTACACTCACATATTATATATACCTATATGAACCCTGAAAACATAACACTCCCTTTTTGAGCAGTCGTGTAAAAAGACCGACAATTAAAAAAGTGTAGCACGGCTTTTTCAGTATTAACCGTAAAATCTTTTTAAATTCTAACAAATTCTTCCACAGCGATGTCTTTTTAACCCTAAGGTTGACTGGTAGAGAATGCCTTGATGCATTAAGTCCGCCTATGTACCACCATTGTACATAAAGTTTAAATAAATAAAATAAATAAATAAATAAACAATGAGTTTTTATAATAGTTTAGTCTCTTCGTTATTGAACACCGACTTCCGAAATTAAAGTTAAGTATTTTGTACTTTTTAGTATGTTTTCTTATAAATTGAAGTAGATGTCACCGCTACATGCGTAGCTGGGACGGGCAGCTAGTTTAACAAATAAACATTTTTTTTTAAATAATTTTATGAAGTTGAAGTTCGTTTGATCGCGCTAATCTCAGGAACTACCTACCTAAGTTTAAGTTGTATTTTTTTGTAAAAAAAAAAATAATTTACATTTCACGGAGTTCATCATTTATACTTAGATAATAAAATATCTATGGGACCAATTCGGGTGTATTTAATCTTACAATAATAAAAAAAAAACTGTCGGTTTGAAGTTGGTTAAAAAATGGTCCAATTTAAAAAGTCCTATCATTATCCGGACAGACCACACTTCGCCTAATTTAGCCGGACCACAGATACTTAATATAATAGTACTAGTAATAGCCGGACACAAAAAGCCTGACCGTGTCCGGCTTTATCCGAACGCCTGGCTACGCTACATGCGTAGCTGGGACGGCCAGCTAGGTTAACAAACAAACTATTTTTTTGTTAATAATTTTATGAAGTTAAAGTTCGTTTGATCGCGCTAATCTCAGGAACTACCTAACTACTGGGTCGCATTGAAAAATTTGGTGTGGATTACCCGGATAGCATTAATCAAGGAAAGCGATAGATAGGCTATAATATTACACGACGCTACGACCAAAAGGAGCGGAGCTGTAACTAAAGACGCGGGTTTAATAGTGGTTGGCATGTCTACTCACAAGCTATAAAACGCTATTTTTATTCCTTAGATAAGTTATTTGTATAATGAAAGATCAGAAAGAATATGTATTTTTTTATGCTAGATACCTTATCCGGCGCAAATAAACACTTTTTAATGGCCACGCATAAAAAAAGAAAAGAAGCAAGAATAAAAACTTAGGCCCGTCCTAACTCTTTCATTCTTTCGAGGCAACGCAAACAGATAATATAGTTGCCGCTGTGTCGTGTGACGTGCGCGGCAAGTATGGCGGCGCGGCAGGAGGCCGGTACGTACTGTTGGCGCCGAGGCGCTCGGAGATGTCGAGCCAGCAGCGGTCGCGCACGTCGATGTCGCGGTGGTGCTCGTGCTGCGTGTCGTACAGCACCGGGAACTTCTTCACCTCGTCGATCAGCCGCTCGCGGTAGTTCCTCGAGTTCATCGCGGCGACGCGGACGCGGCCACACCAAGCGACGCCGAAGCTATACTGAGAGAGAGAAAGCGATAGCCGTGCGACGTTGCCGCTCCGCTACGTGCGGCCGCATCTCATCGCACGCGGTGTGCGCCGGCCGCCGCGCGCCGCCGCGGGCTCGCCTCGCTCGCTATCCTAGATTGAGCGCGACCCTGAACAAAACGCGACAGGCACTCACAAGACGTTTATTGTTTGATTTGATTTTAGAAATGGCTTATCACCAGAAAACTATAGAAAAGGGTTAGGTATGTGAGATACTTCTCAAAAAAGTTTCGAAAATCTCACAAAACAATGATAGGTAAATAAATAAAACGGGAAGGTTCGAGCCTACTAAGTAAGTAGGTAGGTACCTCCAACCTATTTGATTATTATTCGTTATTATTAGATTGGGCCAATTCCAACATTTCGATCCATGCGGTGTTCCTACTAATTTTAAAAATCACAAAATTACCGACCTATAAGTAGGTATAAATAGACATAGCTATGATTGATGTGAAATTACAAATGAAATACCTGGCTATAAAATGTCTAGGCACTGCTACAACTTCTGCTGTAACAGCACAGATTACTAAATAGTTACTGTAACAGCTGGACATAGCACGGACGCGTATGATAGCCTAGCTCGAAACTGTGGCGTCACACTCACCGTGATGTTGTGAACTTGTGACACACACATTACTCTCCTGTCAACAACCACTCACACAGACAGCTATCAAATTATTATTTAAAAAATCCAGTTCTAAGTATATCCAGGTTTCTATATCTATCCATATTTACTTATACTTTCTATACAGCCACTCTGTTATTGCATTTTTGACGCTTCAAATGCATAATTTGGTATGAAAAATTGATAATTTGGATAATGTTTGTTCGGAAGAAAGTTTACTAATGATGATAAGTACTTAGAACTAATACCTACGATTTTGAAAAAAAAAAACGAAATAAAAGTTTTGAGTTTGACCTTCAATATCTCCAGAAAAAACCCAGGTATATTCTAGAAGATAAAAACTATCTCAGTGATGAGTAGAATAATTATGGAGTTTTCGTTTACGTTAAGGGTCTTTTTACAGGCGATATTTACTATTTTTTGAGCAGATTGGAGGACAATGGTGGCATAGACTGGAGAGTGTTGGCCTGAAATTGACTTGTTCTGAAATTTCGGCGGTCTCTTCAATTCTGTGCCTTTAGCTCTCGCCGGAACGCCCATACCAGGGGCGTAGCTACCGCCGTATCTGCCGTATCAATTATACGGGGCCCCCGGGCTACGGGGGCCCCACTGTGTGTAAGGAAAAAAAATAAAAACTTTCTAATTTATTTTATTTTACAAATGACAAAATTCTATAAAGCATTTACTTTTTTTCCCGCCTTAAGCGTGCGTTCAAAAGTTGGCAACACTACATCGTTATGGCGGGCTGCGGGATTTCCCCCTTTTACTGATTAAAAAATCAGTTAGCCGAAAAAAAAGCAAGGAGAGTGAATATTTAAAATTTGATTTTTATTTGTAAAATTGTTAAATTATGTTATGATAAATAAATATTTCTCTTTAGTACTCGACAAGGCACGCTACGCCACTGGCCCATACCAATCTGTACCGACTTTCGGTACCTCGCTTGTCCAAGGAGATGGCGAGGTAGACCGGGACGTAACACATCGGATCAACGCAGGATGGATGAAATGGCGACAGGTCACGGGAACAACCTGCGACCCACGGATGCCTCTCAAGCTGAAGGGTGAAATTTACAAGTCCGTGATAAGACTTGTCATACCTGTAAGGATCAGAATGGTGGGCTGTGAATAAGACGGATGAAAAAAGATTGCATGTAGCGGAGATGAGGATGGTGTGACAAGAATGGATAAAGTGAGAAATTAGCATATTAGAGGAAGTTTGAAAGTGGCACCAGTGACTGAAAAGCTGAAAGGAAATCGTTTGTGTTGGTATGGTCATGTGAAGAGGAGGAATGAAACGCATGTTAAGAAAGTAGTTATGAATTTAGGTACATGTGGAGGGATGGAGAGGAAGAGGGAGACCAAAGAAAAGATCGATGGATTGTGTGAGGACTGATTTGAAAGAAAAGGGAGTTGTTGATGATAGCATGACGGGTGACAGGACAGAGTGGAGGAAAACAACATGTTGCGCCGACCCCAAATAATATGGGATAAGGGCAGGAAGAAAGAAAGAAAGCATATTTATTCCGCCCTAAAAGGACGAAGAAGAAGAAGTATTTACAATTTTTTTGTTGGTACCTGAAATCACACGATGACTTAGGTTTTTATTTTTACTTTCGTTGTATTCGTAATGGAAAGCTCAGTGTTTACCTCGGGCTAACTTATTTATTTAGTCCCGAGAAGAAGTTTGGCGCCCGAGCGTAGCGAGGTCCGAGGTTCGAGGGTTACTTTCACCCTTAGGGTAACTATGTAGGTGCTATTTTTAATTAGCTGCCTAGCTTAACCTATCAATACCCGCAAAACGAGACACAATAGTAAGACAATAACAGCGCGGTCCTATGAGACCGGTCGGGGATTCATGAATCTATACTAATATTATAAAGCGGAAGAGTTTGTTGGTTTGTTTGTTTGTTTGTTTGAACGCGCTAATCTCAGGATCTACTGGTCCGATCTGAAAAATTCTTTCACTGTTAGATAGCCCATTTATTCAGGAAGGTTATAGGCTATATAACATCACGCGAAGACTAATAGGAGCGGAGCAGTAACCAAAAATGCGAGTGAAACCGCGGGGTTCAGCTATAAAATTATGATAGTCTTTTCGAAGTAAAATTTTAAAACTGCGCCATCTATGAAACATAGAGAACAACTGCGTGCAATAACTTATTGAACATAGATATTCGATAGATGGCGTTGGCGTGTGCCGTCATTTTTCTGAATCGCGGTGTTTCGCTGCCCGCCCACAACCGACAATTGGTGAACGATTTTTTATAGGTAAAACATAGAACACACTGATATAGTGCAACGCACACGGCCTACGAAAAATCGCTCAGAATCTATACTAATATTATAAAGCTGAAGAGTTTGTTTGTTTGTTTGAACGCGCTAATCTCAGGAACTACTGGTTCGAATTGAAAAATTCTTTT
This sequence comes from Mythimna separata, assembly GCA_030763345.1. Taxonomy (NCBI): domain Eukaryota; kingdom Metazoa; phylum Arthropoda; class Insecta; order Lepidoptera; family Noctuidae; genus Mythimna; species Mythimna separata. The sequence continues at coordinate 21,043,168 of CM061187.1, read as the reverse complement.
TGTGTTGAATAGACCATTTATTGACCAAGGCTTTAGGCTATATAACATCACGCTGCAACTATTAGGAGCAAAGAAATAATGGAAAATGTGAAAAAAATGGGGAAAATTATTCATCCTTGAGGGCTTCCGTTGCGTGCGCTGCGAAAACGGTTCAAGATACCAAAAATATATGTATGGAAGAATTATTCCTTTTAAAATGATCTAAAAAATGTCCGCAAGAGCATTTATCTATCTTTTAAGATTAACTCACTAGAACCGTTTTTATGGTAATCAAATTTGGTCGAAATTAATGCATTATTTGTTAAGAGTTGTATCAACGTAATAATATTAATCTTTATCCAAATAAATATGTTGTTGATTAAGAGTATTTAATTGTGAACAAAATTGTCTTTGACATCACTTAATTTCAATGAACATCTTAGAAGATATTACAATTTCAAAATAACACCGATATAAAATTCACCCGCGCCGCATGATGTGCAAAACATGACGGTTTGCGAGCGACGCGGAGAGGGGGGTGCAGCGTTCTTTGTTTTTGCGATATAATATCGTCGTGTAATAATACTTTTTAAATAGTATGCCATTTTGTTTTAAAGATAATATTTTGTTTCTAATAACTTCACAATTATTAACACTTTTTTTTAGTTTTGATGTAGGTAAGTATATATATAATATAATACAATAGATGTTATCTACATAAATATTCTTATTAGGTTAGGTTTTCGTTTAACCTATTAATACCCGCGAAACGAGACACAATAGTAAGACAATAACAGCGCGGTCGCATGAGACCGGTCGGGGATTCATAAATTAAGCATACAGTTTTTATAGCTCTCCAAACTCTACCCGTAAAAATCGAGCGTTTACAGACTGCATTTGTTCATCAACACGTGAAGTCAGCTAGGTGAAAATATCCACTCAAGAATTCGTTTATTATTCTCACTAACAAAAACAATCATTTGGTGTACAAGGGTGTCAGTCAAATACCGCATCAGGAAAATTCCTGCATGAGTAAACGGGTAATTTAAACACCTAAAAATTATTAATTGTAATCGGTAAACGCCCCGTTCTCATACATGAGGAGGGGCCTAAGGATGTCCTCTTTCTAACAGTTTCAGCAACCTTGCTTCACTGTAGGAGGTAACGGCTTTCCATTCCTCCTCTTAGCCCATACCATGATCTGAGCTAGGGCAAGAGGATTCTAATTTTGACTCGCAAACAGTACCCACGGCGGTGCTCCGTAAGGTCCTCTGTGTCTTCCCGCCGAATCCGAAATATCTACCTTGCGAAACACTCATGATGTTATGACTTGAATTCACAATAGTAATAATTGTGGTGTGCCAAAATTAGTCGCCCTGGAATGTAAATTGCGACTGAAAGAACACTGGTGGAATTTATTAGATAAAAGTCGGACACTCTCTCTCGGTCCACCTAGAGTGGGAGAAGGTATTATATATATACTTTTTGCTCCGTTGATGTTCGTAAGGCAATTGACGTCTTGCGAAAGAAACACCCGGGTGTCACCATTGGGTGGATCACCTGCAGGATACATTGGAGCATAAAGTACTGGTGTACCACGCTTAGGCAACGGCAGCAGCGACCTCCCGCACTGGGCCCTACTAGAGGCCATGGTCCAGAGCGAGGTGTAGTGGCAGGCGGTCCTCTCCTTCTGCAAAACAGTAATGCTAGCGAAAGAAGCGGCCGCACGGATGCGGTTACCGTTCCAAGCGCGCCTCAAAGTGATGTCAGCAAAATGTAGGGGCCCAGCAGGGTCGAAGCCTCTGGGGCCATAGACGCTTCCGAAAGGAAAACCCGGGATCCTGGAACGAAGGCAAAAGTCTGCCACAGTTCTGCCTAAGCGCGGGAGAAGTCATTCTAATGATACCCCACTTAAAAAAAGCCTATTGGGGCCATGGTTTCGCTTCTGAAAGGAAGATCCTGGAACGTAAGGCAAGGAAGGAATATAGGAATGAGTCTTAGGTAGTAATAGTCTGACACGCCCTCCCGCTTCAAACAAGAGCGGGAGAAGTCATTGATGATTTCCCAACTAAAAAATAAGTACCGAATTGGCATTTTAACTTAAACAGTTTTATGTGAAATGACTGAACTGGATGTTTTCCGAATTAATCGAAAGTATAGAATAATAGGTTACTTTTGTGCAGTTTTACGAACTTGACGCGGACGAAGTCGCGGGCAACAGCTAGTTAATAATATAAGCTTTGACCTTGATTCAATCTGGAGGAAATAGTTAAGATATAGGTGTAAGTATACCTAACTTTCTTATACATAGGTAAGTTACCTACGAGTATAATAATGTTATACGTAAGTAGTTTATTTTAGATGGAGTTTAAAAATGTAGGTAATTAGTAATCTAGGATGTAGGTATTTTAACAAGTAGCACCCGTATTTTGGAAAAAATCGCGAACGCCGGTGTTCGGAGAGGATTTAAGTAGGTACTTACTTACCTACGTAAAGTCTACGATTGAAGGTAGATCAATCTGCATCGCAAATGTTAATATACATATTGTATTTGCGCCGATAACGAAGAAGCCGCAGCCGCACACTCACGCCGCACGATAAGGAGCGCAACACATCGGCGAGTAGAGACGCGCACGCACACAGTTGCGCGCACGCACACCGGCGCATAAGCCGGCTACAGACCTCCGCAGTGTGGCCGGCGCAGCGCCGCCAGCGGGTCGCGGCCGCGCGTTACGTCACGCGCTCACTACTACAGTTCGCCTATCTATGTACAGTTAGTTTGCTAATAAGTTGCCATGCAGACTCCGAGTATCTTGAAGCGTGGCGCTGGCGATGCGTCTCCTCATCGCGGGGAGGCTGGCGGCGCGGGCGACGACAGCTCCGTGTGGGCGCAGCCGCTGGGCCGCTCGGCCGCCGTGCAGCACGACATCGAGAAGCAGAAGAAGGCCAGCTACTGCAACGTGTTCAACTGCCGCAGCAACTCTCTCCTGAACCCTACGTGGGGATTCTTTAAAGTGCCAAGTGACAGTCAGAGGTAAATATGATTTGAGACATACAACGCCACCTGTCTTTTACAGCTGACACTATCTTGGTGCAATCGCATGCTACAAGCAAGGACAGTCTTCGTATGAACATTTAGATCCATCGATTTTAATAGTTATTTCTTTTTAGGCAAATAAATGCTTCATTTTAATACAAATAACTATTGAATTATGAATGAATAGAAATTATGAATTTGATAGTACCTACCTACACAAATACGATAAAGCAAAAATTAACTTAGCTGCCAAATTACCTGGATTTTTATGTCTAGGTATCTACGAAAATCAATATGAATGATGATGACGATGAACCAACACACTTTCCGTTGTTCTGCATAGGGTAACTTATGGCGTAAACATGAGATTGGCGTTTTAACCACGACTAATTTATCATCTTGGACGGTTTCTTGAACCCAACCCGCCTCAGTGCTGCCGCCTGGTGTATCTACATCAAATAAATCAGACAATCTTCATTGTTAGAAAGTAGATAGGTACTTACCTGCCCTACTGTCAATTTGATTTAAAAAATAATTTCCCTGTTGGGAAGTTACACACTAGCCGACTGTTATTATAATTTTGTTTGTGGCAGGTATCTATCTATAGGTAGATAGTTAGACATGTCATGCACAAGTCGCAGGCAGAAGCTAGTGCCTGTCCACAGTAGGTAGCACAGACTCACAGACTAATACAAGTCTGTGGTTGTACCTGACAGGGGCGTAGCTAGTCCCTAAGGGGCCCCGTGTAAATATGGGGGCCCTTGCGGCCAACTGCCAACTACCGCTTTACCCAGTGATAGTTGGGTTTAGGTATTTTTTATTAAAAACAATAGCCCTTTTATATTGTTTTTATTACGAATTATACCCAAATACCGACGTATATGTATGCAAGTACTATACTTACACATTAGAATTATATAATCCATAAATAAGTATAAGTATGTAATGCATATTATTAAAAAAACCGGCCAAATGCAAGTCAGACTCGTGCACGAAGTGTGCCGTACACGGTACAATACATATAAAATGTACTTACTAACCAATATGATGGGTGTTACTATACTCCGTCGGTTTAGGTAGTTAACTAAAGGTAAACAATCTTGGTATGTCTTTTTATCTAAAAGTTGTCTATAAATTGTATGTAAAAATCTTTGCAAATAGGTATTTACCTACATCGATGTTAGCTAATAAACTAAATTTAAATAATCTTTGTGTATATTATATACGACCTCTTTATTATAAAAAGACATACCAAGACTGTTTACCTTTAGTTAACTACCTAAACAAACGGAGTATAATCCGACTTACTTTATTTACATATAAAATTTAAACAAAATTACATATTTTTTTTCTTTTCTTTATTTTAATTCATGAATCCCCGACCGGTCCTATGAGACCGCGGTGTTATTGTTTTACTATTGTGTCTCGTTTTGTGGGTATGTGATAGGTTAAGGGCCTTATCGCTGAGCGATAACGTCGCCCTGTAACATCATCACATAATTAATTAAACCTAAAAAATTACAATTTTGTAAGTCGGTTTTGTAAAACGAAGCTACAGAACTAGAAACATCGACTCCCGAATCTAGTTATTTTGCATTTTTTTTTGAGTCAATTGTATTTTTTGTAAATAACTTTTTATGGAAATCTGTTTTAGGACGAGCTTTCAACCACGTTGCATCAAAACGTTTTTGTTTCAACACGGTTTTTTTTGGGAAGAGCCAAAAGTCGCCAATGTGCCCAAAATGATGGCGGATGTGGATTGACATTAATGTTGTTCTGCCAAACTGTCATAAATCACAAGCGAGGTGCAGCGCTGCGCGCACTCCATGTTCACGGGAAATTACAAAACCGGACAAGCGCATAACTGACCACTTTCGTTTACATGCCGCGAATTTTTTTCCAAATTGAGTTCATACTTAGTTCTGTTATAATACCATCGGTGGCCATATTATTAAGGACACTACCTACTACCAATAAAGTCTTTAAATAAAAAATATTAGCCAGACCTACAACCAACTATTTGCATGAAAAATGTAATCAAAGTTGATAATAATATAAGAAATCAAGTACTGCCCCTAATAATTTGGCCAAGCTGACGGGCTCCCTCATTAATGTTGCCGTATTGTTGCAGGGCTAGAGAATGGCTGGAGAGGATACACCAGGTCAAGAGCAAGTTGAAGAAAGTGCTCGTGTGTGAGAAGCACTTCGAGGCGCGCTACGTGAACCGCAGCAACGAGCAGCGCACGCGCCTGGTCATGCACGCCGTGCCCACGCTGTTCCTGCCGCAGCCCGAGGCGCTCACCTGCACGCCCGACGTGGGCGCCGCGTCCCACGCCCCCCACGCCCCGCACGCCGCCGCCGGCCGCCTGCGGGCCGCCCTCGCCGGGGACGCCACCAGAGCTGTACGGAAACCACGCAAGCGCCATCGTGTCACTCCGGCAGAGGCAAGGAGACGCATCCAAGCCTTCGTTCATCAAAGTCGACATCCTGGAAATTGCAACAGACATATCGCAGAGATTATATTACTAAACAAACGATTTAGCGATAGAAGGGACGGCTGGAAGTACACGGACGAGTTCAAGTTTTTTGCCTTAAAGCTGTATTGTTCAAGCCCAAAAACGTATAAGACAATGCAATCACTGTTATGTCTACCCAGGATTTCAACGCTGTACCGATTCTTTATTCCGTCATCGAGCAATGTTTGTGAGAATTTGATTATAGCTTTAAAGATCAAAGTGGACAGCATGACAGCCGAGCAGAAGGAATGTGCCGTCTGCATCGGTACTCTGGACGTAAAGCAAAATCTCTATTATGATGTTAAAAATGATCAGGTGATCGGTTTCCATGACGTGGACGGCACGCAGCGTCTGGAGCCGGCCAGCACGGCGCTGGTGGTGATGGTGCGCGGCTTGTATCACAACTGGAAGCAAGCGCTCTCTTGTTCATTTTTAGCGCCGCATCAGGACTATGAAGATGTGAGAGCATACGTTTTAAAGATTATCAGTAAAATGTTTGAAATAGGACTCACAGTGCGTGTGCTGATATCTGATGTCGAGACAGATTTTATTGGTTTAACAAAAGCAAAAAAAATCACTTCTAAAGCTCCCTTCTTCCACGTAAATAATTATAAAGTTTATCACTTGTATGATCCAGTCCACTTGGTGAAGAACGTGCGTGACTACTTTACCACGAATAACTTTTACTTTAATGGAAAGATCGCGAAGTGGGAGCACATCACCGAGAGCTACGACTACGAGCGCAACAAGCCGCTGAGACTGGCTCCGCAGCTGAGCGCGTACCACATCATCCACACGCACCTGCAGTCCGAGAAGGACAAGGTGGTGCTGGCGGCGCAGGTGTTCAGCGCGCAGACGGCGGCCGCGCTGGCGGCGCACCGCGAGCTGCGCGTGCTCGACGAGCCCGTCGACGGCACCGTCGAGTGGCTGCTCTTGATGAACACGCTGTGCAACACGCTCAACTTCACGTCGTACGTGCCGCACGACGCCGCCGCCGCCGCGTTCTCCGGCGAGCCCGCGCAGCTGGCGGCGCTGGACGAACTGTCCGCGGTGTTCAAAGACTTGCGTCTGGTCGACGCACACAAAGGTTCCGACTGCACGAATAGTGCCAAAATCACAAGTAGATTAAGATCAACCCTTAAAGCCATCGTGTCATTGCACAAGGACTTAAGTTTAATATATAACAAGTTTCCGACATTCATGAGTCGAGACTGTCTAGATTTATTCTTTGACAAAGTTCATAAAGTGTACGGCCGGCTGCCTACCTGCCGGCAAATACAATTGTTAGCGAGCGGCAAAACTCCGATATTTAACATTTTTCAAAGCACAATAAACAAGGAACTAGATTGTCTAGATTTCTTTCTAAAGGAAGCAATAGAGTTCAGTTCTATTGTGATGGTGTACGAGCGCGCGCAGCGGGACGCGGAGCACGCGAGCTACGCGGCCACGGCGGGCGCGGAGCTGGACGCGCTGGCGCTGGCGGGCGCGGGCGCGCTGCTGCAGCTGGCCGCCTTCCTGCTGTACGAGGCCTACCGCCACCACAGCGACTGTGAGCGCACCAAGAGCTACACCTTCGAGAACGCCGACAGCACCACCGTCATACTGACCATCAAGTCCAAACACCAGACCGATACGAACGTGGTCGTGATGGTCCCCGCCGAGTTCGTGGAGTTCGTTGAGTCAATGGAACTGACGATTAAATTATATTTTGAAACAGAATGCCAGCGCAGCGTACTGAAGGGGCTCATGGGACACCTGCTCTCTGAAAACGTTACGTTCTCAATGCCTTGCCAATGTTTCCCGTTAGATTACATAAAATGCTTGTACATGAGATACAGATTCAATCTGATCATAAAGAGCAACAATATGGAATATGATAAAGCTCCTGGAGATTGTAGAAAGCATCTTGTAGTGAAAGAACTGTGAGCGACACGTGCCTACTTGACATGAAACATTTGCAGAGACTGTATAGGCGAATATACACAGCGCCGCGCACGCCGCGCACGCCGCGCACGCCTCGCCTCGCTCACCAGTACCACGAACATGAACGTCCCCCCCACACCGCGATGTGCGCCTTGCTTTGCGCCTACTTCGATGTCTGTATCCGCCTTTACTTAAAACGTTATTCTATGAATAAAAAATTGTTGATTATTTAAAGGTCAATTTCATTCTGGCTTTCAAACTCAGTAAATTGAGCAAAAGGCTTGTATTGAACCCTAAATCATCTGAATTATTCCGATATATATCATTCATGATGATGATTATGATGAACCTTGGAAGTCAGATCAGAATTGATCGAATTGTTTGCTTCTTCTTGCCCTTGTACCATTACTTGTGGTCAGCGCAACACATTTTTTTCTTCCATTCTGTCCTATCACTGGTCACAATTTATTTCTAAGCTATATCAGTCCTCAGACAATCCATTCATCTTTCCTTTAACCTGCCTCGTCCTCTCCATCAGTCTAGCTGCACACTCAGAATTCTTTTAGTAGGTAACATGCGTTTCATCCCTGCTCTTCACATAACCATAGCAAGACAAACGATTTCCTTTCAACTATACAGTCACTGGTGCCTCTTTCAAATTTCCTTTAATATACTCATTTCTAATTTTCCTTAGTTTTTTAATAGGTACCTTCTTGAAGTATGATCTATGAAGTAGCGGTAGACAAGGCTTGTGCGGCGGCGCGGCGCACAGGCCGCGCGCGGGAGACGCTCGGCCGCGCGAGACGCACGCGGCGCGCGCTCGGCCGCCACGCCACGCGCGCTGTCGCCGAGGCCGAGCTCACCGACACGCCGCCATGCAATGTCGAGTTATGTGCATGTGTGACCTTCACGCCAGGAAAATCACTAGTTCAAGGGCAATGCATGACGTGTTAAAATCATTATAATTCCGGTGCGAGAAAGAGATACCTATTCGTCTTACATATAACTTCGTCTCTCTCCCACCCCAGGCCCCACGTGCACAAATTGCAAGTTCATGGTCAGGTAAGGTGCGTTGGGGTAAGATCGGAGCTGGGGAAAGAACGTATAAATCAAATATCTCATTTATTTGGCTATATTTTTTAATGCTAGTGACATTGCGCGCTACGTCATTTTGTTCCGCCCCGCCCCGCACTGACCGCCAGTTGCGCCGGGTACTCGGACGGGTACTACGTGCCATTAAACAAAACAAGTCAAGTTTTATGAAATATGTATCGATCCGGTCTTTCACCTTCATTTGTTTTTGCATATTTTAGCAAAAGTATAGCTTATTTTGGAATTATTGTGCCTAAATACTTAGTTTTAAGCAGTGATAACCCGATAAAACGAATTCACAAGTGTCTACTATCTCTGTAGGCTGAAATCCGGTGTTAACCGTCTTGGGTAAAGATCGGAAAAAATATCCGGTCCTAAAAAATTTCCCTCCATCTCTACCAACCATTCAGAATTCTAATGTTTTAGGACGTTTATTTTATTTGATAGTATGCTTGTGTTTGAAATCAAACTTTGAGGATCTCATTTTCTTCTAAATTTTGGTACCTGGGGTAAAACCGGACAGCTTAAACTAAAAAAAGAAAAAATCATTTGGTACATCTATGTTTGCAGTGTTAGGTAGATTTAGTTGATATCATGTAAAAGAACAAGAAAGACCGAATACATTCTTTTTATACACCTTGTGCTCCTAGCAATAGAAATAGTATTAAATTGTTGTCCGAACTTGCCCCTTTGCGGCAAAATCGTCATCATACTCACAAAAAATGTGTCCTGATTTTACAGGCTTACAAAACTAAAAGTATCGAGTGTTTGTACATAAATTAAATTTAAATTGATAATGTGTTTAATGATTAACAATTCCTAAAATTTTCAAGAATGTGGGGTATACCAAACCTGAGAAAAAAACAGTTTTTGCAACACCCTTGCAACTATAGCAAAATCCGTCCGGTCTTACTCCAACGCACCTTAATTCATTTCGTCACACAAAAAAGTAAGCAAACTGAGTTAATATTATTTTCTTCTTGTAGTGTTCGTAGCGCTACTGACAGAGATGGACGGTATAGGTATAATTAGGTAGGTATAGTATTCTTTAATCTGCAAGCTAAGTCCATCCGGTGAGCTCATAGCTTGCCTCACGATCTCTTTCCATCTTGTTTTACAATAGGTAGGTAAGTCGTGCAGTCTCGTACACTCATTAGGAGAGTCTACACCCGCGGATGAGCATCACCCAGTGGTTACATTCACGGATGTCCGTAAGGATTGAGGAGCCACATCAGATTTTTTAAATCTGATCTCACCATTATTTAGCAGCAGTGTAGATTATTTTGCAGCACGAATTCTAGATTTAGCAGCAAAATATATCACTAGTTATTTTAATGCAAAGGTGGCTCCTCAATCTAAACGTCTGGATTGAGGAGCCACCTGAAAACTCGTTAAGTAATGGATGCACATTTATGAAAATTTTGCAGCATTTAGCAGCTATTTAGCACATAACCGTCTAAAAATTTCGCTTCTGTAGCACTAAAATGAAAGAAAATACAATACTTTTAATATGGCTCCTCAATCTAAACGTCTGGATTGAGGAGCCACCTGAAAACTCGTTAAGTAATGGATGCACATTTATGAAAATTTAGCAGCATTTAGCAGCTATTTAGCACATAACCGTCTAAAAATTTCGCTTCTGTAGCACTAAAATGAAAGAAAATACAATACTTTTAATATGGCTCCTCAATCCTGACGTTCTAATTATATATGTTTGACTGTAGCCACCTGAAATCTCAAGGTAATCTAAAGCCCGATATACTAACATTTAGCAGAAATTTCTGCTAAATATACCAGTACAATTCAGCAATGTATATGCTTTAGATTCTGAAAAAACCATCATTAACTATTTTCTTGTAAATTCAGTGTGTAGGGTGACCACATTTTGGGGGTACCTACAAATTAATATTTCACTTACGTACGTGCATACACACAATAATATTTCAAATCTGACACAAAACCAAAGACAATCCGCCAAAAGCGGCTGAATAATGTTGCCAATTAAATTGAAAAAAAAAACTCCAGGTCGCGCTTTCATTAATCGCACTCTATCAAACTGCACTTAATTATCAGTCACTGCACGATATTATTATCCCCACAATTTAATTATGATGACAGAAATATGATGATTAACTTTATAATATACGAAATCCAAGTTAATTATTTATTTCGTACATTAAGGATTGAGAACAAAACCATGTCGCATATATGGACCAAAATGCTAAACGTAAACATATTTACCTACATAAAAAAAAAAGTTATAAAATAACAATATTAACTTCTGTTACTTAATTATAAATCTTATGGAACAATTATAAACTTTAATATCGTTTGCGTTATATTTGTATTTAAGACCTTCTATATTTAAATAGTAAGTAGAATCACTCAATTTAAAAATGACATTCGAAATTCAAACCTCATTTTTAAATGTGTTCAAAATTATTTATTCCAAAATTAAATCTGATTGTATGTAATAAGGTTTAAAATAAAATGTCAACAATGGTGTTTTTTTTTTGTTAGCCTGTTCTGTCGCACTCATGTTTCAGTTGGTTTTTGTTACCAACTTTGTGTTAGTTTGTTTATATTTTTTTACTAGACGATGTAATTTATAAAACTTAGAACAGAGTTTTAATTATTATTTTTTATCGAAAGTACTTTCTTTTTTGTTCAAGTTGCAAATATTAACTTACCGGTTTAAATATTTTAAGGATTTTAATGGTTTTCTTTAAATTTGTTTATCTACATATAAATAAAACGTCTGAAGAATTAAATGCAGCGTCTTTGTAATATGAAAGTCTCCGCCTGTTCCAGCTTATTTCCGAAACGGCTGGACTGATGTTGATGGAAACAGCTGATATGTTATAAGGAGTACATAGGCTGCGAAAAAGAATTGGGCCTAGCACTTTTGGTGGAATGTGGTGCGTATATTCTACCGTACGGTGGAATAAACGCATTCACGGAGCAAGCACTGCGGTGAAACAAACGCATTTTATTGTTCCATTATATCCTGTCAACCTTTACTAAATAAATATTATTGTGTGTATGCACGTACGTAAGTGAAATATTAATTTGTAGGTACCCCCAAAATGTGGTCACCCTACACACTGAATTTACAAGAAAATAGTTAATGATGGTTTTTTCAGAATCTAAAGCATATACATTGCTGAATTGTACTGGTATATTTAGCAGAAATTTCTGCTAAATGTTAGTATATCGGGCTTTAGATTACCTTGAGATTTCAGGTGGCTACAGTCAAACATATATAATTAGAACGTCAGGATTGAGGAGCCATATTAAAAGTATTGTATTTTCTTTCATTTTAGTGCTACAGAAGCGAAATTTTTAGACGGTTATGTGCTAAATAGCTGCTAAATGCTGCTAAATTTTCATAAATGTGCATCCATTACTTAACGAGTTTTCAGGTGGCTCCTCAATCCAGACGTTTAGATTGAGGAGCCATATTAAAAGTATTGTATTTTCTTTCATTTTAGTGCTACAGAAGCGAAATTTTTAGACGGTTATGTGCTAAATAGCTGCTAAATGCTGCAAAATTTTCATAAATGTGCATCCATTACTTAACGAGTTTTCAGGTGGCTCCTCAATCCAGACGTTTAGATTGAGGAGCCACCTTTGCATTAAAATAACTAGTGATATATTTTGCTGCTAAATCTAGAATTCGTGCTGCAAAATAATCTACACTGCTGCTAAATAATGGTGAGATCAGATTTAAAAAATCTGATGTGGCTCCTCAATCCTTACGGACATCATTCACGGTTGATTATTTCTTTCAGGGCTTGTAGTTGGTGTGAATAGGAATATTTTGACAAACTTATTTGTTTATTTAGCACACATACATACTCGTAGAACATAATGTAATAACATTAAATGAGGCCTTCTTATCTTTGTATTTGGTTTCCGCACTTAGTCCCGTTGGACCATTGTGCGCGGGCCATCCGGCCTTTACTCCAGCCAGCCCACCTCATTCCAAAAACAAACTAGTTTCTTGGGTTTGCTCAGGGTATCTGTTATTGTCTTCGGTGTTCCCAGGAGAAATCCAAATTTCTCATTTTGCTGACGGATGTGCACTCCAGGAGTACATGCGCGACAGTTTCCTCTGCCTTCATACATCCTCTACACAGAGGACTGTCCGTGATACCCAGTGTGAAAAAGTGTTTGTTCAGTGTGGTGGTGGTCCCTGCCACCAGACGCAGGCTGCCTCTATCCAGTCGCAGAAGGCTACTGAATAGGGCTTTGTCCACGAGTGGCATGGCCTCTTTGGCCTGCCTGCAGCCTGGTGCCAGGGACCACCACCTTCCCGCCTGTGTGTTAGTGTGCTCCCTTAGCCAACCACGCAGCTGACCAAAGGGGATCGGCACGATAGGTTCGGGCCCGAAGACCACCGCCCCAGATCCCCGTCTCGCTAGTTCATCAATTAAAAATCAATTAAAATTAAATAACTGGCTGAAAAACTTAAATTATGACGAGACGGAAGGACTGGTGGAAGTGTAACTCATACAATCACTTGCATACATATATCCTCACACCCACACATACACCCACACACATTCACACACACACAAAACCCAAACACCTACATAATATGATACATACACAAATTACACAAACACCCATTAATGCAACCACTCTTCCATTCACACAAATACCCTTTAAGATTACTTTGTATAGATTTATATCCAATATCTCAGTATTCCTAGTTTTTAAGTAACTGGAACAATTTTATTTTACCTTACCTGGAGAAGGGCGCTGATAACCGCGACACAGTATTATACTACTGCTGTTATCAACGTTTTCAACTTGACTATATCTGTATGTGTTTCTGTTCCAATAAATATATTATTATATTATATTATTATATCAGCCGCGTCATTGCCTAGTGAGCCACTGTGTCCCTTTATCCATTGCAGCGTTATGGTGTTGTTAAATGGCATCGTTGCACGTTCCAGTGCAAGATGACACTCTTGTATGAGTTTCGAGATTTTTTCGGTTTTTTCTAAAGATTGTAGTACTGAGGCACTGTCGGAGATTATGCGGGTGCGACTGTCCCTGACTCCTCTGGCTTTTATGGCGTGGGCTGCGAGGATGATACCAATACACTCTGCCTGATAGACAGAGTTTAGTGGGCCTAGCGGTCTGGATATCCTGATATTCAGGTCTTCGGAGTAGACTCCGACTCCTGTCCCGGTATTTGTCTTTGATCCGTCAGTGTAGATTCTCAGTTCCTTCGGGCCTGAGTAGTCGTGCAATTCTTCTGTGAGCTGGATACTGTAGTGTTTTAGGAAGTATAGAGCTTTGGGGGCTCTGTCATTTGGGGCCATCATCATGGGCTGTCTTTTAACAGCATCCTCGATGATGCCTGTATGTTTTATGCGAGAGTCCGTTTTCAGTGTGCCTGCTTGCCTGCCTATATGAGGCCTTACTCTAGTGTCTATGCCAACTACAGCGTGAATGCCGTTCCATTTACATAGAAATGACACACACACACGCCATAATTATGGCGGAGAGGCTGGAGAGGCGTCACGGCGTACTCACTTTCCGCATAAAGCAGGTCCTCACTGGACATGGCAAGTTCGAGAGGTTCCTGCACCGGATTCAGGTGGACAAACGTCCAGGTGTCACCATTGTGTGAACCGCTCGGAGGACCCAGTGAACACTTGGGCGGAGCAACGTCGTGTCTTCGTGGAAGGGATAACCGAAGGCAGCCTCTCACACTGGGGCCTGGGGTCAGACCATGGTCTGGAACATGATACAGGCGGTCGCCTCCTTCTCCGAAACAGTAATGATAGCGAATGAGATGACTGCACACGTAAGGAAATAGACATGTTCACGTCCCAGCCGCCAGGACCGCACCGACGACTACCAAGCGGCAGACGCTAGGCGCGGGCTTGCGGACGACAAGCAATGGTAGCTCTCCGGGCGGCCCTCCGGTTAAATCGTCCGGACCAAGTCCAAGTTGTCGACAGCGCGTAATGTTCCATGCGGTTTACTGAAAAGGAAAAACGTGAGCAAAGGGCAACTGAAAGGACACAGGTGTGGTTTTAGTCAATAAACCTCTGACGAACCCAACTATGTACAATACAAAAACACAACATACTTATACTCAGGCATCGAAGCACTCCTTCACATAGCTGTCATTTAGATTGGTACCCATAGATATCCAGAAAGATTTCTGTGTTTGTAAAAGACTGGCAGCATTGCCACGTTAAATGGCTATGCTACCTAATAATTCTTTGGGCGAAGAACGAGCTAGTCTTCTGGTCATGTAAAGTTTCGATCAGTCGGTATAGTATTTGCGCTGTTTAAGGGTCTTGGAATAATAGCGCATAGATTACCTACTTTTTATCTAGGGAGTATATACGTACTTATTACCATGGGACTATTATTTACTACCATGCAGGTGAAGCCACTGTTAGCTAATAGTGTTGTATTAAGGGCCTCGTTCACCATCTCCGAGTAGGCACTACTCACTGAATAAATTCAAAAATGTGACAGAATTCGTATGAAATTATCTGTCAAGTAAGATACTCGAAACTTAATCATAGGTGGTGAAACAGGCCCTAATACTATTTTCTTCCAACTTTGCTTTAATATCATCACAATCACACTAAAAACTCAGTACAAAGCGAGTCTTTATTGCTCTAGAGCAATAAAAATGTATGAAATTTCATTATTGCACAGTTTTTTTTTAATCGCACCAACAGGCGCCAATCTCAATGGATTAGCTCTGTTCAGCCAGCCGATATCAATACTTTTTTTTTAAGTACGAAATATTCGTTTCTATCCTACTTGTTCCAAATTTAAAAAATGATTGCTGTTATCTTTGATTTAAAAATGAAAGGAATTTAAAAAAGTGATTTGGCGGAATCTTTGTTAATTTTGTTTTGACAATATTTTTAGAAACGATAAAGTGTGATACTATTTGATTTTGAGTGCTTCGGCTTCGAATTAAAATGGAATCATCTAACGAAAAATTAACTCCGGAAAACATTCGCAATGAAGCCGACAGTGTTATAGAAACTTCTATTTTAACTGTTTGATATGAGTTTCTTTTATCTACTATTCCTATAGGTAATAGTTGAAAGAAAAGCAGATTACGCACCTCGCCTTAAGTAATTTATATTGCCCTCGTGCCTGTTAGATTAGAGCCCTCGCTGATGCTCGGGCTTTAAATTAGGCACTCGGTGCAATAATAAATTACTTTGTGCTCGATGCAATAATCTACTATAGTCATCTGTAATGGCATGTTCGTATAAATATGACTCCAAAAAAACTTGCTACAAAAAGTACCTAATCATCATAAATAGACAACATCGCAAAAAATGGTAAAATTCCAATGAAAAGTTTAGTATTGTTACTACCAACAGTCAGCACTCGCCCTTACAGTGGCGACGGTCTGTCTAGCGACGCTGGTGACAGAGACAGACATACTTTACTATGAAGAAAGACAAGGACGGGTAGCGCTTGACAACCAAGCGTGCCGTCTCCCTCACCAACGCTAATTCATACGTGAGCGACAGAGAAGGAGATAGTGATGATTGTGCTGTGTCCTTGAAAAGCGTCAACAGCTAGTATTGATAGGTGTAATTATTTTGCAATTTAGAAAAGTGTTATATTACACTTGGTAGGTACGAATTTATAATTGAAATTAAAAACGTAGGAAGACGACTGATTTCTAAATTGAGAAATGAACTTTGACAGTTTTACAGGTTGACCTAAGTAAGCATAGGCAACTTAAATTCTTAATTCTAGGTAAAAAGGGGTGAAATATTGTACGGGATTCTCCGCGACTTAAAGAGTGGGTTTCATAATTTAGAATTGCTTGAACTAAGTACGTTAAGTAGGTAAGTACTTTATAAGTTAGCCTGTACTAGGTATTATTCTAAGAACCTACTGATCCGACTACTTAGATAAAGTCTAGCACTTATATAGGTATATGTAGGCAAGGTAAGTATGGTGATTTAAGTGCCTGTCACCTAACTCTTCAAGGAGTTTCCAAAGTGCAGCGGTGGCCGCATCAGACTCGCACATCATGCATATGTTTGTAGGTAACCTTTGTCGGGACAGAAGGTCACCTGCCATCACCTGCACAGGCCTGCACTTATTGTTTGCAGCTTTAGCAGTTTACTGCCAAAGCAGGTTGCACACTTGCCGGATTACGCCAAAACTATTTAAAAATACTTTCTCAGGTAGCACATAAGGATCTTATTTATAACTCTACGAAGTAAGTTGAACTTTACCACATTGTAATAAAGTTTAATTTTTATAAAAAGGGATCCTGGATGTTATATTATTACGCTCATGGAATTTAGACCTAGTGATGAAGGACAAAGAGTGTGAAACTGTTTGACGCAGTAACATGCGACTACATTTTTTGTGTGTTCAGGAGGTGTTTTTATCGCTGACACGCTGCCGATATATCACGTCCGCGACGTGGCTATTGTCGACTTATTTATAAGTTTTTGTGGACACTTTGTATCTGTTTTTTTATTAGGAAACCAACAAGTTTTATAACGGACTAGTAACGGTTACCATAAAACGCATATTCGCGATAGTGAAACCTACGTTATTCACAAAGGAAACCACACACTATACTCCGTTGGTTTAGGTAGTTAACTAAAGGTAAACAGTCTTGGTATGTCTTTTTATATTAAAGAGGTCGTATATAATATGCACAAAGATTATTTAAATTTAGTTTATTAGCTAACATCGATTTAGGTAAATACCTATGTGCAAAGATTTTTACATACAATTTTTAGACAACTTTGACATAAAAAGACATACCAAGATTGTTTACCTTTAGTTAACTACCTAAACCGACGGAGTATAGATGTAATACTGTACTACGTATTGGGACCCTACCATGATGTCTTCAAATCGTGAAATGATTCCTGTGCATGGTGTGAGACGGAGCCATACCTACAGAATATAAGTCATAACACAATTGCATATCGATTCGATTGACTCAACAATCAACTACCAAAAGAAATAAAAATCAACACTTCTTGTAACTGAGTTGGTTCGTTTTGCGAACAAAAATGTACTGGACAGCTGATTTTACACTTTTAAAAGTTGATCTTAGCTTAAATGTACTCTGATGGATACCTATTTAAAATATCTAGAAAAAGTTGGGCTGGTTATCGTAACTACTACATACTTACTAATCTTTTTGAACCATTGTTACGTCATGATGTTCGGCGAGCCTGCTCCAACAAGATAACCGATAAGCTGTGGCTATTAACTGTGTGTGCGCCGGAGTACGGCCAACCTGTAACAATCACAAGATGGAAGCACACAACTACACAAGAAGTTAACACATCAAATAAAAGAAGTCGACGGGTTAACCGGTTTGCTACCGGGCGCGGGCGAGCGCTTATACTCGCCCAACGTGAGTTATGAACTCACATACATAGAACAATATATTATGTTATAAAAACTGTATAGTATACTTAACTGACTAAGTAGTCTACAGTTTGAGACTAATATTCGATTCACTGGCTAAAGACGTCTGTTTATAATCTCTGAGACTAAAATGACATTACATGGGCTGTCACACTTGTCAAAACACAAAAGACTGGCATCTTTCTTATTGTAAGTTTGACATTTGCCTGTGTCAATTTGGTCTTAGGGATTAAAAACAGACTTTAGAATATTTTGTCTTTAGCTGTACTTGAAGTCCTCAGTTCGAACCTGAAATTTCAATGAAAGTGGACGAATGTGCTATAAACATTTTTTTATTTCAAAACTCGTACTAGTTTAGGGCAAATGACAAGTTTAAAAGTTTGATACTAAATTTTGAAGGCCAGTGTACATAATTAGCGGTGTGTGACATTATTAACTTGGTAATTAACACTAATAGCATTCGGCTTAATCGTTTGGCTGGTACAGGCAGCCGCCCTGCCCCTCGAGCCAGCCCATCTAAGTTTGAGCAAGTTTAAACTAGTTTAGTTGGTGTCGCCCCCTGGCGGATACTTGCGAATTTTTAGCTTTATTGAAAGGGTTTCAAGTTGTGTGACACTTGGAGCAGCATCCTGGGAGATGTCGCTACATTATATACGCTTTAATCTGAGACTGAGTTGCCGAGAGTACACTTTCTAAGGCTGCGTTTGTCCAGAAGAAGTAGATATTGTTTTTAACAGCTTATTAGTTACAGTGTTACTTTGCTGTAAAGGAAAATATCGTAAAACTGAAAATCAGTGTATCTTAGTTTCATAAATCCTGAGACATTGTATCATCTACAAATCCAATCATTGTTTATCATCAAAACACCGTATAAAGAAAGCCTAATTTATTACTTGATGATTTCTGAATATTCCCTGTATCTACGTCTTCGATCAACAGTGCATTGCTGATCGAAGATCGACGTAAGTACGTAACCTACGGCTAGTTTTTTTTAGGTAAACTAAAAAAAAGTATTTTAGGTAGAAAATCATCAATGACTTCTCCTGCTCTGGGTGGAGCGAAAGGGCGTGACAGACTTTTACTGACTCAAACCCACTCCTGTTTCTGCTTTGCCTTCGTTCCAGGGGCCTGATTTCTCTGTCGTATAACCCGTGGCCCCAGTAGGCTTCGACCCTGCTGGACCCCTGCGGTTAGCTGACATCACCCTACTGCGGATGAGTCGCCTTTTTCTGGTGAGCTTGGCTGTTTCACCGCCGCGAGTAGCTCCAGTGCAGGCTGCCGAGAGCCGCACGAGACGCGTAAGTCGGTAGCTAACAACTCGCTAGGGTTGCTGCTACTACATACTTATTGATTGCCTCGTTGGTCTAGTGGTCGCAACACCGACTACTGAGCGTGGGGGGGTCCGACTCCCGGATTGGGCAAATTGCTTTTGGGTTTTTCTATTAGGAATGCCTCGGAACGCACGTAAAGCCTTTGGTCCTAACTCCTACGCCTGATCTCTATCCGGTCGTGTTGGATTGCCGTCCCATCGGACTATGAGAGTAAAGGAACAGTGATTGCACCTGTGTTTGCGCACACTCATGTGCACTATAATATCTCCTGCGTACTTGGCTGATCTCTGTTGAGATTGGCCACCGTGATCGAAATTCGGTCGGGACGATTTTATTTTATTTATAAAACTAAATTGTCTTTATTATGATTTACTGAAATGATCCGACAGCAAATTCTTTTATTTAATTCATGAATCCCCGACCGGTCTCATTGGACCGCGCTGTTATTGTCTTACTATTGTGTCTCGTTTCGCGGGTATTGATAGGTTAAAGGAAGTCATACAATCTGTTGTTGTCGAAAAAAAGGAATGAATAATAATTGCACGTTAGTAAATAACCATCAGTTTTGGTTTAGCTGCTAGCCCTGGGAGCCTTGATAACCCCTCCAAACACGACCGGTTTTTTGAGTTCCTTGGCGCTAAACAAAACGACGTATCTCCATACTTCAGTCAAAACAAATTAAACCTTAATACCTTACGTTAGCTTAAGTTTCGGTTCAAACAACATTTTGTCCTGAAACTTTTAGCAGCGGATACCGGTGAAGTATAGCTGTCTCTGTCGATCATACAACTATCACATATCGTGGTCCTGCTCATGACAGCTGTCAGAGCCAGTTTTCACAATTGAAACTTGAAAAGTTGTTAGGTAGTATACGAGTACATTATATTATAAATACTTCTTAGTGAGGTTTTTTATAGATTTTCTTTGAGTCATTATCTTACTAGCTGATCCGACAAACTTCGTGATGTCCGAAGCTATTGGTACTAGTATGTTGTAGGTAAAGTTTGAAAACTGCGGATAAATAGGAGTTTATTGTAAGGACAGCCAGTTAATTCTCATGATGACTAGGACAAAGGGTTAGCACAGTTAGAATGTGATGGAGAAAAGTGTTGAATTTACAATTTCTTGTACAATTTTCTAATATTCTCTGAAGAAAACCGAATAACCTTCCTGAAACTTCTACAAATACGTAGTGTATAAACATGTAAATTTCCTGGTGCGCTTAGCAACACATTTACCTGTCCACTATATTTATGTAATAACAATGTATAATTAGACATATGTATATTAGGACTTGCATTGTGTTTTACCTGTTTGTGTCGTCCGCGACTGTTCGCGTGGTTCGCGGATGTGAGTCGACTACATAACGAACATTATTGTGTGGAAGCGAATCTAAAGGGAAACCAATATAATATGTTATTCAAATCGCATGGTTTGCTTGTATTAAACACCGATTCGTTGTAATCAACCGTTCATCGGTATCGGTATTTTATTTAAAATGAAATTCATTTTTTCGGTTCAAAGGTTTTTTATTATCAACAAGTTTAACTTATATCTCATCTGATAGTAAGTGATGATATGTTCGACGTTGCAGCAATCACATAGGTGGACGCTAGCGAAATTCCAACAAAGACACACTAGACAGGCAGGCAGGCAGGTCAAAGGTAAGTAAATAATTAGGTATGAGTAGGTATAACAATAAAGCCGTCTGTCCGACCGAATTTGGAGATGTTCGATATATCAGAGGATGAACATCACTACAAGTAGGAGAAGAAGGGAGCTCACATTCAACTTTATTTCAGAAATGGGATGCGGTTTAGTCAGCAAAAGTCTAACACACCCTCCCGCTCCACCTAAGAGCGGGAGATATCATTCTGATGATTCCCAACTTGAAAAAAAGCTATAATCGCTAAACAATGACAGCTGACCTACTGAAGACCTGTTACTCTATTATGCCTGCTATACATGTTGGCCGAGCGGTGCCGAGCGACGGCCAACGCCAACATGTAGACAGCCTATTTGCCTTGCCTTGTCATCGCTCGGTGTCGCTCGCCTAGCTGGCCGAGTGAAGCCAAGCGCCAACGTGTGTAGGGTTCATTTGGCGCCACTTGTCTACGCTCGCCGTCGCTTGTGACCACTCGCCTCACTTCGGATCGGTGTCGGTTTTTGTGCACAAATCAAAGGCGCTCGGCCAACGTATGGGCATCTTTCAAATTAGCTTGCGTCCATTGGTCTAGGCTCGCGTTGGTCTTTAACTTGCCAAACATGTAGACAGTAGCGTTTGGCTTGTGTCGATTTGCTTAGGCTCGTGTTGGTCTACGCTTGGCCAACATGTATAGCAGGCTTTATGAGTGTGTTTTGAATAGTGTTTTTATTTCAAGGACTTTACGTATTTATTGAATACTGTTTGTTAGTAACAGATGACTCACTATCATGCACGGTGAACTGAAGTCATTCGATACACATTTTTTTTTAGCAAACCAAAGTTCAGTAGAGCAATAAAATAAAACGGCGTGTGCTCCACAATCGGTCACCTTCACCTTCTACTGTAAGAGTATAAAGGTTACAGATTTTGGAACTGAACTTAAGTAGGGTGCTAGGTATTACAAATGTCTTAACTTCTTGCATTCGAAGTATAGAAGGCCACTTCGTCCCATAATGTAGTGTTCTTGCAGTTCTTTGTAAAACTTGTCATTACGTTTATTTACAGATACATTTGTAGTTAATTTTGAGCCAGGCATAATAAATACTGACTCTTCCAGTGAAGCTCAAAAGTACGTATTAATTCATTTTTCTATTTTACGTCATATTTACTAAGTATTTGTACATGGAATATACTTTTTTGTCCAAATTCTTTCATTGAATAGACAATTTCAATCATCAAGTACTTATATTTAATTTATTTTGCTTGTAATACTACTTCAATCCATGAGATCGAAAAGATCGCTCATGTTATGAAAAAAATCTTCTTTTCTTGACCTTATAATATGTTTTATAAAAGCGAGACCTATTGTTTTTACCAATAACTGTTTTCAACAGCAAAGTTGTTGAAAACTTTCAGTTTCTCTATATTCCAACGCTAAAGTTAGTAGTTCAATGTAAAAATCACGTTCGAAATGGCATACGGCTCTCAAGAACCAGTCGCTCAGCCCTGATAAGTAACAAGACATAACAAGTCTTGTAAGTATTAATTCATGTCCTGCGTCCAGCGATCCGTTATAATGCGTTAGAAAGCGGTGAGCAACTATATAGCTCAGTTAATGAGCCACTAAAGGTGGTCCATAGACCTATAGACTCTGTTCTTCTGTTTGCAGCACGACTGAAAGTTAAACGTTAAGGTAAGTTCTACAGGTGTGTTCTTACACATCTATCTTCATGGGGATCGAAACCGTAACAATATAAGTAGGTACAGCCCATACAAACACCGCATAGTCCAATAAGGTAGAACATGTCGTAGCTACAAGTGCAAGCCTCCAGCCGAGCGTCAGCCGTCAAGCGACTATAACCATAAACTAAGCGACATCCGATGTTCATTCCATGTAAATTTATTACTTGCCTCTCAACTCTCTAAGTGGCCGAGGAAATGGGCGGTGGAACGGGCGAGCCGCTCGCGCCAGTAACTCGCCTGCTTTACGACACAACAGCGCTTCTTTGATGGATTAGTTAGTGCAAAAGGAAATGTGCAAGTTTGACGCGCGGCGTTCAGTTTTAACTGTGGGGTGGTTCCCTTCGTTTGTGCTTTAGTAAGTTTCTGGGAACAACACAATGTTCCTCTTTTACTGAGCGGATATCCAGTAGTGCTTGCTTATTTACACAGCTGACCACTTTTTATACACTTTCTAAGTAGAAAGTTCAAAGTTAAAGTTAGCCCAAGGGAACATACTCCCGGTATAAAAAGTATCCTATATGGTATTCTATTACCTGCCATTTATGGTCTACCTGTGTGTCAAGTTTCATCAAAATTCATTCAGCCATTTGTGCGTGAAGGACTTGCAAAAAATACAACTTTTCGCCGTCATAAGTAAAACGTAGTGGGAAGTGATTTTCATAACAGCATCTGCAAAGTATAATGTTATTCAAGATAAGAATAGTCACCATATTATGAACTAATAGTATCTCACACCATTTTTTTAAACAAAGCACAGTAGCACTGGTTCGTTTTCCGAACAAACGAGGCACCACATTCGGCCGGGTACCTGCGCGGCGGGCGCGTGGGTGTTGCCTGTAATGTCCACTATTATTCAACCCTTCAGTTTTTTACACTGGCCACTCCGGGATCACGTATGCATTATTTATGTTCCTCCGTAATGTTGCCAGCTCGTAATTATAGTTTAGATTATTAGTTGAATAATGGTCGAAAGAAAGAAAATGTTCGAGAGGACTTGTTGTTCTAATAATTAATTAAAGTTCGTTAATGGCCAATGTTTTGTTTTTGCTTTTGTTTCATTAGAAATTTGGCTCTACAGTAGCTATCGCTGAAAGTACAACCCGTTAAATATTATTACTACATAGCAACTACCACTAATATCTGAAATCTTATGAACAGTCAAAGGAGGGTCCTCAGATACAGTTGAAGATTTTATAGAACCGATGCATGATGGATGTATATATAATGTTGTATGCAATGTATGTTTTTTTTAATGATATGTTTATTCACTATGAATTTAATCATGTTTCATTCATTAAAAAAAAACCATTCATAATTTTCCATGAAAACTTCAACGCTATTTGAGGACCCTGGTTACTTAGCTCCTTTTGTTGACTGTATCTCTTTGTGTACAGAGTTCCAACGTAACACCATGGAGAGATCAATGAAGACAATACTTAACAAAGTCTCGAGGTCAGCTTCAGGTCCAGACCTACCGTTCAACACTCAAGTGGAGGAGCAGGTTTGAGCGCTGGCGTTGCTAGCGACGGGCTGGGCGGTGCAGTGCCCTGCAGGGGCCTGAACCTGATGAGAACATTCTCCCACTCCACCCAGAGTAGGAGAAGTTAGTTGAAGATCTCCCACGTAAAACTCGTGGTGGTTATGTGCATACGTAGAAACATACAACGGTGTCTCGCACCAAAAGCTACGAGTGAAAAATAAGTGTAAAAACCGGGCAAGTGCGAGTCGGACTCGCGCACTGAGGGTTTCGTACCAACCTACCTATAAAAACAGTTTAATTCTCGAATCGAGTCTTGAAGACTTTTCAATTTTTTTTTCTTGTGACGTAACTAAAAATTTTCAGTTTTCACACTTTTCCCGATATTAGTGCTATAATACCTTGCTTCGGGCCAAATTTCAAGATTCTAGGTCAACGGGAAGCACCCTATGAGTTTTGATTCCTTTGACAGTGTCGAAATGTACGTTTTTTGCAACATATACGGGCGTATCTTTTTTTCCCGTCAACTTACAAGTTTGATTGTTGCACAACTTCAAGGGACCGCGGATTTCAATATATGGTTTTAATTTCAACTTGATACCTTCACGCGTTCCTGAGAAAAAGGGTCTTGACAGACGGACGGACAGACGGACAACAAAGTGATCCTATAAGGGTTCCGTTTTTTCCTTTTGAGGTACGGAACCCTAAAAATCAAGCTATCTCTAATGGGTACTTGTATTGAAAGTATGAATGTTTTACATGCACAAAAAATTAAACGGCGATGGCGGTTGTGTTTAGCGATGATGTCACCTCCCCCCTTCCCCCGCGTGTCGCTCGAGCTCAGCGATCAGTGCGATCAGCGACTGTCGCTATTATTTCTACATTACTGACTTACTAAGATATATTTTTGGCGACACTCCTTTGTTTCTTTGCTCAAATTAAATGTTTCCTAACTTGAGAGCAATTTATTTGAGCTTTATCTCATCTTTTCTATTTAACGTTTGAATACCCGACCGGTCTCATGAGACCGCGCTGTCATTGTCTTACTATTGTGTCTCGTTTTGCAGGTATGTGATAGGTTAAGGGTAAAGTTATCTTCTTTTCAAGGTTCTATTACCGCAATGGTTCAGTAATTGACCGCTGTGTTTACATAGTGTCAGATTTTCTATATTTTCTAGTAACATAGTGTAGATAGTTTTTTCAGAGTAATTAATGGTGTTGGGCGTAGTATAGGAAGTGCCACATGGGGTCAACGAACTTGAATGTTAGTAACTATGTGGATATGCCTCGAGATTCCCGGGCTACCCGGAGATATTTTCTTTAATTTCGATTTGTTTATTAAATGTTATCAAGTTACTTATTTCTGGTTTCGATTTGATAATACCTAAAGTAAAAAAAAAAAATGGGTAGTATGTTTAAAATTATTAAAAAAAAATATATTATGTGATGTAACTGAAAATTTATGGTTTTCGTAATTTTTCCTTTATCTATGCTATAAGACGTTGCTTCGTACCAAATTTCAAGATTCTGAGTTCACGGGAAGCACCCTGTAGGTTTTGATTCCCTTGCAAGTGTCGAAAATTTGCGGCATAAACGGCTGTATCTTTTGATTGCGTTGGCTTAGAAGTTTGATTTTTTCACAGCTTCAAGGGACAGTAGATCTGAGTAATTGATATAAATTTCAGCTTCATACCTCCACGCGTTCCTGAGAAAAAGGGTCTTGACAGACGGACGGACAGACGGACAACAAAGTGATCCTATAAGGGTTCCGTTTTTTCCTTTTGAGGTACGGAACCCTAACAAGTAAGCAAACAATGGACTATGAATATCAATCCTATATCTTTTGATACTTATGTACTCCTTGCGAAGGCAAATTCAATTGATCTTAAGATCTGAAACTGAAGAACAGCACTACTTACGCCGATCACTTGCGCCTAGTGTGGCCAGGCGTCCGGATAAAGCCCGACACGGTCAGGCTTTTTGGTTGTGTGTCCAGTCAAATTAGACGGAGTACGGTCTGTCCGGTTTTTGTTAGGCTTTTTAAATTTGATCATTTTTCATCATGATAGATTTGTCATGTATTCTTGCAATTACAAGCATTTGCAAACCTGCAATGACTAGTTATTTCATTAGAATGTATAAAGTACAACTTCCGAGCATCAAAAAAAATTGTCGGCCTTTTTAATCAAATGTCTGGCTAAACTGGCTGGTTTTTCCGGCTTTTCGGTTTAAAGATCTGGCAACCCTACTGCGCCCGTCAAAATATGACATTATCCCAACAGAATGTACCCAGGTAGGTACTGTTGCGGTTTTTAGCTGTTGTGTGTTTTGGTTGTTGTACGTTGTGTAGTGTTTGTTTCATTTTCACCTTAAACTGCTGAACAAACTATTAATTAAGTACGAGTACAGAATTATGAACCTTAGAGTCACCTTATTATTTATTATTATTAGCCTGGACGGAAAAAGTAAGTAGAACTAGCGAGTAGCGGCCCTGGTGAGATAAACCCGTGGGTAGAATAGAACCGTAGAATAACTACAGGTATTTTATCTCGCACGCGACGGCGAGCTGCGCTTACTTGTGTGTGTGAGTGCCGCTGTGTGCGTGTCGCCCCGCATCCCGCCCCGCCCGCGCGCCCTCAGTGTTGCCCGCGCCGCCGGCCTGCGAGCTAGTGCTTACTGTTTCGCGCCAGAGTGTGCGACAGCTGCCGTAAACATGCAAAGTAAACGAAGAAAAGTGATGCAGAGTGAGGTTAGTACACAATGTTTTATTGTCAGATACATTTTCAACATGTAATGTGATCCTAATTATGTATTTTTGGTTTTAGGGTCGTCAAATGATTGCAAGCGTGTATCATTTTCTCAAGACAGAGTACGAATTCACAGTGACTTATCAAGAACCAAACTCTGATGTGTCGAATTTGCGTAACATAACACAACGCACTGCGGACGCGACGGGGGTCAGTGACCGCACCGTGCAGAGGATAATAAGAGAAGAGAAGGACATGCCCAGCACGTCAGCTCCTAAGTTTCAGTCTCCGATGAAAAGGCGGAGAAAGAGGGCGAACAAAGTAATTGTTGATGGATTTACGGCTGCAGTAGTTCGCAGTACGATTCAAGAGTTCTACGTCAAACACAAGGAAGTCCCGACACTGGCCAAATTAAAGTCAATCTTTCAGGACAAAATTGCATTTAACGGCTGTCTGGAAACACTTCGGACTTTGTTAAAAAAACTGGGCTACGACTGGCGTAAAACTGACAAGAATAAGAAAGTTATGTTGGAACGACATGATATCCAGTTGTGGAGATTGAAATATATAGAACAAGTAACAGAGTACCGCTCGCGAGGGAGACCCATCGTGTACACGAATGAGAGTTACGTGCTAACGACTCACGTGCGCAGCGCGTGCTCCGACGCCGGGTTCCTTGACAAGCTGTGTCTGGTCTACGAGGCTAACTCGGCCACCGGAGACTACACCTCGAAGGTGAACTTCGACAACTACGTCAAGTGGCTGGACGAACAGCTGCTGCCGAACCTGCCGGCTCAGTCTGTCGTCGTCTTAGATTCGTATCACAGAACACGCGCGGAGAAACTGCCCACGTCGACGTCCAGCAGATCTGAGATGCAGCAGTGGCTGACTGCTAAAGACATACAGTTCGACTCCGATTTGCTCAAAGTTGAGCTATATGACATCATAAAAAAACATAGAAGTAATTTTATGACGTACAAAATCGATGACTACATTAAAAGTAAAGGTTTCGAAGTCCTGCGCCTGCCTCCGTACCACCCTGAGCTGAATGCCATGGAGAAGATATGGGGGGTTATTAAACACTGTGTAGCTTTGAAAACCGTTGAACAAAATGCGGTTAACACAGAAGAGCTTATTCTGGAAAGTATTGAGAACCTAAGTAGCGAGACCTGGAGCGAAGCCTTCGAGGGTGTGGTCCAGAAGGAAGCTGAATATATGGCATACCTTGATACGGAACTCGACTTTACGTTCAATTTGCAAGATGATAGTGACGAAAACGAAACTGTGTCGGAAGAGTCTGCTTCTGATTCCAACTGATTATTTTTACATTGTTCAATTTGTAAATATTTATAAAATCCTATAGGTACTTAATAATTTTAATTTTGGAAATTAGTATCAAAAATGGAAGAACAAGTTAGCTAGTAAAGTAGGGACCCATAGGAATGGAAAAATAGCCATTGTTACACAATGTACACACATTACTTTGGGATTGGCAAATAAGGAAGTAACTATCACGGAGTTTTAATTCTATATAAAAATAATCAAAGATCAGTACATAAACTAAAACGTTACGCAAGTTGATAATGCTGATAATTGTGCTCATTGTGAACACCTAGATACAATAAATTCGTCCGTTATAACTTGGCGAGTGTGAAGTTAGGCTCTGCAAATTTGGTCGCAAAAAAAAAATGCCAATAACTGTTTTTAACAGCAATAACAACTGCAAAATGCATTTATTTTTTTATAATCTTTATTTTTGTACGAGATTTCAAGCGCCAAAATTCGCAGAGCCTAACTTCAGACTCGCCAACTTATAGCGGCCGTACTGTATGTCTCGTATACGCAGGCGCGTATATGGAATTTATACCTTCACACAACGCTCCATAGTGTTGAGTTCGTATATACATTAAAATTGTATCTAGCTCGTATTAAAATTTCAAAGTATACCCGACTACAACATTTCTTTGGGGTATACTTTCAAGAAGGACACTTCATTTTGCTACACTATAATCTATACCCGTTTTATTAAGTGCCTTTCAATGAACTCAGAGACAGAAAAAGGGATATAGTTATTTTTATATGCCATGTATTTAAATCGATATCTGTATATTCCCTTTTTTTGAACGAAATATTGCAAAGTTAAATCAAAAATACTGACTTGCACACAAATTATGCACGTTAAACAAATCAAATTAAATATACTGTTTAATGGTATTTGCAGAACTGTTTTACCGAACGATAACAATTATTAAAATAGAATATCTAAAATTTTCTTAGTTCAACAAACATTCTAAAACATTTTTAAGGAAAACCATCACCTAATTTAATTTTAGGAACATATTCTAAAAAACAATTTGAGAAGTAGTTCACAGTAGGTAGTAGGTCACAGTTCTAACCTAACCTGACCTATTTCACCCACTTCAAAATGTTACAGTGCATGTTAGTATTTTTGATAAACAATTCATATTTTTAGGTATGCATTCAGTTAATTAATGGAGTTACCTAGTGTGCTGTTAAATTATACAGATGTGCATTTAAAAATATCCCTTGAACATATTGCTGATATGAGGTTTAGCAGCCAGCGATAGCTGCGTTACGTTCGGGTATATTTTATATTAATCGCGCGCGGGTATCCAAATTGAAAATATACCCCAAGTCAACACGTCCTAAATGTTACGTAAAGGTAGGTTTTATAAGAAGAACGCTTTCTGGATTTGAAAATATACCCGACGACAACACGGCCTGTGACGTCACAAGCGTTGAGTGAAGGTATAAATTCCATATACGCTACGCAGGCTTTCGGGATCTGGTGCTGTTGAAATAAACGCTAGGCATAAGACTTTAATATTTTGTATTTTCAACACTCTTGTTACATTGTCTATTTAAAACTGACTTAAAGAACAATTCAATTTGTTTCAAATTGTTCCCGATTGGCACCACCTTGTGCATTAGTATACTCGGCCCTCATGTTAATTAGGGCAGTTCCCTATGCGATCTCATTCGAGATCACAACACACATATTAAAACTAGGCAAAAAATGTCAATAAAAATATTAAACTTACTTTTTTAATAGGAAATAATCATGATAATATACGTTAAACGATTACTACTGGTACTGATTTATTATAAACATTGCCAAACATTCTCGTACAACTTACAAGAGAGATTGTCGTAGGTGCATTTATTATTGATTATACCTCGTACTTTGCCAGCGACTTCGTCCGCTTAAATGATTTCATAAAAACTTTATTCCCCTTCGGGCCTGTTTCACCACCTATGATTAATTAAGTTTCGAGTATCTTACTTGGCAGATAAATTCATACAAATTCTGTTCCATTTTTGAATTTATTCAGTGAGTAGTGCCTACTCGGACATTGTGAAACAGGCCCTTAAACTAATAATGTCAGTCTTTATTATTCATTTTGATTGGAATTTGTGGCAGGTTCTTAGTTTGATTACCCAAAAAATAAAGAGTCCTCCATAAAATCTTTAAACCATTTTCGAGATTTTGCATACAGACGCAATTTGTGCAATAATTGCGTTATGAAAAGCAGCATCTACCTGATCACAGAAATGGCAATCACCGAACTAATGATCTCTGCACTTTTACGAACAATAATATCTGCATCCACTGAACATAATTATGTACCTTAGGTAGGTTAGAAATGTTAATGAAATTCGAAGTTTATTTTTATGATGTACGACTCTATAAGCATCAATTGCAAGAGTGCAGTTGATGGCGTTGGTTCTTGGTTGCGAAGAGTCGCAGTATGACTGAGACATTTGACCAGCCTGAAGCAATGTTCACCTCATCGGTGGTATCCTTTATATAATTCAATCTTTCTATACCTACTTCTCTTTGCATGTGTAGTCAGTCTAATTACCATCACAACCGTAATTTTCACTAAATCCACGCTTAATAACAACAGTTTATTTATAAGTTGTGTTGTGAAGCCGTAGGCGGCGCTAGTGGCGCCCCCACGCGGAGACAGCGTGGCGCGGCGTGCGCGGCGCGGCGCTGTACTACACAGACCGCCGCACAAACAGACGCACGTCCTACGTAAACTGATATGTAAACGAGCTGGCCTTGTGGCGGCGGTGGTTACTAGCTAACACATCTAGCATTGTTTATAGAATCAATCAAATGCAGTTGTGTTGGACATAGGACTCTCCCAAACTTCTAAAGGGCGCTGGAGCGCCTGTCTGAGGGCCCAGCATAATATCATCATCAGCCTTTTATTGTCCTCAAAGTTAGGATTCAGGCCTCCTCTCTAGGAGAGCACTCTACATCGCGGGTTCAATACAGATTGGTGGATGTCACAGTTCCTCACGATGATTTCCTTCACCGTTTTATGAGTAGTGGTAATGGCGATGTAATAAATCTCACAGTGATGTACCTGGCTGGGTTTGAACCCGCCACCTAGGGGCCATTACCATTTGGCCACCACAGCTCCCCTGGGGGCCCAGGTCCATAGAATTTCACTAGGTAACACTTACTTGGTAACTTGGCGACCCTATCATCATGTCATTTCCTCTAGATCAAGGATGTAAGGATACATCACTGACTGTTGTGTGAGTTTCAAACTACCAAACAATAAGAAAACACATATTGGAAGTCAAATGTAAGGAAAACAGAGTTATCATTAGATATGCTAGCGCTTCATCATCATCAGCATCATCAGCCGACGAAACACGTCCATGATTGGACATAGACATCCCCTAGTGATTACGAGAGGGTCTTTGTTTGTTCTGTTCTGAACTTCCCGTGACCTAGGTATTATTTATACTTTTCCACTATTAGCTGCCGTTGGCCTCTATTGGACTTAATTGAACGTTCCTGACCCTTTTACGAGGCAGATGTAGTGATGTAACATTGATGATATACAATATTAACAGCACGACAATAAATGAAAACACTGGCAATACTTATCATTATGAATAACTTTTAGTATGGGACCAACCCTGAAATCGCGAAAAAAGTTTCAGCTGTCCTGTGCATTTTGTCGACTAATGCAAACGTATGGGACACCTTATGGGATTCATAATGATGAGTATTGCCAGTGTTTATTTATTTATTTTCTATCATATCATATTTCTATGTGTCATAAACACATTGTATTTCTCAGTTCACATAGATACGAGTAAGTTGCATGAATCTTTTTATCGAAATACAAATTAGGATTGATTAAGTATATCAAAGTTTTAATCAAAATAATTATGTTTGTTGAAGTATTGTCGAGACCAGCTGACGCCTCCGACAAAGTCAATATTATTCTGAAGATTATCAGGTGATGTGATAACAGCTATCACGAGCGAGGTGAGTGATCGCCGTGACGGCCGCCTCATCAGATCTCAATCTATCTTGAATGTACATATCTTTGTTAACATCTAATTTATCTAGAGATTAAAGTAATTAGTGTTAGATAATGCCTTCCGTTGTTTGTCTCCAGACTCCGCGTCAAGCAAGTCATAGGAAGATTACGAAGATGATATGATCCTAGAACAACTGCAATTGAAGGATCATAGGTGTAGTTTTAGTCAGTAAAAGTTGGACACGCTCTCTCTTTCCATCAAAGAATGAAAAAAGGCATTAGACGATTTTGCAATTAAAAAAAAGTCATGCGACTGCTTCTGTTCATCTGTAACTGTGTGATCTGTACACACACTCTTCCACAGACTTTCGAAAAAATTAGCCTAAGTTAATTCTTATAGAATCAGCTATCTACCTGTGTTGGTCCCATCACAATCGGTCCAGCCGTTTTGGGGAGTAGCCGGAACAAACAGACTGCCTAAAATTTTATAAATTGCATTAAGTATGTTTATCAAATATACTTTAGAAATAAGGGCGGACCTTTCACCAAATAGGCACTTATCTCAATACATTGTAAAGGTGGTAGCCAGTGTATTATATTCTTAGTACAAAGTCACCCACAGGACAGTGTGACGTCAGCGCGACAGTCGCACGACAGTCGCGCGACACGCCACAGCCGGCACTAGGAGCTGTTCGCGAGATACAATCACAAGCAACTGAACATTTTCAATTTTCCACGCGAAGGATCTCCGAATCGGAAATCTGTATTCCGCTACAAAATTGAGAATCGCGATTTTATTAAAATCAGGGGGGAAAGAATATTCTTATTTTTTTTCTATTCCAACTCTGACGTTTTAAAATTGCATCACAGGGCGGCGTAGGGCCCGGGGGGCGGCGGGGAGGGCGGGAGGCTGGAGGCATTTGCATTTTTATACTATAATTAAGCCCTCCAGAGGGCGGAGGTCCCGTAGTCCCGCACTCCCGGGGCTACACGAAATGTGGATTAATTTTATATTTTTTCGCGCTATTAATTTGAAAGGTCGTTAATTGCGGTATATTCTTATTAAACGGAGCTAAATTAATGATAATGGCGCGCAATTACCGATTGTTGGACACATTTCATGGCGATCATTTAGCTTGAATTTTGTAAAATGATAATTTTATCATTATTTAGATCGTTTAGAGTTTTATTTTTCCCGAAAAATTGCCGTTTATGGGAATATTAATTAAGTTAATTCTCAAAGAAAAAGATTTTTTTATATTCCTGCTGAGGAGAAAGATAGATGAATTAGCTCGTTCCAATTCTCTTAGAATACTAACGAATTCTACTTATCATGTGGAGTACCTATACAATGTTAGAGGTATGTCATCAATATGTTTTTCTGCTTTCATATTGTAAGTAAAACCCCAAGTTGACAGTGCGTGGCGAGGTGCCTGGTGGCTGGTGCCAGGGACCGGTGCCTGGGGCTGGCGGCTCACGCGAACTCTTCGACTCGTGAGTTTATTGCTGCCCGTCAAATTGACAAGTTGTTGGCGACACGACGCGGCCCTGCGTTACGTCGACAGAGCACGGAGAAGCTCCACTTGCTACGAGACAGGACTGAGTTGCAGAATCGCTGCGTCAGCTTGCGATGAGGATAGGCAGGATAGATGATAGATGATGGAGAACTATTGTTATATCTTCTGACTGGGCGACCCCGTCTGTCTGTCTGTGTGGATCTTCTCTACGGGTACTACATCATGTAGGTACAGTCGGCCGGGCTGCCTAGTAACAGATGTGCGATAATTACTTGGTTTACGAGTCGCACGCCGTAAACCGACGCCTTTTATTAAACAGCTGTAAAATATATGTAATCACACTCGCCTCGTGTAATCACACACGCTTTATGGATCAAAAAGGTTTTTGGTAATACATAAGGTCTTTGCAGTTCATCAATTATGTCACGCAATTTTCAACCTTATTTCGTAAGCAACAAGGTTGTAAGTGGTTTTAGACGTCGTTGTAAAAGTAAGGCAATGTGCTACTTTCTGAAATTGTCACGTTTCCTTTGTGAAGTCGCGTTTATAGCGGTTTTTTGTGTTAAGTACGGTTAGCAGTTTATTATATTAGTCGATTGTTAGCGTTACGACGCTACATGTTATATTGTTGTTAACTATATCAGTTAATGTGATTTTGTAACAAAAGCTAGTCGCGGCATCCCACACTGCCCGCTATGGACATTAGCTACCTATACGTACGATTTTGAAAACGGGCCCTTAGTTTTTCAAAGATTTTAAAACAGTTTATTTCTGATCAACTCAACACAATCATTAAAGGTTCATCATCACAATCCCCTACATGCTCTAACAGTCGCTCCCCGAGGAGTCATCACGCCTCTGGTCTGCCCCCCCTCACGCGGCTGCCAGGGTCCCGGTCCTCAGGGACCAGATGCCTTCGTTACGTTTTTACGACGAGCTACCTCCTGAGATGGAACCTGACGCTTGTTAGCGTGAGCCCTAACTGGCTGGGTTTATGACTGGCCGAAGTTATGGAGTCATATAATAACCCTCTATCAAATAGAGGGGTATTTTATAGCATTTTGATGGGTACCTCTCATTATAGAGGCGTCCCATTTAAAATATTAATTATGTAAATTGGTTATCATTACTACTGAAATGATATCCCTATCCTCACATATGATAAAATACAGTCCCTCACTGCGTCCGTCTGTCGCGACAAAATAATTCACCAGGAAAGTTAAGTTTACCCTTGCAAAGGGGTACTAGTTTATGAGAAAATGCTAAAGGTAAAGGTACCAATATTTTACAACGACAAACTAAAATCGAAGCTCGGCAAATAAAAATGGTGATAAAACCGATGCCTTTGTGGACCTCTGACGCTGGACGCTACACCATGGGCTTTTATATCTTATATTCAAGCTTTCTAAAATTTCACAAGTATTTTTCCACCTTTCAAAAATATCATTAGAGCACAAAAATTAAAAAGGTTTAGGAAGTACCAAAGTTGTGTAGATTGAACAAATTCAAATAAAGTAAAATATTCCTATCGGACCAACTAAAAAGTTGTACCGTTGGGAAAGAAAACAGTTGATCCGTGTCAAAGTAGGTTAGGTTGGAATAAACACCTTCACCGAGTTCCATTCGGCCCAACTAGTTAGTTCGTTCAGTTGGTCGGAGAGGAAGTCACCGCACTATCTTGTGTCCTTTCAGTGAATATTACACGTTCATCATTTTCATAGAAATACGATAAATTCAGTTACCGAGAACAAACTTCCTCCATGTTGTCATTATGATTGAATTTGACAATTTTTAGGAAAAAAGAACTCTTATCATTTCCTAGTAAAAAGAGGACATAAAGGTTATTTTACACTGCGGCACGTTGGACTACACTAGCTGTATTCAAGAACAGACTAATTTTGATAGTCATACAAGTCACACTGGTTTACACTTACACAGATTTGTAAACATTGCCTTATTTATTTATTTAACAATTTAGTACACACACATATGAAATGGATAATAAAGAGGAGACAGAAAATAGGTACAAGGTAATGCTTATTTCTAAAGAAATCTCTTCCAGCATACCGCGAAAGGATAGTTGGAAGAAAAGAGATGTAGACAACAGTGTGCCTTATTTTATTTTTGGGAAAATTGTTGCCCCACATTAGGAACATTAGGAATTATTTCTGTATCGTGGGTGCGTTTACAAACATGTAAACGCACATACACGAAACACCCAGAACCGGAACATCTATCAGTAGGCCATACAAATATTTTGGCTACCACTGCGCCAACCGTGCCGTCAATACATATTATGGTGAATGATAATTTTCTTGACAGAAATTAATATTAATTACCTTGTGATTTTCAGCGTGAACGAGGCTTTAAGAAAACAACACAAAGTAAGCAAAATATTAGTTATGTACCTATAGTAAACACAAACTATAAACCACATGATCTTGAGCGACGTGTCTCTGAACACACTGAATCATTGAAGCCAGCAATGAGTAAGATCGATCGGCATGGTGTGATCCGTGTGATACTAACACAAAACAACCTGCCTCACATCAACAACCTACGTCACACAAATGTTACTAGAGATACGTTTACATGATAGATGTATAAACAATAACATCAAATTGCAAAATAGGAGATAGCAGACATGAGAGACAGGGGCCCCTTTAAAGTCTTTAAAAACAAGATAGGTACTATTTAACATTAGCACCGCATTACCGGCTTTGTGGGTGGTGTTCCCCACTGCTGGGATTGATGCCTCCTCTCTACAAGAGGAAATAGGCTGTAATCCAACACGGGCCCAGTGGGGATTGGTTGATGTCACATATCTTCGATTTTTTGGTTCTAGGACATACCGTTTTCCTCACGAAGTTTTCCTTTATCGTTTTGAGTGCAGTGGTGATTACCTCGACCCAGTTAACTAACCCCCGCCCGTTTTGAACCCGCGACCTAACACTCATAAGTCGAGGCAGTTACCAATGGGCCACCACTGCTTAGAAGCAGTGGTGGCCCAGTGTGGGTGATGATATATCATACAGTGATAATACTGAAATGAGAATGCAATAGTTTAAAATGTTCCTTACCACAAATCATGTAGTTATCGATCTAATACGAGTATTTCCATTCCCACCCATCGCCATCTACTACATTTATGTAGTCACAGAATCCTGCATCGCTCAAGCAAAGTTCTCGGCGCGATTTGAATAGCCCAAAATCATCTATCGGACAGTAGACAACCGAACATAACACTTCGTCCGGTCGGAGGATCCTCCCTTTTAAACGGAGGTTTGTGGGACTTCACCTAGCACTACCAAAGTAAAACCTTCCAAACCTAGCGCTCGCTAAGTGAATCCGCGTAACGTTCTCAAAGGAGATTGACCCTAAACTCTCGGCTTTGTACTCCACAAAAATACAAATAAAGTCCGTGTTCATTTGCTGGGCGTCCACCTGCTCCTCCACTCCGGTTCCTGTTATCTACGGCGAGGGCGGGCAAAGTCGCGGGCCGGCGTTAGCGGAGGGTAAGAGGCTTTTAGTTGCCTATCATTTTGCACTTACTGTACATATACAACATGTGTAACGTATGGTGGGTATGTGCGATTGTGGGTAACGGCGGATGTAGGATAGCCTTCATTAACGTTTAACAATAATAGGAGTTTTTTTTATTTCGTCTTGCAAAAATGTATATATTTACGTACTACAAATTATTAGGAAATAGTTTATTTTGTCACGTCAATGTCATGAAAAGAACTGTGCAAAATTTCATTCTCATTGTCCCAGTAATTTCAGCTGTGCGCCGATATGTCAGTAATTCAGTTTCCCTTTTATGTATTCATAGTTTTCTGATAATTATACGAGTACATAAATATGTAAGGTAATGTCGACCTGTCCAAAACCAAACGCACAATATCAGCCTAACTCAATTTTCCTGTGCCCGACATGCTCATCGACCTATATTTCGCTAATTTCACGTCGCAGTCCAACAAACACAGGACCTCGACCTAAAAGTTTGTTTCTCTTGGTTCAGTAATACACGGCACATGGTTTGTTGAAGCCTATCACAAGAACATGAATGAACACTAGAAAGGAACCAATATATCTCGCCTGTTACAATTTTAATAACTGTTTTGGAAAAATCATAAATTGAAATATTGCCAGTTTTATTCAGGTAACGAAAGGCTTCTTTCCAACTTGCTGCCGTTGTAATTAGCTTCATGAAAATTAATGTCAAGCTAGTGTTATACTAGAGATAGGCAGAGGCGTTGAAATTAAACCTTATGGACCTAACGATTATAAAGAGATCCACTGTTACCTTATCATCCCTCAGTACAATAAGAATTTATCTAATTTATATAACAAGAAACTTAATTGAATAGGCACTCTATATAAATAGCTACCTATTAGCACAACTACGCGATACTGTGGCCATTTCACAAACTCTCTTAATTACATTAGTTACTTTTGTTCAAAAGCTCCGTCGCGATGAGACGAAATTTTCAAGAGTTATACAAACAATGTCGGATCTGTGAGCTATTGTTAGAAAATTGTTTATTGATGGTTTTATATTAATAAAGACAGTTGGACAAAAAGTTTTCAACGAGAATAAAGTGGAAGGGAGTTCTCTTTTAATTATAATCATCCAGTTGAAGGGCTGTGACATTTTTTGATAAACTTGTTAAATTAAGCTTCATGTTTTCAAAATTTTGGTTTAATGTGCAAAACCTTGTTTAGAAAGAATGTGAAATTTTTTTATTTTTTTTCTTGCAATAATTTAGTGTATAGTGGAGTGGCCGACAAACATTTTGCAAGGCGGTGTCGGAATTTGTCTACACATAACTACTCTCGACCCTTTATAATCTGGAAAATTTTAAAAAAGTGTATCATGTTATTCCACATATTAAATCATTTCAGTCGAAAGATGTCCACTGCTAGACAGGCCTCCCCCAAGCGTCCCTACATCCACCGATCCTATGCATCTCACATCCATCGAACTCTCACGACCCTCGCCAGGTCATCGGTCCAAATTAGATACATCCTAATAAACTGATCAGTCCAAATCTAAGCTCAACTTAATAAACGATAAGGGACGTAGTTACCTAAACTATAATCTCTCCATTCTCGACTGGTTGTCGTTAATAATGGGCAGAACTTAGCTAAACCTTTGATATATTATCACGACGAATATAATCCTACGAGATTGTACTGTGATTAAATTGTACCCCGTCCCGGAGCCGGGAAGTGTAGGGCCTAGTAGTGTGGTGTCTGATGCCTGAGTGTGACCAAAATTGACATACTCGTGACCATCAGATCATTTTGAAATGGTTGCCGGCATCAGAATGTTTACACACTTATCTTCTTAGTCGTGCACTCTTGACAGAGTGGTCGTGGTCGTGTTTCGGTCGAGTTCTGCGCCACCGTCTCTCTCGCGATACGACGCCATGCAGCTCTGTGTTTGGCGGCTTGGGAGTTGTGATATATGCTGCAGTGGGTAACTGACTTGATGAGGTCAGTCCACCAGATGTTGGAGAGCGTCCGCGTGATCTTTAGCCCTCAACTTTCTCTTGCACCACCAACACACACTTATCAACGGTCTATATTTCTGTGTTTGGATTATTATAATTTTATGCGAATGATGCCAATAAAGTTACTTGACTTACAGAGAAAAGATTCGGAATTAGTATCGAAGACGTGGCGAGACGACTTGACTGATGATCTGGTTAATGATGGCAAAGGAAAAAGATACAAGGGAGAATTTTGACGACATATTTATTCCAGGATTGGGTCAGGATCGCTTCAATAAACATATAAATCCAAGTACAGCAGATGCCTTCTCCGCACTCGTACATCTAGGCTGCTGGTCTCCGACCTTCAAGCGCGTGTAGGCTCGGGGTGCGGCAGAGGTGTCAGGGGCTTAGCCCTCAATTTGCAGCTACATGTGTCTGACAACGGATCAGGAGGCTTTAGCAGAAGACATGCATGGAAACTTACCAAGAGGGAATTAAATCCGTTGTCTATTACACATATGGAGTTTAGTTTTTAAGGTTCTTCAAGGTACATTTTGTATGTGTAGTTTGTAAACCTTTTGTGACCTATGGGAGTCGATAGAGTTCAGCAGGAGTTCAGACTCTCTCTGAGTAAGCAAATAACCAGCTGACACGTACTCACTTGTGCAGGACGTCAACTATTTTTAGCTTAATTTTTTTTTAACCTATCAATACCCGCGAAACGAGACACAATAATAAGACAATAACAGCGCGGTCCTATGAGACCGGTCGGGGATTCATGAATTAATTACATTAAATCACAATCATAATATATAGCCAATAAAATCACTCAGAAATAATGTAGCTCTCTACTGATGAATTATCGAAATCGGTTCAGTAGTTAGTTCCAGACCTTCTGCAAAAAAAGTAACTTTACGTCTTTTGATATATTAGTGTAGCTAACTTCTAAGTCATTTCCTACACTCTAATCACTGAATCTGATAGTTAAACACCTATTTATTGTCAGTGTAATGGATATTTTCCTGTACATGTTTTCCATAGCACTTGACTATATCGATTGGATTGTTGGAGGTTTAGTTCAAAAGAACTACGATTAGAATTATTATTACTAGCATATAATCCAAAGGTACCAAATGTAAACTGTCTCTACACTCATAATATCATTAAGACTCAATAACTCACAAAGTAATCGTTACAGAATGAAGCTCAAGTAATATAATATTGAGCAAGTGAACAGATGTCACACTACACGGACCAAATTCCATCATGGCGTGCTCAACTCATTCAATCCTTTATTTTTTTCATCTGCCACCAATCAATGAAATAAAAGACTTATAATATTAACTGCAAGGTTTAAAATCCACTGGCATTGATCAACTACAGATCTAATTTCATTAATTAATGCCTGCACTTTGATAATAAGACCATCCACTTGTCTCTTCGGTCTAAAAATAGAACGGATGGTTGTTGAAGTTTGAATCTTGTGTTAGAAGGATAAAGTCGCGATTGTCTTGCGTGGTATCTTCAAGCCGTTGTTAAGGGAGGTCGGCACACGTGTGCATCAGCGCCGATGAGTGCTCCACTTCAGCTGGTGACGTGTTAACTTGCCACGGAGTTACATCTTCTTAGCGGTTATTATAACACTGATAAATTATATGACAACGATGTATTACTTTCAGGTGTGTGCTTTCTCTCTGCTTCTATATTATCTATACCATTTATATAAACGGAGAAACTGACTGACTGATCAACGCACAGCCGAAAATACTGGGACCAGAAACATAATAATCTTTTGCACAAAGCTTCCCTTTATAACGTAGACGAGCACTAAGAGAGGATTTTCCAGAATTCAGCCTCTAAGGGGGAGAAA
The DNA here is from genome assembly GCA_030763345.1 of Mythimna separata. Taxonomy (NCBI): domain Eukaryota; kingdom Metazoa; phylum Arthropoda; class Insecta; order Lepidoptera; family Noctuidae; genus Mythimna; species Mythimna separata. The sequence continues at coordinate 21,002,064 of CM061187.1, read as the reverse complement.
CGGGGGTCCAAAGTTTGTATGGAGAAACCTACGTATATACAAGACAAAATAAAAGCCAAGGAGTGGAATTTCTTGCAGGCATCTGTGTTTTCTGATAGCTACGAGTACAACCTCCCCTAGGTTTTTTCTCCTCCTCTTTAAGTCAATATTGAATAGTTACTTCTAGACAAGCGTGCCCCATCGTCGATCACATCTGCGCTTACCATCAGGTGATACAGTGGTCCAATGTGACCCTATCGGTAATAATAAAAAATTAAAAATAGCAAATAGGTAGAGGGAACCGACACCGTCCCGTCCAAACATACCGTGACGTTCAGAATACCTCACCCTGAACTTCAGATATTTCAGTAGGCGTCGGCATTCCTCAAACTCCAACGAGTTGTTTTAAAAAAACATTTCAGCGTTATTTTTAGTTCAGCCATGTTCGGTATTCACTAGCACGGCCACTTTTTCACTGAAATCGTCGAAATAGTTTCACAAATTAAATATTTCAGGTATTTTCAGAGGAAAAAGGAATTTTGATGCTGAAATATTTTCTTTTTTGTACTGTAGAGTGAAAAATATGTATAGGTAAAAAAAATGCTAAAATGTGTGCGTCCTCTGCGAGTATTTCGGTCAGTAAGATTTTAAGAATCCACAAAAGCAAAAGTTAGTAATAGTGATCGTAGATTTGCTCCAATAATGCGAAGGCAAGATAGCAGTTACTTACCGATAAGTTCACGGTTATTCAAATACTTACGTTTCTCGAGAAAATAAAAGGCATTTCTCATTACAAATGCTTTTTTTTAGGTTACTCAATTTAAAACATTTAGAGAATGATGTAAATTACAGAACCAGAAAATGAACCTATCTAAATACTCGTACTTATTATATCAATTAATCTGAACATATTTTCTGAGTAATAGATCAATCTCATTCTTTACAGATGGTTTATTCATGCAAATAAATTTTGATAAGGAAACCGTTGGAATTAGCTGTTTCCAATGGACGAAAACCGCCAAAAATGTCCTAGAAGTCAGAAGAAACTGACTTGGGAGTAAGTTACCTGCCAACGCAACAAATAGGTCAAGCAAGCTCGCCAGCTGACGAGGAACTCAACGAGCTCCATCTCTTAGTCAGAAGGAAATATTTCACTAGTCAAAGCGTATTTCAATCAAATGTTCCAAATAGTCCGAAGCCTGTCCAAGTTTGACGGCAACTTGTTAATCAGAAGAATGAAGAGCTCTCATAACGCTAATATAACTCAACAGCACGGAGGGCCGTCACTCCGAGCCTTCGAGAGGAAAGTCGCAAAAACACATTAAGAGGGTAAGTTTGAGTGTTGAAAAGTTTCTTTATTAAATCTTGCAACCCTTCCTGATTAGCGTCAGGGAGTCGGCTAATGAGGACTGGGAGACTTCCGTGTCACGGTGTCAAACGCTACCTTCGGTCTGACAGTATGACAGCGTGACAACTTGGCGTGCTGCCTTCCCACTTAATGCATTAACTCTGTCGGCCACCCATCTTCACTTTTACATTGCGAACTCGTACAGATTAATGAAGTGGAAAAAGTTTACTGTTGTAATGTAACGATGAGTCATTAGTTCATTACAGATGCCATCTTTTCGACAGCTGTATGTATATATTTCGCTACGATTTCTTCATTTGATACTGGTACGTTTAATGATGGTTGTGTTGGATTGTAAAGTCGTAGCTCTTTAGCTGCTTAAAAAGTGAACTATTCAATTAGATTTACCTACATTACAAATGCCATTCAACAAATCGAGTCCAATCGTATTCAACAAACATGGCGCCGATGATTTGTTTTCGTTCAAACTCGTATTTTGGAAAGGCACCGTGCTGTGTTGACCAGTCACAATCTCCGTGGAGTCACTGACCAGTGACCACTCGGTATCGAACCGACCAAAATAACACAATTTATGTAAATGTTATTATGTTTGTCTCTTTTTATTATATTTTTATGTCGTCGTAATGCGTTCATTAATTTAACTTTATGGCTGAAAACTGCAATGAACCGGTTATCCAACACGTTCTGATCTTGTCAAAGAAATTGTAACTTTATCATGTAAACTATAGAATCGTTTTTCTCTTGTGGCTTTGGTGTTGAGATAAAACTGATGGATCAAGTTGTTTTTCAAGATAAAATTGTATTTAATTATGATTCACGTGCACGTGTGGTCACATTACACTTGAACTACAGAAGGTTCAGTCGGAACCAGAGCCTGATTTATTTTACTTTTAATTTATGACTAGCTTTTGACAGTGGCATCGCCCGCGTAAAAGTTAAAAAATAGTGATAAATTAGCGTTTTATTGGTGAAAGAAGTTTTTAAAATTGGTCTTTACTGAGTTTATTTATTACAACTTGACAAATCTTTTCTCCTTATAATAATATAAATCATTACCTCGGTAGCGCAGTGCCAGAGTCCGGAGGGACCGAAGAGGACATCGCTTTGAGGAGCGCCAAGGCAAGAGCAACCTTCATACATTTCCTTCCGGTCGGTCTGGCTATCACGGATATTCCGGGTCAGCTCCAAAACCGTATTACTGTATTATGAGTGAGACGTGGAAGGTCAAAATGGACATCTTGCATCAACTCCACCTAGTTAGCAACAAAGAAGTTGTCTTAGCCATATTCTCAGTATTTACTGGGTCGAGAAAACTCTCCAATATAAATCTGTGTGAACGCTGCGGTGAAGCCCCGATCGATCACAACATCAAATGCGCCCAAGTGGAACTGAATCGGCCACACGCTCCGAAGGGGCCCGAACATATACCGCGGCAAGACCTAGACTATAATCCTCAAAGAAAGCGTAAGCGGGATCGTCCTAAGTAGACCTGGTGATGAACAGTCATCGGAGTGGCGGAGAACATAGGGAAGACCTGGAACGAAAGGAAAACCGTTGATTTCTCCATCTAGGGGACCAAGGAAATAAAGTAGCTCATAGAAGTATACATAAAGTAGGCACCTCCTCCGGAAATTATTTAGTTTGGTATCACCTAGTGTTTAAACGTAGGCATGCATTAGGACGGACCTCAACAAATCTGTGAAACACTCCAGAAGGCCCAAGCCGCCAAACACAGAGTCACAATCTTGCGTCGCGAAGCGTTGATGCAGGACTCGACCGAGAGTCAAGAGTGCACGACTAAGAAGAAGAAAAAGAATTAAATGGAAGCTTATAAGAGATGATTGAATTGTTTGGTGTTATTGGAGTTCCACATTTAAATCATTTAGGAGCACAGTGTCCCTTCTGCCCCAGATCTGCAGTTGGTCGGCGGCCACGCCCGAGGTGATTATCCGCCAATGTAAACACTGAGCTGTTGCCATGCCCCTTATCTGTTATCTGTTGTCAGCGCCTCGCTGTCGCAGGAGCGCGAGGAGAAAGTGTACGTCCGCGCTGCCCTTGCACCGAGCGACACCTAGTCACTACGACACCTAGGCAGTTCACTAGTTATTATGTACATTTATGTTATGAATGGAGATTTGCTATCTATCACTGATACTGGTAAGCTAGGACTTTGTACTTTTGCAGTGCTTTTAATTTGGAAACTAAAGGTATATTATATAAATATTTTTGAAGTTGGTTAGCATTCAATAATCTCTTCCCCCTCTAAGGAGAAGGCTTGACTGACTTTTACTAAAACCCACACCTGTGTCCAGAAACTAGATAGCTCTTTCCGGGAGTACGGTTTCGATTTCAGTAATTTGTTGTGGCCCTACCGCCCTAAGGCATTAGACCTCAAACATTGTCTTTTTTCTCGAATATTCCTTGATAGACTAGCTACCTGTGCTTTCACCATTCTCCTTTTTAATAAATTATTCACTCTGCTTTAAATATTCAATACAAACTCAAGTTTCTTTCCTCCGTGTGTAAGTCGGTGTGTGTTTACAAGCTGATTAACAATTAACAGCGGATAATGTAATGATGCGCATTAATCAAGCGCCCCGGAGTGAACTCTCGCGTCTCACAGATATAACATCTCAATGCTCCTCAAAGGACTTCCTTCAAACATTGAGCAAACCGACGCCAGTTCGCGCGCGAAATTGCTATCCGCGCTGAGTCGGCGGAACCAGCTCTACCTGACCCTAGCAACCCTCGGGAAACGGCGAGAACTTGCAGAGAATGTGCAGGATCGGGTGATTGGCAGGTGGCTGGGTAGACTGGTCAGCTGGGCTCCAAGTTTGAGTATGATTGATGATAGGTGCTCCGTAACTGTTCGAGTCGGTAACATTTAGTAATTTGATAGGCGCGCTCCTCGCGGCTCCCGCGCGCGCTGAAGGGAAATTCTTCTTGAAAATTGAGTATGTTTTCTCATTCCGTTTTATTACTTACGGAGATTATTAAGTCAGTGATGAAGTCATTATTTTTAGGAGATTTTGCGGAGGTAGGACTTTTGGCGTTTTCATGAAATCCTCTTTATTATACTTTAGATTGATTAGCATATCAGCTGATACAACGTAGGGACCGAATTCCAAAGTAAACTCGTTGGAATTTAATTTAATGATAGATGGAATATATTTGATTGTAGGCCCGATAGGCTTGATAGGATATACCTAGGCTGTCCTACCGGCTCCATATAGTGTTGTAGACAATCACACTATGTATGAGCTCACGCTGGTACTGTGGACCGTCGCCTTACCGCTAACATCACGCGACACATTGTTTTCATTCGTTCACTCGTTTATATAGACTTAGCGCTTATCACGGTGATTCGGCAAATTATTTATTATCACAATCTCCTAATTACTTCGCTGAAGCAGTCAATAACCTTACAGTCTTCGTGGAGCCTTCGTGTTTGGAGACTGATCTAGTCTAATGAACTGATGGGACTTTTTTTTAATGATATACTTCCAGTTCCTGATTGCGATCTCACCTGATGGTAAACAGTGATGGATGAATCGTTGGTGGTGAGGCGCACTGAGCTTCTTCACTCTGCCATGACGACACCTATGAGTGTATTATGAACTGCCTTACAGGGGACTTGAAAGAGTGCTCTTTGGAGTTTCTTGCTCGTTCTTTTCCACACAGGTCTAAACTTTGTGCAGCTATATCTTCGGGACTGACTACTCTTTGATGAAATTCAAAAATGCCTTTACCTAAATGGTTTAAGTATATCAAGCGTTGAGTTTGAGTTTGAGGTGGCCATGTAGTTGCAAAAATGTTGTCAAAAAAGTTACTGTGAACAACTGAAGTGACGTGACACAGAAGGTTTCAGTCATCGTTTACTCTGCCGCGCCACCCAGAGCTCCAGGAGGAGGTAGGTATTTGATGATTTCCTACCTCAAAAAAAGGTTAACTAACTGCTAACTTGTTTGTCGATCCGTACCTCGCGAATAAATAAATATTTTATCGCCATTTTGTAAAATGATAATGTCCTGACACTGTTCTGCCGTTACAGTGTTTTTAACATGGAGTGACTGCTTATTCGACAACATAAACCTAAGTCACCTTGTTTTATTTCATACTATCACAAAATTGTATTTAATTTGAAAGAAATGAAGAAAAGGCCTTCCAGTCCCAGGAAGGGAATCCAATAAAATTACAAAATGGATGCGGATCCTCATAAATTGGGCCTTTTATAGTATGTTACACAGATTACATCACACTGTATATAGGCGAGAGTGTCTATGTGATATGTACCTATATGTTGTGTGTATGTAAAAATTCGTGTGTGTTTGACGTGAGCGACGCCGCTGGAAGCGAGTAGTTTCATAAATATGTAAATCAATCGCGACATTGTGTATTCGTTTCGTTCGGCAGTTTGGCTGCGAACCTGCTAAATATTCAGGCGTGGCTGTCGACGGCTCTGCCTACGCCGCTGTTACCGTTACAGTCGTGAAGATACGGCGCGTTCTGTTATACCGCGCCTTATTGTTGACACTATTTCACTGGTGTTTAGGAGATGGTAAATTAGTTGAATTGGTTCAGCGGTAGGATGGTTGGTCCAGAGTTCGAATCCATCTAGATAGCACACATCTGTGGTCGTTAACCTGTGCAGATATATACAGCATAGTAAGTAGCGTATCAGGCAGGCACTATTCTGTTGTAAACTTGTAATCATCGAACTTGTCTAGCGTACGGAATTTGGAATTTCAATATAACACGGGGTCAGTTTAAACTGGTCTTGTGACCACCGACATACGGCTGACTGTATCATGCCTATCACAATAATGAGCATTGTGTCTAGTCCTAGCCCCGTGTTCGCATGTCATCAAGGATGTTTTTGTTCTGCGCACAAGTCACGTTCTTCTGCCAAACAGGGCAGGAATCCACGCGGAAACCATCGCGTGAGGACTGATGACGCCTCATTTAGTCAGGTATACGTTATTGACATATTTTAGGCGATTTACTTGGATCTGTAGGAAAATAGCGCAGATGTCGTAGGTAGAGAAGCTATCATTCGCGATGCATAATAGAAATAGATCTACAGAAGTAAATATTAGTTACTATACCTTATAAGCTTGCTAATGTTTCGTGAATGGAGTGCCAGAGGAATGAGGATCGATGCACCGCCCCCCGTGCAGCAGGGGGTGCGGGCCCGCGGGGGTGAGCAAGCATGCCAGTCCGCCAGTCGCGCGCGGGACGCGAGCCGGCGTGCGTGTGCCAGTAGCTGGCGCGGCGCGTGCCATGGCGCGCTGGGGCGACGAGAAGACGCTCTTCTTCATAGCATGCTACAGGGACCACGAGTGTCTGTGGAACCCCACATCCTTCTTCTACAAAAGCAAGGCGGCTCGAGCGAACGCCTACGCCTCACTGCTGAAGCAGTTCAATGATGACCACTTGACGGTGCAGCTGCTGAAGACCAAGATCAAGAACATCCGCACCACGTACCACCAGGAGCTGAACAAGATCCGCTACTCGCGGCTGTCGGGCGCCGCGCAGGAGTACAGACCCTCGCTGTGCTGGTTCGACGCCGTGGACGCCTTCCTCGGCGCCACCGTGCACAAGGAGCCGCTCCCCAAAATGGTGAGTAAAATATCACGTGGAGGTATCTGAGCTAGGGCTGCCACCTTTTTAGGAATAATAATATTTTTTATAAAACATAAAACATTGCAAACAATTTGGTAAGTAGGTAGGTAGGTTGAAAAGAATAAAAGGACGTTACCCCACACTAGGACTTACTCCTGTATTGTGACTGCGTCCATAAACGTAAACTTACAATTCACAAGACACCTAGACCCGGAACATCTATTTGCAGGCAAATATTTGTTCCAAGTGGGAATAGAACCCGCGACTCAAAGCGCAGCAGCTAGTCGCTCAACCACTACGCCGAACGTGCTTTCTAATAAACTACGTTTCTAATAACGAGATATCTAATTCACATTACATTCCACACTTTTGTGTTTGCAGCTAAAGTTTAACCGATGGTAATGCTAAACCTGGCGTGCATTTGGTTTGGCAGCCCTGAGAGAGATAAATGTTAGAGCCAGCCAAGCGAACTCGAGAATGTTATGATCTTTCATACAGAGACTGGAGTCAGGGTGTGAACTTTTGAGAAATACCTATGAACATGTAGGAAGTAGGATGCTGCGAAGATTTGGCTCCCCTCCAGGATGCCTTTTACGAAAGTATTTCGGCAGTGCATGGAATTTTAGTAAAAAGAATTCTCAAATTCTTAACTAACGATAAAAATATGGTATTTTGCGAACTATGCTATTGGTCTATAAATATTTGTAGGGATTTTTGAAAAGCAAAGTTATTTATGAAAAGCAAAAAGGAACTTTAAAATTAAATAAAACAATTTCACTTGATTATATTCTGTGTGGAATATAATTTCTGGCAAAAGGCTGCCTTAGTTGTGGAGCCACGGCAGATAAAGGGGTGTAACACACTCTAATGAAATAGTTTTGCATGACATCTTCGAATAAATTTAGACAATTTATTAAAAAAAGTATTATTGAATAGTGTAACAATGGTTGCGTTCTCGGCAGTCAAGGATTAAGTCACTGTGGTTGCTCAGAATCTCGGAATCAACCATTTCACGACGCACCACAGATAATAGTCGAGCTGCGTGAAGTCGCAAGATATACTTATAATTATGAATGAATGCAGGTACAGTATGGCCGAAAACTCGAGGTACATAATTATTACTATTGACTGCGAATGCGTATTTTTTGAAGTAAGTATGTGTATAGGTCGGAGTTCGCTAACTTCAGAGTGGCCAACAATTATTACCTAGTACCTACCTACGTATAGAGGAATTTAACGCAGCACAAGTTAGGCGAACAAACGGAACACCGCACTGATTTTGAAACTAACTTTTAACAATATAAATTTGATTGCTTTGAATCGTGTGTACTCTACCGACTCCACGGTTAAATCATTCAAGTAGTAGACTACTACTACTTTATAGTATAAAAAAAATAAACGCGCGAAAATATATTTGACAGCTGTTGCTCAACTAAAATAGCCATTGTTTTACAATAACTATAAAGTTCTGGAGTACCTTTTGAAAAACCCTATAACAGTAGAAGTGACTGCAATATAGCACCTTCGATATTATAGTTATATAATATTGGTTGCTCGGGTTCACAGACTATATTAATTGTCGTTGAACCAGAGCAGTCTTTAATTAAGTACTCAAAGTTCGAGATTGAGGCACTCTGGCGGCTTTGTTTACGATGGCTATCGAACATTGATATCTAATAACAAACAAAATAAGATCGAATTTTTAACTCACATAGTTACATGGTGGCCGTTGACCCGTAGTCAGCTGTCGCAAAGTTTATTTCTATTGCTGTAGATAAATTTAATCTGGCCATTTGTTTCAGATTCCACAAGCATCAAGAAAATTCAATAACTTTAAACGCAAGCTACTTTCTTCTACTAAATTGGATGTAAATGCATCACCACAAGCGGACGGCGGGGAGCCGGTACAGCCGTCAGCTAACGAGCACGAGCCCCCTGCCAAGGTGCAGAACATCAGGTTTGCCACCAACAAGTTCATAAGACGAGTCAACGACGATGACACTGACTCCGAGAAGTCAGCTGACACTGTCAACCGAGTGGAACCTACTTCAGCTACCACAGGCGCTCCAGGCCCAATACAAGATGAGTTCTATTTCTTCGGCATGAACGTAGCAGCTCAGCTGAGAAACCTGCCACTGAACTCAGCTTTGCAGTTACAGACTGAGTTCCAGAACTCACTATACTTGGCAAGAGTCCATGATTGGACTTCTTCTGCTGGTGACGACCAGGAAGACACCACGCAGACGAATGATGACGTTAGTGATAATGAGTCAGTCGATCAAGACATGGATGTGAAAGAGTTCTCGCTTGATGTTCCCAATACGGTAGAGGTGCCGGTTGAGGCGCAACCGGCGAATACTTTGAAGACCTTTGAAGAAAAGCTTGATGCCATCAAAAAAGGCTGGGATGCGGCTCACTAGAGTGGTGACCATTTTAATTAGGTATTATTAATATTAAAGACGTGTAAAATCTTGAGTTATTTGTTGGCTTTCGACTTAAATTACTTAAAACACGTAAAAACTTCATCTTCTCTGCACGCACCCAGCTGAATGCGGACTTTTTCAAAAGTGTGGTGTTGACTGTACTTGAGTGATGTTTGATTATGTTTCTTTTATTAATGTGCTCATTAGTGATCGTAAGTTTTCTGTTATTTTTATATGTTTATATCCGTGAGAACCTGTAATTGACTCAAAGTATCTTATACTGTTGCTTTCCTTTTGTTATAGCTGTTGGTTCTCCTAAGAATAAATAAATAAGTTCTTGTTAGGCTATCTACTATTTTAACAAATAACACATACTCCTACTACTCGTACAGACAGATGGTGTCTCTCGGAGGCTGTCCACCATTGTCAGAACAGCAACAAAGCAATCAGAATGGGTGTGACGAGTTGTCAAGTGAAATCATTGCGCCGTAATGAGTTTTTATGACAGCAGAACAATTGGCTGATTGCGAGGGGACGGCTTAGTGAGGCCGACGCGAGTTTTTTGTGGGTTTTTAATCTCATATCGTAGAAAACATGTGGGTGGTACTTATTACCTACGACTAGCTATGTAAATTGATAAATAGGAATGATCGTAGACTCAAGCTAAAAAAATGTTGAGAAGTATTGATAGATAGCTCTTAAAAAACACTTTTGCTCGTGAATTTTATCGTCTGTTTTGAACTAGATGAAGCCGGTGTTTCCTACCTGACTACTCGTACTCTGAGAAGAAACACCGAAACAAAATCAAAGTCTCTTTTAAAGTCCATACATCAAAGTAACAGTCAAATCACATGAAAACGATGCAGATGATATTTTGAAGTAAGAACCATACAGATTCGAGTTTGATTGTCTCAAGACATCAAAGGGGATGGAGAAAAGAGTCTTCTTTCTTTCAGTAGGCATGTGTAATATGTGAAGTGCAACTGCATAATTATGAGACTATTTGTTTAGATCAGATCTGGTAGCAAACTGAAGTTTCAATTTTAGAATCTTTAATTGAAGCATTCAAGATTGTAAGGACCTATATTCGATTCTAGGCGAAGTATATTCTTTTGTTAATGGATTTAAAGTGATATTAAAAATAAGAATTCCCATTCCCATATTTGAATATGTAGATTGTAGACAAAGAAACTGCACCCATGAGTGGACCAGGCAGCTTATTGTTAGTTTGTAAACCGTCGAGTGCTACAGTGGGGCGCTTTGTCCGCGGCGCACCGGGCTGGTGACAATGCGCCGAACACTGCACGGTGGTAACTAGACACGTAATCAAATGTAATGGTGCATGCTGGGCTCACATTACATTTACATACAAACCTACAACTTGTCAATGAAAGGGATGTTTATTACACATAATTGTAATTCGTGTAATCGAAGTACTGAGATTATTTTTTAAAAATCACTTTAGGCTTTAACAGCGCAGTTTGCAATCTAGGCAAAAAAGAAAAACGTAAGTAGGTATCTAGGTATTTACAACAAATAGTCGAAAACAATGTGGAACCGGTTGTAGTGACAAGATCAGCGCGTCACGCGTGCGCCTGCGCCTGCCGAGCTACCGGCGACGACAGGATCACTACACGTGGATACGAACCACGACACACGAGTGTTTTAGTTTCGTTTTTGTTTTTGCTGTTTCTCATCAAGTGACCTTCCTTTATTATTGATAGGCTCGCGTTTGACCACTATCTCACCTGATGGTAAGCGATGATGTGGCCGACGCGCGACGATGGAGCACCCTTGCCTAGAAGTACTCTTGACTGAAAGACCCCTAGGTTGTAGCTATCAGGAAACACAGACTCCGGCAGGGAATATTCCTCAGCTGCAGCTTGGAGCCGGAATTTAAATTGGTTGATGGCAATGGACTCCCTCACCACCTATTAGGTAATAGGAACTAAAGATATCAAGCGAAATGTGGTATAACTACACCTCCACCTAACCCTTCGAAGTTGGTTATTACAGACAAAATGTTATATTTTTATTTCTTACCCAAACAATAAAACTTTTCCACAAATTAGTAATTTTGTAAATGGATTTTGTGTGTACGTATAGTAGAACTCCTTTACTGAAGCTGTTTTAAAATAGGGGAAAAGGTAACGCCTAACCGGTTTCCAAAAAAAAAGATCACTATTCTTGTACTGGATTTGCATAGAATTGATTTATATAAAACCTACTAGTGAGTTGTTAGATCTACCTACGTCCTCCGAGGCACGTCCGTACTTTTGACTCTGAATCATTCCACTTTGTTTTTTTGCAAATGCACCGAGTGTGGAAAATTTGCAGTTTTTTGTAAACAAGTGAGATAATAATATCATTGACCATTATCGCCTTACGTCACCTGCGTTGTTATCAGACGTATCTAAAGTATCGGCAGATTTGCTGTTATCAGGCCCAAAATACTGCAGTGCTGTAATCAACTCCAAATCGTTGTCAATAAGCATGTGAGTATCACGATTTCTACCTAAATTTTGATGTTTTATCTTCGGTAAATAGATGATCAATTTATTTTATCATTTATCAAACATAATTTGTGATAGATGTTGTTTTAGCTTTAAAACTTGGAGCTATTTAATATGTTTAGCAAGGACTATCCAGTATAATAATTATAATATTCTGACATAGCCATAATAAAAAATAACTAGCATATCTACTAGGATCATTACATGTGGCCCATTCCACTGACCGCACTCAGTACCTAAAGGCGGTTACGAGAAGTGTAAGCACACTAAACCAACTATTCATACACTACTTTGTTCGTATTTGTACGTACAAATGCGAACCAAGCGCTACCAAGTAGTGTATATTAATTTAGTAATCGTGATAGTGTAATTTTAAGCGCATTTTCATGTGCCTAGTGCCCTCCTACCGCACAGCGCAGCGGCAGTGTAGTCAACAACAGGGGGATTCTGTGCTTGCTTTGTTATACAATTAATTAAATTGCAATGTTGGTAGTGTTGGTACCTTTTATTGTTTCTGCCGATACCTAATAATGTGTTACAAAGCAATACTGAGAAATAGGGACAGCAATCAATTTTAGAAACCACCGTTTCTGATTGACAAAATAAAATCGCATTGCAGAAAACGTACCAAAATACAGTGATCTTGTTACGGACAGTGCCACCGCCATATTTCAGTGTTTTTATATCCGCAAATCGGTATAAACAAACGTATAAAAACTAACCGTAACATATTGCCCCGTCCGCGGCCGCGCTCGACCCGAGCGTAACCCGATCTTAACTACCCACCAACCGAACAAAAACACCCAGCTTTTAATGTTTTATTCTTTTTCCGTCGATGCTATACGGGCTCTATCAAATTTTCGAGCTGTAAGGGTCTTTATGACCCTTGTGGTGTGAATTTCGATTGTACACGCTTGTCACTTAAAGGGGTATGGAATGAAAACTATAGAATGTGATGGTATTCTGATGGTATCGCGACGTTTATTGTCAGCCCCGGCTTAATGTGTGAAACCACTTTCAGAAATGTTGGTAGAGGTTTTATTGTCTTTTATCTGTGAATAGGACCTTCGAGTGTGAGAAGACGGTTGTGAATCCGAATCGTTGATGGTCAGCAGTGTCACCCTTTTTGACAAGACCCAGCTTCTAGCGAACTAAATATGTAGATATGAGCCAATCCCGTGATTTAGCATTATCAGCTTTGTTTGAATGTTCCCACTGTGGGGGCTTCATCTCTAGGACATCGGGAATCGGTCGTAATCCAGTGCGGATCTCTAATCCCTTGATACCTGGAGGTAACTCAATAGGTCATCAAGAAATTTTTCCCAAATGGTAAACAATCTGTTACAATATTCATGAAGATATTATGTTTATTACGCAACAAATACTGAAATATAACTCTTAGATACAAATACGTATCCGGTGTGCAAAAGGCCGTACGGTTCGGATCCGGTGCTCTGCGGGAAGCTATCAGGGAAGCATGGCTCATTAGGCGCTCTGCAGCCCTCGGCCGATGCTTGAGGTTCTCATTAGCAGGAGTTTAGCCATCTTGTGCGGAATCGCGCGAGCCATCAGGCTTTATACGAAGATCACTAACTACTGAGCTTGAGCTAAAAGCCACCAACAATCATTTCCGTAGTTAGTAAGTAGTGCCAATTATTCGAGCTCTGGAATATTTACGAGACAAGAACAATTAGCATATTAAGTGAATGCTAGGATATAAGTACGGGCAGGGGACAGGAGTGCATTTGAACTATAGGTATTCATACTAAAGTCTCTTTTTTTCGATAAAGAATAGGGCCAATGGTTTATGATTGATTTTATTTGTATTATAGGGTCTAAACTATAAAGTATTGAAAAAACTAGATGTGGACTATGGAACTACTACCACAAAGAAGTTTTAGTCGAGCTGTAACATACGTGTGTTGCTCTCTAGCAACTGCACTTTTATTATATATAATGCTAGCATTCACTTAGTTATCGTCACTTAATGTTCTTGACTCTGTACTTGTATTAATGTACCTCAGGTTTATTATGTGTTTCCTGACTGTGTCCCCTACTTCGCCCTGACAGGATCCACAGGCATTACGTTCCGCTTTACGCATTACATTACTTGTGTTCGTTTCGCAGTCGTCTCTTGTTTCCCATGCTCGTCACACACCGGACATCTTTCCTGCGCCTGCATGCGGCATGTAAGTGTTTGCGTACAAAGGGATGTTTTAGCCGTGCTTCACCGCGCGGGGGCCGGCTATTCCCGGACTCGTTCCGCTTCTCGACGCTACATGTAAACCCGGCCTTCGTATGTGCTCTCAAAATGTAGCATTTCTTTGTAAGTTAACCTAATTTTACTTTGTAAGTGAGTCCGAAAGCAACACGGCGCAGTAATCAATACTCGCTTGACATTGTAAGCCCTTCGAGTCTATTTTCAGGGGTGGTTTGTAGGTTATTCATATTTAGCATTTACGTAATATATGCACTCTGGCAACAAAGACTTGTATACCTCATACATTCGTAAATTCTTCACAGCTGAACGAGACAAATATGTAAAGAGTGTTTTGTTGTGCAGTTAGACATGGTTTCTAGACTTTAACCATTTGGCTTACGTGTAGGAGCTATGTTCATCGCTACATTATGCTACGTGTACGTAGAAGTGAGCTTACTTATAACAAACAGTGTGCGTGGAGACTAAACAAAGAGAAACGACAGAAGGGCGCGGCTCTGCGGAGACGGCAGTACGGCTTTACTAAACTTAATAACACACAACATCCCCGCGTATATTTACAACAAGGGATGAGCCGATCTTCTGACCCACTAACTTTGGCGCAAAATAAACAACGTGCAAGATAAAATTCTAAAATAACTCGACTCCATAAGGCGGGGCCGACAAATTCACTGACATGAACAAAATATTCTTGTATCTTGGCTGACTTCATGAATTTCATCAAGAGCAGCGTCTCTGTCTGACGCATGCGGCTGTCTCGCTCACACTCAATCTCCATTATAACGATAAAGCGACATTGAGCGTGAGATTGCCTGTGCAAGGATCTCTTCATATTTTCACTAGTCGGAAATGTTTTGCCAGGCGACTTTGAGCCTTGTTGCTGGGGTGGTAGAGAAAAATTTGGGGGTAGTTAGTGGCAGAGCGAAGTTGGCGGTTGAATAAGGAAGTGTTTTCCTCTGAGAGTAAGTCGGTATCTGTAGGGCTGTCAGCTGAGGCATCAAGTCGTGATGCTCATGGAGTATGTGCGGGCGGGGGAGGCGCACTTCAAGGAAGGGTGTCACTAAATCACGGCGTAATTGTGAATATGTTTTTAAATGTAGCGGCAGATAAGGTTTATGTAAAACGTACGTATATCTGCCGGCAGGGCACGCTTCCTGTTTACCTACAGAGTTTTTTGTATGTTGAAGTTTTTCAGTAGGATTTGTGCTCACGTATGCATAAAACTAGTTTGGTACTTCATTCATTTCATTCTACAATTTAGTTGTATGTGTTAACGCTTCTCGATCTGCACTTTTGGGATTGATTAAGAATACCAGAAAATCGATTAGAGTTGGGACAACCAACATTATTTTCAAGAGTTCTTTACGCATCAACTTTCTCTGCCACCGCGTCTTTTTCATACCCGATAGAATCAACAAAGCTAATACATTAACACCCCATCTCCGATGACGTACAAATCAATGGCTCCCGTAACACGGCACTCCACCGTGCTCGCGAGTGCGTGAGGAGTGCGGAGTGTGGAGTGCGCACATCTGCATGCGAGGCTCGAGCCCTCTCCAGCACCATCCATTATGAACACGTCGCCGGCTGAAAGGATTGTGGAGAATTCGGCAGAGTGGCTGAGAGTGCGGACTGCGCATGCGTGATGTGCTCACAATACCACAATTGGCTTCATCTTTCTAGCTGACTGATTTGCTACTTCTTGAAATATTAAAAGTGGTAAAAAGTTGAATTTGTTGAAATAAATGTTATGATGGATTGCGAGGTCTAAAATTGTCAAAATTAGTATATTCTAGCGTCCCGCCCGAGCTTCACAAGGGAGTTAGAAATCTTCGAATTTCTCGGCTTTTATCTAATAATTACGCATGTATAATACGCCATAACCTTCCTTGTGAGTGAGGAGGTGAAAACCGCATGAAAATTTCAGTAGTTTTTATGTTTATCACGTACACACAAACAGTACACAGTGGTGAGTGCGACTTTATTTTGAAATAATTTAACAATATGTCTAAATTGTTGTATTAAGAAATCTTTAAAGTTACTGAGATGCGTGTATCTTGCTGTTCAATAAAGTATACTTAATTGCATTCCTGATTGACTGGCTATTTTGCTTTTCATTGTATATAAGCGTACTGAAGGGGAAAGCACAAGAACTGTAATCCTGAGATATCTTATGTATCATGTCTGACAACCACTCCTGTAACTACTTACACTACTCACGCCCCGGTGTAAATAGCGCTGCTCTTCAGGCAAACAGACAGATAGTGCTCCTCACTCTCAGCCCTCTCGTAATCCCTCCTCTAGGCTCTATGTACATGCAGGTAGGTAATGTACTCGTGTGAATGGAAATGTCCGAAATGGTGGTCTATTCAGGACGCTTGTGTGTCGAGCCGCGGGAGGGCGCTCGCAAGTATTCCTGTTTCGACTCCAAGTTTTTCGGTGTCAAAGGTTTCGGCACCCAAGCTATATACAGGGTGTAAAAAGACCGATCACAAAGCCGATAACTACACATTCTGTACATGTAATTAAGTAACTTAGACCAAAAAATATTGCTGGGAAAAAACTTTTTTTTTTCATTTTTAATAATAATTAATTAATAATAATTTGATCAGCTGAGCGTTCGGACCCTCACGCTTGGTCGTTGAACCGACAATACGCTTGTATGTGTGAGGTGCTCGTTGTGATTAGTTTTCATTGCATAAAATGCGTAATTTGTTATGAAAAATTGATAATTTTGATAAAGTTTGTTCGGAAGAAAGTTTACTAATGATACTTAGAATACGATTTTGAAAGCAAAAACGAAAAAAAATGTTTGACTTTGACCTTCAATATCTCCAAAACCAGTGAAATCCCAGGTATGGTCTAGAAGAAAAAAACTATCCCAGTGATGAGTAGAATATGGGGTTTTCGTTTTCGTGAAGGGTCTTTTTACAGCCTTTATATAGTATTTTAAATGGTAGTAACCTATATAAAATACCAATCCAAAAGACCTGTTGGTACTGAATTGGGAATAGCTTGGGTGCCGAAACTTTTACTGTCGAAAAACTTGGTGCCGAAATAGGAATACTTACTTCCTCGCTTCGAGCCCGCCCCGGGCGCGTTCGTGAAAGAATGCCATCAAACTATGTGTGTTTTGACGTAGGAATGTTTTGTGGAAATATTTCTTCGTAATGTTACACTGAAGTGAAGGTGAACTTAAATAATTTACAGCGTTTCAGAGTTCCAATTGTAATAATAATAATAATATTCCACAACTTTCACACAACGCCATCTAGTCCCAAGCTAAGCAGAGCTTGTGTTATGGGTACTAGACAACTGATAAACATACTTATATATTTCTAAATACATACATATTATAGATAAAATCACACCCAGACACAGAACAAATGATCATGCTCATCACACAAACATTTGTCCTGGGTGGGAATCGAACCCACGACCTCCGGCATAGCAGTCAGGGTCACTAACCACTAGACCAACAGGCCAGTCAAAAAAAAGAGATTAAGATTAATTTATACTAGGATGAATGGTGAACGATAGGGGATTATGAGTCACGCGCACGGTATGTTGCCGAATTACGTACTGAACTATTGCGATGTAAGTGCAATAATATAAATGATGGAAACATACTGCACGGGTGGCGCAATAATGATGACCCAGGTAAACGTGCTGTACGGTGGTTGACCCGTACATGCTCCCGGGGGCAAAGATAGAGGTTAGTAGGATAAAGATGGAGATGAGATTTACAAGATGATAAACAATATTCAACTTATCAACTACATGACAGGGATAAGGATTAGTAGTGAGTGATTAACAATATTTCTAACAATTACAAGTAGTCTAGCAACTTCTTAGATCGGGAAGGGAAAATACGCGAAAAACAGGGGATGAGGCCCTATCTTCTGTTTGTAAACACTCGCTAGATTTGATAAGATTTTTGGGATCACTTTTCTCAGATTGACTAAATTGACCTTGTTCCCTAAGATCACAACACTCACTCACTGCATTTTTCACTTTGACTAAAGATTGCCCTTTTTCCCTAACCGCACTACACTCACTTAAAACACTCTCATTTCCGGGTTGTGAAGAGATCGCAGTAGGTACCTCTCCAGCAGGCTCCGAGGGTTCTCGACGTGTTGACCGCCTGTGACGCCGCCAGCAGTATACCGCCGCAGTTACCAGGATTCCAAAGATTAGAGCATACAAGACGCTATAAAGATGTATATCGTGATAGGATATTCTATCACTCAATGGTTCAGTTTATTTCGTGATCTCGATCTTTTTCTGTATTTATATATATATTTTTATTGTGTTGTGACAACGCCACCAGCGTTGTTCTTCTTATATCTCAGTTGGAATAGAATAACTAGTTAAATTATAGCGATAACAATTAATTATCAGTTGTTATACTAATATTATAAAGACGAAAGTTTATATGTTTGTTACTTCTTCACGCTCGAACGGCTGAACAGATTTGGATATCACAGAATGGCTTTTTTTTCCCTGTATTCTAGGAATAATACCATAAATAAACCTTGGAATCATTTTCTGATAGCAGCTAGTTTATTAACTCTTGCCCTACTCTAAAAATAACTCCTTTATCGTGTGTGCGTTCATAAGTTACCCAGACCTTCGGAACAACTAAAAAACGGTAATCGCACCTGTGTCACGCAGCACGGCAACCAATCACTCAACCACTGCGTACTTGATTGATCTACCAGCTTATCTACGACTAGCTCTCTTGGTAGAATTTAACCTCTGAATAAAAACAAATCCCTCTGAGCTCGCAAGGAGTCCCTCACCTACTACCCATAAGAAACCCTTAAAAACATCGATAAAATCAGCCGATCATCAATCTCCTCAACCCAATTTTCCCTAAAAACTTAACGCTTACCATTCCTGATTCCTGCCGATCCGCCCGAAGCCGGCCGAATCCTGCCGAATGCTGCCGATTGCGGGCGATTCCGGGCGATTCGTCGGCATTACAAACTAGGCCCTCAGAATGGATGTCTTTACGCGCACATATTCAACCCTCTGAGGGCCTGGGAGCCACTCCAAATGTCAATTAGCGTCACAAGCGACCCCCGTCGCACTAAATATTCCACAAAGTCGCGCCTCTCATACACACGCAGAATTACGGCATAATGTCCTATTTATAAAACGTCAAACCTATTTTTGGATTAACAGAGCCAGTTAATATAAGCTCAAGTAATTTGTGGCTCTAACGAAGTCCTAAAGGGATGCGATAAATGAGTCGCTCTCAATTATCTTGTTATTTTGTAGCTCCGAGAGTCCGTGAAAACTGAAAAAGTAGAATTGTAACATGGATGAGGAAATCCTAATAATCTATTGTTAATAGGACTGCAGACGCTAATCGCGAGTTTTATAATGCGCAAAAAAAATAGATCCACGTTTTTCCACTACAGTAAACAAAATAAGAAAAATATGTGTTATATTCTGTTCAATAATTCCGGAGACTAAAATGACATTTCAACACCAAAGAACTGGCGTCATTCCTATAGAAATTTTGACATTACTTATGTCAATTTAGTCTCCGGGTTTATTGAACAGAATATAGTTAATAATAAGAATCAGTAGAGTATGAGTTAGTTATACTCCAGTGAATATGCTAGACCGTTTCAATCGATCATCGTAATACCGCGTACCTACCTAAATCAAAGGATTGGAAATTTGAACAACCTGCCTGCTGCGGTCTTTTCATCCGATTTATAATTCAGGTGCCATCTGGGCTAGAGTGAATAGACTGTTAATAAACTAGTTCTTGACTGTCACCAGCATCACTGCTTACCATCAGTTGGGATCGCAGTCAAGCATAAGATCACGAAGATGCCTCTAAAATTACATTTATCGAATAAAAACCGGACCATTCGGATTGTTTGTCAGATTGTTCTACAGGCAACGTTTAACCGTTAAGTATAGTTATATTTTATAACCAAATCTGTAGATTTTTAGTAAATTGCTAAACTGGTTCATATTTGCAAGTATTGTACGTGTACCTTTACGTATCCTTTTTGGTATGAAGTCAAAGAGTGCCTGCTGTTTAGGTCGTGTAGTCCTCTTAATCCAGATCGATTGTTTTCATTAACTGTGCATGTTTCTCGATAGACAGCTATACCTATGCGCAGGCTGGCGACACAGAGGACAGCAACAAAATGGCGTGAAATCAAGCAGAGTAACGGATGGCGGCCATGATGGAGGGCAGGCGAGGGCACGGGGCCCCGCGGAGAGATTGGCGATATTACCAGCAAGTGAGTTATGGCGCGATTAGCACCCGGACGGCGGCCAGGACGCAGGAGGCGGCGAGCTGATGCTGTGGAGATGAGGAGTGGAGAGGAATACGATACCAGAGACGTAGCCAAATAAGTATTAAGGTTAAGGTTTAGCTTTGTGAAGTTTAGTTAGAAATGTACCCCACTCTAGGAATAACTCCTGTGTCGTGAAACCGTTCATTCAAGTACACAAGACACCCAGATCAGGATCTGTAGACCGAACAAATATTTAATCCGTTCGGAAATCGAACCTGCGACACGCAGCTAACGTTACTATCTATTCAAAATCAGTATAATCAGTATAACTTATTGCCGGCAAAATTTGCCGGAGTCAGACGCAGGACTTCCTAAATACGTTTTCATTGCAGTGTCAAACTATTCAGTAATCTGTGGCACTGTGTCCGAATAGTTTAACATCATGTGCTTGGAGATTCGATAACATCACCTAGCTTAGCATCATTGTACTTCCCAAACACAAATTTATTTTTGACTTGAGTAAGCATCAGTAATAAAATTAGGCTCATCTAAAGGCTGAACCTAATTTTATTACTGTCTAGCCTTGTATACAGTAATTTAGTTATATCCTGTGTCCAATAGAACTTTCCTTATTGTCTTGCCTATATTATTAAGGCGATTATACATTCGTTTCATTTATATTGTCTTTACGTATTCGCCTCTGAAGATGCAAATGAAATTAAAACACATTTCCACAAACATCATGACTGTAACTTTCACCAACACATAATTAGATTGGACTTTCAATGATCAAGTCACCACAAGACAGAGCCCTGCTCCCGGATTTACCCGCCTTGCGTAGGTACACTAAATTATTAATTCAGATGATTGTTCAACGAGACCGAACTTGCTAAAGGTATTCGAATTTCGCCCATTAAATTATTGAGCTATTCAAAAGTTGTGTGAGCCGCGGGTTCCGCGCACCGAACCAATTCTCGGTTCTAATAACATCTGAGCGCTGCAGTCAGCTGACTTCCTGCCACCCTATCATTACATCTAGCCAAAGGAAACTCAACCATTTCCTCTCAGTTTTAACGTACATTTTCATGTAACAAGAGTCCAAGTCAAGGGTGTAACCGAAACAAAGAAGGAATCAGCTGTTCGCCACGCACTTGCGGCCTCCGGCACCTCCGGGAGCCTCCGGGAGTGAGAGGACTCTTCAGTCATTCATTACCAACGAAATTTGTTTCGACGACAAAGCGATCGGTGATGAGATTTAAATTTACCCCGATATGTTCCTTATTGTCTACCTAAGTATATTATGTTTATTGTAAGAGAGAATGAATAAAGGGAAATGTTTTCAGAATTCAGCGAAGTATTTGATAGGGGTTTTGTTTTGTTACTCATTTTTATTTTATGAACTTATCGACGTGGTAAGTAAAATCCGAACGTAAATCTCTCCAAATGGCATCGAAACCCAAATAAAAATATTACGAAACGGCGAAAAATTCAAATAGTCCCGTATAATATTTATATAAAAGGGCTAAATTACGCATTCTCGCACGGAATGAATGCCGAAAAAATCCCATCTGGAGACGATGAACCCGGCACGTCGGCATCCCGAACGTATGCGATAAAACAATAAAGAGAGCGCCGTAAAACGAAGCCGAGGCGTTAACAAACACAACACTAGTGCTGTACTACTGTACCTACTCGTATCTACGGAGGCTATATTTTATGACACTAACAGTCTTAATATCGAGCACGATAAAGCGCCGCCCCTCGCTACCCCGCCCCCCCCCCCCCCGCCGCCACACCGCACGCCCCGCGCCCCGCACCCCCGCCGCGCCCGCAGAAGGTCGTAAACGAACAATTTTTATGTAACGCGCATAAAAGTTGCCAGTTAAAGTGCGGGCTTAAAAAATTGCAGCTGTCAACCGTCACGCTGCCGAATGTTATTTATCGGCACTAGGGCGGCTAGAGCGACGCCCGGACGGACGGCTGTCACTGCCGCTATCTGGGAATAAATACGATTAAATCTGTTACAAAAGTAAACTGAATATTTTTGTAATATCACAGAGCTGCGACCGTGATTGATGGCCTTTTGTGTTTTAATCAAAACTAGGTAGGTGTGTCATAAAGCCAGGGTAGCTGCTCGACAAAAAACACGAGCGTGAAAAGGGAATCGCTTCTAAAACAGCAATTTAACATCAGTTTTACGATTCAGTTATAAAACTATAGTTTTTGTCGTGAATGTAATATTAAAAAGGTTAATAGTCCATTTTGAAAATTTATTCTCATAATAACTATACAATAAAGTGTATCTTCCCCGCGGGGCCCGAGCCCGCTCAGCGCGCCGCCTCACCGGGCTCCCAATAACTCGCGTTTATAGTTTTCCACCGATTATTACTATCGGAAAAAACACTCTAAATGCTATAATTTTCGAACAAAAGTCGTGATAAAATCAAGAAGTTTCTACAAATAAAAAAGTAATTTATATTTTACGACGTCATTCGTAATGGCGAGGAAGTGAGAGCTGTGCGGGCTACAATTTCACTAAATTATGGCACAATTCGATTTGCGGATGACAAGAGTCGTGTACATCAGCTGGATACTATCCCTCGCGGCACTCGGCGGAGGATAACGGAGGGGACAGCGAGAGGACGGAGGGTGCGCTGCTCTATGTGCAAAATTGCGGTATTTAAATTCAACACATTAGGGACTGAACGAGGTACAGTCGTAACTTATGCAAATCAACTACGTATTTCTGTTTTCACCCCGCTCTCATAACCTTACAGGCAAGTTCCTCGAAATAATTAGATGACTTGCGGTTGACATTCTGCGCGAAATTATATGCACATAAAAGTCGTGATATCGACGATTTACGGCTTCCACGAGCGACCTTATTCTGCATGCTGCGAGTATCTTACAGGCCATATAAATACTATTTAATACTGTACAATTAAAATCCATTAGTCCCATAGTTTAGCCAACAGCTATAACTCTTGATACGTGTTCGGCCGGGCCGGGCCGGTTATCTGCGCACCGGACGGCCGGACGGCCGGACGGCGACGGACAGTAATGGCATGAGATAACAACGAGTAGTTATTGTACAAATGTGTGGGGTTTGTGCTGTCCCCGTCTCCGAGGGGTGGACACAAAAACTGTCGTAAAATGTAGTTAAAACTTTAATAATTCCGTGGATTTTAATGCTTACTGCTGTAAGTACTTACAGTTTCCGCTTGAAAGTTTTAATATTAGCTACGCAACTAGATTGAGCAGTTCTTCATCATCGCAGTATGTGCTAAAACTCGATAATAGTAAAAATAACGGCTGTGTTTGCTTTACGATATAGTTACTCAATAGCTGGCCTGCCCAGAGTTGGTCGCACAGGTAGGTTGTAAATCTCCCCCGGCCCGCTCGTCACACATCACTCTTGAACGTGCCTCGGTGCTCCTCTAATTTTGTTAAAAATATTTTAATGCTCCAATTTTAAGACAGATTGTAGATATATTTAACTGCAATAAGTCAACATTCAAATATATATTTAACTAATTAAACCCGGGTCCAAGGGAGGAACAAAGGACTGGGTTTTAGTTCGTAAACGTCTGACACACCCTCCCGTTCCGCCCAAGAGCGTAAGAAGTCATTCTGATGATATCTCATTTTAAAAAAATAACTAACTAATTGTTCAAACTATAAACGAAGGTAAATTATTAGCAATTAATTTCTCTTAATTCAGTCTATTTTGTTAACTACTTTTTCTCATTTTTATACCAAATTTAGCTCGAACCAATAATGTAACTATACGTTTTCATTGAACTTTTCTTATTACTCCGCAGCTCCGTTCGCATGATAAACTCGTAAGTATACTAATTATCCCAGGTAAAAAGGGAAACCTGTTATTAGCTATAGATTACTGTAAAACATTTACTCTGAAACATACTCGTACTTTGTGTATCACTGTTGGTTACCTAAATAAAATAAAGAAAAGGTCCTTTGAGGCATTGGAGTCAAGGACTAAAAAAAGTTTCGCATTTGTCTAGCTGAATTAGGCTTTAGGTTTCAAAGAATTAAAGGCAGCGAAGATCTTATGTGAACATTAAATATAGACATAAGTTTATCGAAGTCATTACTTCATCACTACTTACTGTAAAGTCCGTTCTCTCGACGCTTCAGCGGTAGATCTCTCTCTACTTTGTAGCATTGTCTCGTAATGTGCAATCTCCTTGATACAGATCCTTATTATCTTAGCACTCGAAAATAAACCGATTTCGGAAGTAAACTCCCCCTGCAGTAAAACAATCGTCCGACAAATGCTATGCCAATGTATAGAAACATACAGAAGTCACGTTCGTACGTTTGTTGCACGTTCGAGTCTTAGTTCATATAAGTAGATTACAAGCATTCTGCTCTCTGGCTTCACTTGCATAAGTATCGTGCAGTGTTGCTTGGTTTCCTTGTATGGAATATGTATTTATAGATCAAGCCTTGACCGTATAGGCGTATATATTTCAGTCATCTCCGCCGATCAATTACTAATCTACCATTTACAATCTAATCTTGGTGATAATTGTTTCAGATGTTAGATAATCACTAAAGAATGTTACCATCTGAATGATTGCTAAAGGACATAAGAAATCGTGGAAAGCCAAGGCGAAAATAACGGGAATAACTACAGGCTGCTCTCGAAGAGACGGGACAGGAAGACAACAGTACAGACGTGAAAAATTTAATGGAAATCCTAAAATGATATGATTATCAAAATGACTTCTGCCGCTCTTGGGTGGGCGGGAGAGCATGTCAGACTGCTACTGACTAAAATCCACTCCTGACCCTTCTTTGCGTTAATTCCAGGGTTCTGAGGATCTCTTTCCTTCAACCCCAGTAGGTTACGATTTTGCCAAGTGGTTTACAAGAGGCGGATGCACGACAGCTTGTCGGTTACAGTCTTTAAGTTTCAAGTGAATAGTTTGATTTACACTATCATCGTACTAATCACTCTGCAATGGTTAGTGATAAATAGTGAGTCAGATGCGACAATGGTAGGTACAAATGCAGGTATGAACAACCATGAACTCGTGAGTTACGCGGAGTAGTCTTTCTGTCTTTCCTTTCGGCATGTAGCTAGCTGCGCTCCACTGTTTACGAGAGGAACACCCACGACTTACGACTTCCACTGATTGAAACTAACAATTTTACGCCGTTTCCGGCAGCCGGGGCCGCGGCGTGAACCTGTCCGGTTGTTAATTGTCGCCGGTTTGTTGCTGCAGTCGCGTGCAGGGAGCTGCCATGACCAAGTGTGCTTATGGATTTCAGAGAAGTAGCTCTTAGAACCAACAAAGAGGCTTTATGCTTCTTGAAATCTTTTCTAAGATTTGTCATGGCTAACACAATTCCGCGGATAAGAGGAATTTCAGGAATCTTTCGGCACTATCTTCAAATACTAAGCCTCTCTCAAATTGCACTAAATCAATGAGTTGTTCTCATCATCTGCCTAGCCTTTTCCCAACTATATTGCGGTCGGCTTCCAGTAAAGCCGGATTTAGCTGAATACCAGTATTTTACGAGGAGCGGCTGCCTACCAGACCTCCACAACCCATTAACTGGGGTAACACGGTACTTCATGGCAAGACTGGAATCAGATTTATTGGCTTCTGACTATCCGTAACGAGTTGTTCTACTTCCTGTTTATCATCAAACTTGGCTACCACCATTATAGATATAGCAAGCCCTGCCTGATCGAATAGAGAATTGAAATCATATAATCTAGTATTAGGTATAAGGTCAAAAGTCCCTCATAACAGTATAAACTTCAATTATTTCAAAGTAATTCCCAAGATAAACGAGCTTGTGACCTGTGGACCGGAGCGTTTAAAGGAATTAGTTTTAAAATATATGTAGCAGTTAAGTGCCGCGAGCCTCCGATACGAACACATTAATTTAACTTACTCCAGCTGACCTCCAACGGATACCAATTAGTTTATGATCTCCAATTATATTTTAATGCATTTCTGAGCTCATTTGTAAGTTAATCTTGAAGTTGTCATACTGCTTATAGCAGGTAACTGGTTCTTTCTCTAATTTTAATTGAAGACTAGTTTTTGATTAAAAATACTTTCTTTTAAGTATCTGTTAATAAAATCGGCACTAATGGTATTAGAAAATAGTTATCTAGACACCAGGTGTAGCATTAGAAGGCTCTTCGTAATAAGAAACGGGTATCAGGTGAAGCGTTGCAAGGCTCCATACATGAAGGACCGATGACCTGGTGCTGGCTGCAGGAGACTGCTTGATGCGAGGAGTACAAACAAGTTCACAAGATGTGGTGGCAAAGACATACATCTAGGAACCTTGGTTGCGTCATCAGACGGTGAGTTTACTCGCCCTTTGCATCCCCGCACCTTGGCTGGGAGTCGCCCTCTACCGCCCGTGGCGTATCTCGGCGTTCTCTTGCAATTGCATTTGGGACGTGACGACATCCTGGCGCCCCAGCCGCCTCTCCCTCGCGCTTTTTGGTACCTTCATCACACGCATTACTAGGTACTTCACAGGAGGAGGTGAATACTTCCCATTCCGACTCGATCCGTACAATGATGATACCTCTACGTTTTTTTTTGCCAAATCCAAAACAGGATCCTCCCGAAACAACTGTGTCCGGTGAGGACTTGCGCCTCCGTAACCAGTCCTCAAATAGGGGACCGCGATTATGGCGTGCCCAATCCTGGAGAGGTAAAGATTCACTTAGCATAATTTTCGGAGTTCTTTATTGATAGCAAAGTGATTTATTTAGAGATACTCGTAATATTGTGAGCCTAGATGCTAACTATTACGATAGGTTCATCGTCATTCATATCCTGGATCCTTCATGATATTTAGAAAAAGCCCAAAGTAGATCTGTAACCATAGCTCCGAGAGCCATAGATCCGATGCGAATATTCGAAAGGTTCGGTTACTTTTCAGAATTTGGGATCAACACAGCATTATACTCGTATTTAAGGAAAACCGTTTCGTTAATATCAAGTACATCACTGGATTACGTACAGCCGATATAGAGGAAGGTCAGCGGGCAGCCGTGACCTGCTTGCTGAACACGAAGGTCGCTGCTTGATCTGATTACCTGCTGACGTCGAGTGACGACGGACCTGGATTAACAGCTTCTCGAAGCTGGGGAGTTACGTAGGTACTACTTACATCGTCATTATCATTGTCCTTCCGAGCCTTACAGTTTTATTTTTAAGTGGTAAATCATCAGAGTGACTTTTCCCGCTTCTGGGCGGAGCGGGACGGATTTCAGACTTCTACTGACTAAAACCCTCTCCTTTGTTCCTTCTTTGCCTTCGTTCCAGGGTCCGACCCTCTCGTAGCTATGCATTTGTTCGCAGTCAGCGCATGTTTTTTCTATACTTAGTTTCACCGTTGTTAGCCTAGTTAGCCATCATCACGGGTAGGTGAGTTAACTTTATTAACTAATAAGTCAGTAAGTAGTTAACAATTTAGTGTAAGCTGAATATTAATTACGACAGTGGCTATACGTTCTGTTACAAACAAGATAATACACCTAACTATGTAGGAGGCTATTTCATGAGTGCTTCCTTACTCTTCTTGAAGTTCTGAACAGTCAATATAAATCACCCTAATAAATTTTAGGCAAATATATGCCCGTATTCAATCGGTTTTCATATCAGGTAGTCAGATTAGCCTATCAAACCCACCATACCTACTCATAAAATAAAACATTCAAACTCAAATATAAACAAAAAAAAATCTAAAATGAAATCTCCCATCAAACTTCATGGCCAATCAATTAGGGCGCGAATTGTGTAGATAACAACGATCATACATAATGCAGAGCGAGCCGGTCGTAATCCGCAGCAAACGAGCCGGGAATCGAACCCGCACCCCACGCGAACCGATCAAATAAAAAACTTCAAGTCCAAACTTGTGTTTAGTTGAGGGACCCGTATTTGAGTATATTTTTTGTTTCTCGTAAGATGGCGGACGCTAGTTGAGTTGTTCTTTTTTGTAACTATACGATGATTTCTGGTTTAGTGTTGACTTGAGGAGATCAAACTATTTTTTTTTGGGACAATAATTAACGATGTTTTTCATCATGGTGTTTGCTATGTGTATCTGAAGTACCTACTTACCTAGGGAGATGATATACCGGCACACACATCGTAATATTGATAGTATATTTATTACTTAGAGGTATAAAAAACAGCCTATGATAATCCTCAGATTTAGGTGCCAAATATACACAAAAAATTGCATAAATATCGGTCAAGACTTTTCAGAGGAGTTCGATAACAAATAGTTTGAAAGAAATTTTTATACATATTAGATTGTTTCTTCAAAATTGCAGTGATATGCAACTGTTGGTACCTAATTAATATATTAATTAAAAAGCTCTTGATTTCATGGTCTCTTATATTAAGAAGTTTTTTTATGTTGTTGTAAGTAGGTACCAAGTACTTTAATGCATCGTATTATTATTTGTTTATCATAAAAGTATTGAAACATGATAATCGAACAAAACAAATGTCCGATTTAGATTTTGTATCTAAGTACATAATTACCCCTTGGTATAATTTATATGTTTTTTATATGCAACACTTATTACAATACATTTGTATTAAATCTAGTTTACATGTAACAGTTCGCCTTCTAACAGGATTGTAGGCTTTTAATAAACAACACAACACAAGTCATCACACAAAAAAAAAGACAAAATCCGGTTCTCGTGGCACGGGCCCCTAAACCTCTCCCGCGACCAACACACCGAGTCTATTCACTCGCGGGAACCCGTGGGTGGACGGAACCTTCCATAAGCAAACCTACCAACGACAATTAGCGATAAAAAAACCGTGACGTCACGAGAAAAAAGTTGTCAGCACAAAAAAAAACGCAACAAAAAAGTTGCCAGCAAAAAGTTGTAGTAAGTAATCTATAGGAAAAAAAATGTAAGTATGAAATAAAGTATGGACGCGGGTATTATGATAGTCAGTTTTTGTGTGAGGTAATCTGATTATGTGTGTATGTAAATGTGAGTATTACTCGTTACTCGGTGTTCTTTGAACCGACTCTAATGTACTTAGAAATGATTGGGAAATGATGACGTGGCCATCTGTAAAAACTAGTAGGATGACAATGTTACATAATGTATGTATGTAAAGTAGGTAAGTACCTACTTATTTATATTCATAAACGTATAATATCGGTTGATATAAAACATCCTGAGGAGTAAAAATAAATAGATAGGAAACTGCAAAAAAATTACGTTCGTTGTATGGGATCTTCAATCAAATAAGTACTTATTTATTTTATGCTTTTTTTAGTGTTTGTTGTTATATCAGCAACAGGAATACATCATCTGTGAAAATTTCAACTGCCCAGCTTTCACAGTTCATGAGTTACAGCCTGGGGACAAACGGACAGACAGCGGAGTCTTAGTAATAGGGTCCCGCTTTACCCTTTTGCTACGGAACCCTTAAAATTAATGAACTTAACAAGAGGCGGTTTTGTAAAACACTTCTCTCTAATCACTTAAGTAAATCAAAACTAATTGTAATCGTAATTTCTCTATATTCTAATTAAACTCTTACGTTTATTAGTTCTTATGATCAACACATAATGGTCACATAGACTTCAGGAAAAGTCTAAAATGTCACTTACGGGATATCTTCCGTGATTATTGACATTTTAAATTGTGAAATAAACCGTGATAGTCTAAAACAGTGTCCAGGAAAAGTGTCGAGACACACGTCCAGCTCGCTGGCGTCCAGCACCACTCCACCAGGGCCTGATGGGCTGCGGCACATCTACGAGATGATTTGCTTCAGTAAACAAGGCAGGACAAAGCCACAGTACAAAGAGGACAGATTCGAGGGAAACTTGATTAGCGGGGCTAAGGAGCGGAAGACAAAGGAGGCTCGATTTACTGCGCCCCCAGCGTGGACCGAGGAACTTATCTGTGGGGTTTTTCTCTTCAATACACATTATGGGAGTTACACATTGTTCTACACTTCTACAGCTAATATTCGGTTTTTCTAAGGTGGGATATTATGAAAATGATTTCTCCCGTTCAAATCAAATCAAAAATGATTTTATTTTACACTAGCTGTCCCCT
Organism: Mythimna separata; assembly: GCA_030763345.1. Classification (NCBI taxonomy): domain Eukaryota; kingdom Metazoa; phylum Arthropoda; class Insecta; order Lepidoptera; family Noctuidae; genus Mythimna; species Mythimna separata. The sequence goes on along the minus strand of CM061187.1, from coordinate 20,971,566 downwards.
GCGGTTTCACCTGCATTTTTTGTTACTGCTCCCCTACCGTGGGTCGTAGCGTGATGGTATATAGCCTATAGCATTTCTCGATAAATGGGCTACCTAAAACTGAAAGAATTTTTCAAATCGGACCAGTAGTTCCAGAGATTACCCCCTACATACTAACTTACAAATTTTACCTCTTTATTATAATATTAGTATAGACTAGCTGTCCCCTGCGGTTTCACCCGCATTTTTCGTTACTGCTCCGCTCCCGTGGGTCGTAGCGTGATGGTATATAGCCTATAGCATTCCTCGACAAATGGGCTATCTAACACTGAAAGAATTTTTCAAATCGGACCAGTAGTTTCAGAGATTACCCCCTACATACAAACTTACAAACATACAAACTTACAAATTTTACCTCTTTATAATATTAGTATAGAAAATCCACTCCTGTTCCTTCTTTGCCTTCGTTCCAGGGTTGCACGGTTCTCTTTCGTTCAATCCAGGGCCCCAGTAAATAGGCTTCGAGCCTGCTGGCCCCTACAGTAGCTAACATCCGGGTAGACTCCACGCTATGTTTAAGATAGACACTGAAATATGTATCTTAATATTTTTTGTTGGGTCCGTACAGAAACCAGTTATTCAGTACAACTGTGTTCATTTTAGATTAAATTCAAATATAATTTGTGCGTGAATTTCGTTTCAGTAAATCCGATTAGTCATACTTCGAGTTGTGTGAAAAAAATTAATTGATATAAATTAGTGCTTGACTGCGATCTCACTTGATGGTAAGCAGTGCTTTTGATGGTCTTTGGCCTTGAAGGCACTTAAATTATAATCGGAAGGGAAGACCGATGGTGCTTAGATAAATATGTAAGTATGTATAAGGTATTAAAAAAAAACAGATGGGTATTCAACCGATCTTCATTATAAGAACACATTTACGATACAAAATATACTACATGATAATAAAATATTGCCCGCACCTTTGGTAATAGATAGAAACACTAGAACACCACGTATCTCATTCTTGTTGAGCTATCACACTTATTATAAAGGGGAAGTGCATGTGTGTGTTATGTTACTTCTTCACGCTTGACTGACTGAACGGCTTTCTATAAAACTTGGCACAAGGGTGGACCATGTCCTGGGATAGCACGTAGGTTACTTTTTATCCCAGAAGTAGGTATGTTCTATTGGGATAATTTTCTATAATCACGAACATAAGTCAAAGGTTTGCTGTAAGAAAACTCATTGCTGAGTTAAGATCGTCTTTATACAATACATGAACTGTCTGTATCCCACCATGTTTTTTAGAACTGGCCACTTTTAAAGAATGTAATAAAATAAGTATAAATTTTGATGATAGAACTCTTTGCTAATATTATTGAGTACTAATTTCATTCATTTGTCATTTGTTTTACGAACTTCGAGTGTTACCCTCGTACCTGCCTATGTTATGTTTTTGTAAAGAATTAAGAATCACGCTGGTGAAACCGCTAGCAGCAGCTATTGGTCTATCATTACCATAACCATCTTTATTTTATGTGAAGGTATATATACTTAACTGAATAGGTACTCCAGTTGGTACGGCCTGTTTAGCAAGTTGCCTTGCACAACAGCACTGGGCAGCCCTCAGCTGACCCTCGGCCCTGGGAAGCTGGCCAGCTGGTCGCCACCCCACGCCCAGCGGTGGGGGAGCACGGCGGTGTTTGTCTTCCTCGACATGATAATATTGTAGATAAGTTTAACGGACGTTGCGCCATCGCCGGACACTCGCTCAACTTACAAGGGGTAGAGTTTTAAACTAACTATACTAGCTGGTGCCTGCGACTTTGTCCGCTAAAGAGCACAACACTATTTGGTCGCAATTTTGAGGAAGTTTTATTTGTGTGGAACCCCAATTCATCGTCTAAAACTAGAGAAAGCACTACTTCCTAAAACACCAGAAAACTAGTGATACTTCAGTCAAAATCAGTCCAGCCGTTTCGGAGATTGGCCGTAATAAACAGACGTTATGGGACTACGCACACTTATTCAGCTCTATTCAGCTTATGTCCATAGAAAACAACGATTTTGTATGGAGATGCGCACGCATCCTTTCAGCTTTCCGCGTTTATTCAGCTTTCGCGGCAAATAAGTATAAAATGAGGACAAATGTGTTTTTATCATGCGAATGCTTTAGATAGAGTTTAGCGCTGTTCTGCCGCGTTCAGCGCGGTTCCGCCGCCGCGTTCGACGCTAAATGCGTCGGAACAGCGCTGCACACGTATAGTTCTCAACTCCTTGTCGACAAGTTGCGACCTGCATAGCTCCTGGATAGATTTATCAGAAAATGCTCTTTAAATTTAATATTACTTATTTTGTTTTAATTGGGGTCCCAATGTCGCGAATTCTCCAACCAAATTTCTATTTACCCAAAGTGGGTCGACCCACTGTCGTTCGCGTTGTAATATTTCTTCTGCAAGTAGTGAAAGAACAAAAATCACACATAGAATTGTCCATGTTGAGGGCACAATACTAATTAAGTAGCTCACCGTCTTCGTAGCATATTCACCGCCGTACGTAGTAGATAGAAGCATTTTAACGGAGATAACACTCTTACGCCGCTGTACGCCGCTGATAGAAGTAGAGCTGTACAAGTGTGACCAAAATCGTTCAGCGAAACGCGAATAGAGCTGAATAAGTGTGCGTAGTCCCTATATATCTGTACTTGTGTCGATATATAGATTTAATAATAAAAACCTTAATTTCAGACAGGATAGATCCGGGTCCGAATGGTGAAATATGGCAGAACTCTAATGAAAACCTTACTACCTACTTATATATAACTGTATAACCCATATTTGCAAATAAATGCTATTCTATTCTATTCTATTCTATTCTATTTTACCGCTGTTGTACCCATAGATTTAAGTTTAACTTGTGTTACTTTTTTAGCGTACAATAAAGTTTATTCTATTAACTTCTATAATAAACTGGCTAAAACGAAAGAAAGAAATATACCAAAAAAGAAATTGATTAAAAATAATCAAAAACAACATCTTGCCAAGGCTATTAAAATGATAGACTATTTTTACGTGCTCGTCAATTCGCGACCGCGAAATTCAGTTGTTCCCAATGACTTTTCAGTATCGAAAACCATTTCTATACTCGTAAATGGCTCTAGATGAACTCCTAACAATACCATCAATCTATTCTACTTTCACAGCCACCTGAAGTTTACTGCCAAATGATGAACAGTTCACTCTGAACGTCCTCTCACAACAACAGGTCTACAAAGAAACCTGTAAGAGCATACTAACTACCGATCGCAGTCGACACTGTGGTACGTAAGTATAGCGATGAGGTAACGCTGGCGGCCGTGAATTCTGCCAAGGTCAGAGAATGACAGCGATATACCGCTCTGTAGTAGGTACCACACTATGTACCTGTAAGCTGTAAGTATAGCAATATTAGACATGCTTCATGATTGAATTACATTCTTGATTTACTTAGGTACTAACAACCCATTTATTGTGGGTACAACTAAGGAGTGTTTCCTGGTAGACTTAGGGGTGAAAAGGTTACTCCTAGGCAAGCGTGCTCCATCGTCGGCCACATCATCGCTTACCATCAAGTGGGATAGTGGTCAAAGGCAAGCCTATAAAAGAATACTATGAAGGCAAAAAGCTAATCGGAAAAGGTGCTAAGGAGAGTTGTAAAATTTGCAATGCCATCAAAAAAAAAACTTGTTAAAAAACAAAGTCTCACAGCTCAGTTCTTCTACCTTACAAAGTGAGACCTATGTACATAATACTTAGTCGGTTAATTTATTCAGTCTCTAGAGTGCTTACTTAGGTACTTAAAGTCCCTAAAGTACCTTGTACTTAAGGCTGTATCAAAAAAGATGATTTAAAATAATAAATCACAGAACAAAAAAAGCCAGAGGAAAAAAACAAAAGACAAAATTAATTTATGAGGTCACAATAAAAACTACCTTTCGCCCACTTACACTGAAAACTGAACATCTGGTAATAATTGGCAACCACGAGTCCTAATCACCCCTCACAGAAATAGCGTGAAGGTAGGCAGAAAAACATGGCGGCCAGCGATGACGTCAGTAGTCAGTAGTTCGGTAGCTGGTGTACAAGCACAGTGTACAAGTCGTGAGGCTCGCCAGTCGCGGAGCTTAAGGAGTGATGTCATGCAAAGCTCCGGCTAGTAATGTAACGTAGCAAAAGAAATAATAAAGAAAATCACTATGTTTATGGTACATTATTCATGGTCACTTTTTGTGGTTGTTTTTTATTTGGTGTGACAGCTATTCACACAAAATTAGGTTCGGGGACGAGTCGAGATTTTTTTTAGATGGGACTTCATCCAATGATTTCTCCTGCTCTGGACGGAGCGAGAGTGTCAGACTTTTACTGACTGAAACCCACTCCTGTTCCTTCTTTGCCTTTGTTCCAGGGGTAGTAGGCTTCGACCCTGCTGGGCCCTACGATAGTAAGTATCAGAATTTATTTTTTATTTTCTCGAGTCAGTCTCCCACGCAATATCCTCATTTTTATTTGAATTGTCACCTAAAGCCAATAATGCTATAGTGTACAGTTTAATTTATCTAGTTTCAAATCTAGCTGGGAAACATGATGAGAGAGATATCAATATTTTATAGTTATATTTAAGTAGGTACCTAGCGTCGTTGAAGTTCTAACACCACGGAAGGCAAAATAGCAACTTTTCAGGAGAGAGAAAAGACTGCATAATTTTCGATAGATATTATAATAATATGAATTTAGGTACAGTTTGCGTGTACTTAATTGCAGTTCTATTTAATGTAGAATCATTAACTTTCTATAAAAAACAACTCGATGTGTCTTTTGATTCTCAAGCGAATGGCATCACAATGTCAAAATAATCAAAAAGTGTCTTACGTGGTGTTAGAACTTAAACGACGCTATGCAACTTAGAACAACGCGAGAAACACTACAGTACTGAAGTATCGATCCACCTATACTTCACTTAACCTGAAAACCATTTTCAGAATTTATTAGCAATGAACAACTTACACATTTTAAGATACTAATTTCGAAACGATGGTGATTCAATTCCACAATAACCCAAACGATTTTGATTACTTTTAGTTTCGAAACTAAAAAAAAACTGCTATAAATGCTCACCACTCTTTATCAAGCCCTTGACAGCACGTATGACAAGGCCGTCAAACTGCCAAGCATAGCAAACTGCACTCACACAAAGCCACGCCCGGGAACCGAACCCCCGTCCTTCATTTTTTCCCCCAAACCTGTTGGGGGAGTATTATTACAACACGGGAACAAAGGAGGTTTTTTTGGCTTTAGAAACACTTAGGAGATTGATTTTCTGATATAATGAGCTTTTTGAAAGTTGATTTGATTGCTTTATTGATAGTTGATTAACTAAACAGTGTTTTTTTGGCGATCGGGAACTCATCAGCTTTGAATATTGACGGAAAGGTTAATATGGGACTGTGCACGATAGCCCCATTTGTGTAATAGCTACTGTACTTACCTATACGATCGACGATTTTGCTTCATTTTTAAATTTCAATATTGCTGTTGTCTGGGGCCGGAGGTTATTCAAAAGAGAACCCCGGGCCCTGGTCCGCAGGTAAAGAAGGATCAGGAGTGGGTTTTAGTCAGTAAAGGTTGAAACCACTCCACCCAGAGCGGAAAAGTCATTATAATGATTTTCCACGAAAAACATATATTGCTGTAGTATGAAATCAAAAGTTTGTGAGTAAGTCTGTGTGTATGTTTATTACTTCTTCACCTTCGAACGACTGAACGGATTTCGATGAAACTTGGTACATTGGTAGAGCATGTTCTGGAAAAACACAGAGGGTATTTTTTTACCCCGGGGGTAATGTTTTAATCATCAAGTAGGCAAAGCCGTTAGCAGCATTTAGTTTATGACAATTTGTAATTTTTGAAACTCGACGTTGTCGGTAGTGTCTCCGTTAGGTAATTATTCTAAATGACTATTAATTCATGAATCCCTGACCGGTCCTATGAGACCGCGCTGTTATTGTTTTACTATTGTGTCTCGTTTTGTGGGTATCATCATCATCTGATGTATGTGATAGGTTAATTAATTTTAACTATTATTAATTAGTCTAAAAGACTATTTTTACTTTGGTTACATAATTTTTAACATTGCTCCATTAGAACTACTTTTCAATTATTATTGTGATGATTGCTTACTTACCTGTTTTCATTTGGTTCATGATTCGTAATTCTATTTAGTTCCCATTTTGAATATTTACAGGAAAACTTGTAACCGACACCTTGTCCTGATATTATTTGAATATTTAATTAAGTAATTACTTAATGTACAAATATTCATGAAATTAAGTCAGAAAGCTGTAGAATGTATTTCTTTACTCTGATATGTTTGAACAATTTTTTTCTTGCTAAACCGAAAATTGGAACTTGTCATTTGTTACGATAAACCGACGGAACTTATGAAAGGAGCTGAAAAACTCTGCCTGTGTGAGGCACCTAATGTCTGTATTGCTAACAATAAACATGACTATACATTGATTTTTTTTATTACCCTGTATGGATGGGCTCACGTTTGACCACTATCTCACCTGGTAAGCGATGATATGGTCCTTCAAACCTATGAAATCTATTTACTCTTGACTTAAAAAGTAACCTAAGTTGTAGCTATCAGGAAACACAGACTCCGGCAGGGAATTCTACTCCTTACTTCTAGTTTTGTCTTTGACATTAATTTATGATAACGAAAAACTGAATAATAATAAAAAAATAACAAGTCATTAAATTAATGTCAGTTTCCAAGCAAGCTATCTTTCTAAAGAAGGAACATCAGTCACACAAATTGATGCCTCAGAAGATGTAGTACTTAGTAACTTTGGCAACTAAGTACTTCAATCATTTAAAATATTATTCATTTCCACAGCCGAACAAAAGAACTCACAAATAATCGTTCCCAACCAAAAATAACTCAGTAAGTAATTCACTTCATACATCTCATGTTTTCTTGGTTCGTTTGAGATGAAACAAAAAACGCTGAACACATGCTCTGCACTAAGCGGCGAGCCCGTTCGCACATAATAACTGTCTTAACTAACTCTTTGTCCATCTATAAATCCTCTATGATTAATAATCTTCACAAAAACGACCAAAACGTACCCAAATATGAACCTTGTGTCGAAGCAGTAGAGACGGCTATCGATCCGTCGTGTCACTTAGGCCAATTAATGAAATAGCACATGTATCGTTTGTATGGCGATAAGTACTAAAGTTTTTCGCGTAAGCTGCGATCAATAACTTGTTTACACTAAGGGAAATTTTACTTTATGTTGTACCAAATAAGGTCGAAAGTTCCTTATCCGTAGTCCAGTGCTTTCATTCGCTTGTTGCCAAGCGCGTTGCGGGACGAGCACCAGGGAGCGTCAACCTTTTTTTAGGCCAACCTGGTCTAGGACTTTCACCTTTAACACTGCTCCCGGCGAATTTATATTTTTCTTCAGTTACTGATACCTAAGTCAGGTAAAGTTATGAGATAGCTTTCCCCGTATTCGGTAGTTGGCTATTCATCAAATAAATTGCTTTATTATTTCTTTGAGCTAGTATGATAATATTTTATCTTATTGCCTTGAAATTTTCTTTTCTTGTATTAGTGAGTAAAGCTTTGATAAAATATATATATTTTATACAACACAGACATCAGATAAATATGCTAATTTATTTATCAAACAGAAACAAATCGGAACAAAGATATCAGCTGGACTACATAACAATCGCATTTGTATCATTTCAATGGACAATGTAGATATTATTAAACTCATCGTAACAGTTATATTCTAACATTAATAATAGCAAAAATAAAGTAAAAGGTTGGCAACTTGCGAACGCTGCCATAAATGCACTCGCTAGCGCAACGGGGCTATTACCTACACGAAAACTGGATTGACATAACATCCTTTAAACATTACTTTTTAAATTGAACCTTATTTCGTAGGCGCTAAGGACGACGGATGTGTATATTTCTTTGTGAAGGTCGACGTCGCTTACGCCGTTTCGCTGCCTCGCAAGGACTTAACCGCACGCGCGCTAGTGTGCGTGCCTGTCCGTGTCGGCGGCGCGCGTGTGTGCGTCGGTACACTGCTTCGGTCACGTAGGCTCGTTTAGCGAGCTGCCACTGACGGGTTTTTAGGACATTTTCGCGTGCAATCTGCTTTTCTTTGTTTGGGAAATCGGTTTTCGGGAGTTTTCTTTGTTTTTGTTGTTGAATCGAAGAGTTTTATACACACAGGCTTTAGTTAGAGTATTTGAAAGTGCGTTGTGTCTATAATTGCAGAAAATGTTGAGAAAAAATTATAGTCATATAAAATCATGAAATAAATAATATGATTTCTCTCTTCGATTTTATCTACACTGCCCAGTCCTCTTTTCTAATCAAAAGAAACATAAAGCTAAAACATTAACTTCCAAAAATGTCCGCTTTGCCCCCGTGGACATGCACATAGCAACAGTTCGCGTCAGCTGTGGCGGAGTTTGCCGAGCGCCGGCGGAGATGGCCGAGCAGTACGATTGATTGGCCGGTACCCTGTGAAAGTACTGTTTACTTCTGAACCTAGTAAAGGACTAAATCCGACAATTTATTTACTTTATATGCATTTTATATGATCGTCGTACATTTTCGTAACTTCAGGGCTGACAATACTGGTAATATTTCTTTCTATAGCGTTAGAAAACGTTGATGTGTGTAGGTAGTTACTTTCTTTGTTGGAAATCAGAAATAGAAAAGAGTTCATATTGAATGAGGTTGTATCGTTTCGGTTTGGATTTATACAGTAATATTAAGTAGTTTTATGAATAAGAAAGGTTTTATGTTGTAGAACTGGCGAGTTATGGACTTATGAATAGGACAGGTAGGGATACTCAGGGCAGGTAAGTAGGTAGATAGTACCTAGATTAGGTTAGGGATACCTGCCTGTATATGTATGTATACTTTATATTCTTAATAGCATAGTAAGTATGATTTAGTTAAGTTGGTTATCTAACCGTTACTGTAGATAACTTGTTGTCATAGACCACAAAACAGAGAAATACTGTTGCAAATCGCATAGGCTATAAGCCTCTAGAATATTCGTACCTATATTAGAAATTATCATCGTACTACTTATCTAACAATAATACAATGAAGCTCGAAACTAAATTACAAGGAACCTATACTTGGCACCTATTTTCGCAAAGTAAAAACATTCATCAGTCAATAAAGTACATTCTCGAAGAGGAGTGACTCCAGCTAACCTTCCGGATTAAAGAGCTGCCTATCTCCCGAACGATCTCCAGCATGATTGAGTCCTCCTGCTGATCAGATGCTAAGGTAACGAGAGGGATGGGAGGGCGCATTTGTATGCAAAGTCGGCGGAGGGACGATTCACAGAGATTCACTCTTTGTTGCGAAGGGGCTGGCGCGATGGCGCGGCGTCACGTTTTACAAGGTTTTGATACTGACTGACTTAGTGACTTTTTTATTTTGTCTTGTGTCGGTTTGATGTGGAGGGATGAAGCTGATTATCTGAATAAGAAACAATGGTATTTTATCAGTGATATCTTTTTATGCTTATTTGTTTTTGTAGGAGACCTATTTGCTGACAAACTCAAAGGTACCTACTTAGAAAAAAGGAATCCTGGTTTGACGAAAGAGAACCCCGGGACGGAAGGAACAGGAGTGGGTTTCAGTCAGTAGAAATCTGACACGACCTCCCGTTACAATCAGAGCGGGAGACGTCATTTAGATAATGACCATACAAAAAAGGTAGACCATCAGGTGTTTAATTTAGTAAGTAATTTAGTAAGTCAATAATGCAGGTGTCGTAAAGCTGTCAGAAAATAAAAGGTCCGTTTTGACATTTGAGAAAGATCCTAGAATGTAAATTGGAAGGAAGCTGAAAGAAACAATAAAATAAATAATAATTAATTACATAAACGTTTTAAAAAATACGTAGGTAACATCGTTAATTAATAATTATGATGGAATATATTGCGAGTATTCTAGTATAGTATTTCTACACAAGTTACGGTACGTCGCGATGGCAAATTTATGTCAAAACGGGCCTTTTATTTTTTTACAACTTTAGTGCAATGAGCTAAGGGCCTGTTTTACCACCTATGATTAAGTTTCGAGTATCTTACTTGGCAGATAATTTCATACAAATTCTGTTCCATTTTTGAATTTATTCAGTGAGTAGTGCCTACTCGGACATTGTGAAACAGGCCCTAAGACTCCAAACTCAAATATTTATCAAAGAATACACTTTGCATTATCGCAAAAAGTTTAAGAACCTATGTAAGTGAGGCTGTGAGTATAAATGGAAGTGTAAAAACACAATTAATCCAAATAAATATTCTCACATAAATAATATGGCCAGCAACAAATAGGCGAGTAGACTATAGCCATAGTTGTGAGGAACCTGTAGCAACCAGTAGTGGGCCGTGCTTCCCTGAACCTGTTCAGGGTCGGGCGAGCCTGCTGGTCGGCCGGCCCACGCGATCCCATGCCACGAGTGTTAGTTAGTAGGTCCTATAGACGGTTTGTTGTTGTTGTTGATTTTTATACAAAACTAGTGACCTGCCCCGGCTTCTTTGCAAATTGATCAGTGTTACTCTACTATATTATGCAAGTATTATACGTATAAACCTTCCTCTTGAATCACTCTATCTATTAAAAAAAACCGTATCAAAATTCGTTGTGTAGTTTAAAGATGCATACGTAGGGATATAGGGACAGAGAAAGCGACTTTGTTTTATACTATGTAGTGAAGGACAAACAACTGATTTTTGAATACAGAATTGAAAGTTTGGAAACCTGTGTACCTATTACCCTATTTCTGAATTAGTATTTGAAGTTGAGTATTTCTGAAAATAGTTTCGCCTGAAAACCTGTCAAAATTTGGCGTTAACGAAAGGGTTGAGAATTTAAAAAAAGCTGGCCGAAGCAGTAATAGGGGGTGGAACTTAGGTAACTCTAAGTGCGCAAATATAAAAGCAGCCCTTGACAGATAGATATACTTAGCTACATTTTATCGGCAATAAAATTCTGTAATATCAAGAAGTCGGTTCTTATGTAGTGACTGACGATGTGGCCAAATTGTTTTATTATCTCCCCTTGAAAGCTAATAAGGTACTGCTAAGTCTTAGGTTTCCGAAATCCCAAACATTTCTTACAAAAAACACATCTGAAGATATAATCTCGTACACAAGACAAAACAAGCGTGTATAGTTGATCGTCGCTTAAACCTTTTACGAAAGATCTAATCTTTGGAGTAGCGCTCTGAAACCGGTTCCGTACGGGCACCGTGTATGCCCGGTAGCTACGCCAGTGCTGCGAGCTGCCTGTACGAGCACGGAAACAAAGGAACCATGCTATAACGGAGACCAATCTGTAGTTACAGTTTCCAGAAGTTTTTGCCTACCCACAGTAACTACAGACTGCAACTGTCTAGTCTTAGCAAAGTAATGTGCTTGTATGCAGAGAGATTTTCAATTATTGTTTTTAAATGTGCAACCAACTAGTTTTGTTTTATACGTGCTCCAATTACGAGCTATTGTACAGAAGCCATTAGATACAGGTTTCAATAGCACCCAGCAGCGCATGTAAACTCATAGCCCATAACAAAAACAAAGAGAGGAAAGGCAACTGAACAATTTTTCAGCGAACGATTCCAGCGCTAGATAAAGCTTCACAAACAAAAGTCCTAAATCACGGAGCATTGTTCTCAAAATGAAGTGGAACAACTTTCACTCGCCATTAAAACAATGGCTAGCGAAACCGAGTAGAAACCACCATGGAACATGGAGCCCATGGCATACGGGCTCACGGCGGATACACACGAGATGAGCACAAACACCACGGCATACCCATAGCCATAGGTTCTACAACCTCTTACGCCCACTATAGTTTTTTCTTAAGTGTATGTTTGCCTGTGTCGTCTATGCATGACGATGTTGCTTGTGAGGTCGGATGTTTGTAAGAGCATGCGTTCGTTAGATAGAATGGATGTACCTACCGAGGTTTTCAGACTGGTATCTTGAAATCAATTACAATGATAAGCCTGTTGGTCTAGTGGTTAACCTCAGACTGCTATCCGGAGTTTGTAGGTTCGATTCGAACTAGGATAAATGTTTGTGTGATGAGCAAAATCATTTGTTCTGTGTTCGGGTGTAATTTATCTATAACATGTGTGTATTTTGAAACATACCTAAGTATAAGTATGTTTTATCAGTTGTCTAGTACCCATAGCACAAGCGTTGTTTCGTTTGGGAATAGATGGCGTAGCGTTACATGAAAGTGGAGGTTGAATATTATTATATCTGTATCTACACAGTTTTATAGAATGTAAAAAGCACAGGTAACTAAAAAAACGTCGAATACATAATCTGTGAAGAAGCGAATGTGTACAATAAACAAGTCGTCGGTATAATTGACTACACACGCGCACGTACTGGTATAGATAAAGCGCAGGCTGCGTCTCCTCACCGCTCACCGGATCACTCTCGGAGCCACAAAAACTATGTAAGGCGCTGTTATCTGACTGGGCCCCATAAAACTTTATGGTGTATATTCAACCCACGTCCCGGCGGGGCCGGCAGAGAGCGATGCTAAATAAAATAAATCTCACATTCTATGCGGTTAAGGGTTCACTATTGTCTTGTGTCATTGTGTCGGAGACAGGATTATTATTGTGTTACGACATCTACGCAATCATGTTTAGATTTCATTAGAATTATGTCCCATGCTTGGATAAACTGTTTTCAGTACCTAAACAAACACATTCTCAACAGTCGACAAATATGTTTCCCTACTCACAACTCACAAAGAAAAAGTCGTTCGCATTTTAGTGAACAACGAAAATTAATATAATATTCAGTAATAACATGGAATAATAAACTCATTTTAAACGATAGTGCAGTAAAAAACATAAAAGTAAATTGTTTTATTTGCCGCATTCGACATTACGACATCCGTTTGACGTTCATAAATTACCGTAGCGATAAAACTATCTGTACGATAAATTAATAACGTTCGAAGGAAACGACAGCGATTATTAATTTACGTTATTGTATTATGTCTTGTAATAATGATTCTAATAACTCTATGGGTTGTTAGGCTGTATAAAGTTGGGAATTCTGTATGTACCTAGATACAAAACCATAGTTTTCATTTACAGTAGATTCTTATTTAAAATTTTAAGACTTTGTCTTTAAAAAGCTCTAAATGATTCTTCATCTGCTCACTAGCTATTGCTAGCGGCTTCGTTCGCATGAAAATAGAAAATTATCCAAAAAAAGCAACATAATCTCAGGAAAAATTGATTTTACTTAAAAAAAATGGTTTTTAAATTTAATTTTAATTACAGCAAATCTTAATAAGTATGTATTGTAAACTATCAGTTAGGGAAGGAGCGAGACAACCCCAACACAAGTATTATTAATAACTCACTGGGGTTGTTTCAATAACATGTGTAAATGTTACCTTTTAAGACCGAATAAACAATGTTATTAATTATTTATTTTTTATTTATGTGCTATTCCAGGATATGGTCTAATCATATAAATTTCATTAAAATCCGTTCAGTCATTCAAGCGTGATAAAAGAATAAACATACGCTCTCACAAAATTTCGCCTTTATAAAGTTACTGTGAAGTGTGATTCCTTGGGGACATATTATAGGACTCGTTAAAACACCTCTACATACACCTGAGGCCAAATTACACTGACTTTTGCAGTAGGTATGTTAATATGAAACCACTTCCTGAGGCCACTTACCGTCTTCGGCCACAAAAAGTTTCCTCAGTGTGAATTGTAAGCGTCTTGCCTTTTCAAAAGCTTTACAAAAATGCATTTTTGGTGCAAATTAACGTAGCACGTCGCTTTTGGCAACATATGTCGTGTTTTGGACACAAAAGATTAAAATTAGGACAACCACAACCGTCGTATTTTTTGCATTGATATTTATGCTTTGTCTGAACTTTTGATATTATTATTGTTGCCAATAAAACTCTTATTCATACTCACTAATATTATAAAAGCGAAATTTTATGAATGTTGTGTATGTTTGTTATTTCTTTGCTATCGAAAGACGCACAGGTAATTCATGTTCTGGATTAGCATAGGTATAGGAGATTATCTTATAAAAATACATATAACTTATCCTGGAAGTATCCTTTGAGCCAATTTTTATTTTAGTTTTACGCGTACAAAGTTGATGGCAACGGCTATTATTAATACATTTCTTCTTTTTGCACCGTATCAAAGGAATACGTAACTAATCGCACCATTGACGAAAATGTATTATTACTGGGCAGTTACCGGCCTTGCGAACACCCTATGATTTCGTCACTCGACCCCAAGATGCAGTGACGATCGATAATGACCTTTAAATCTAACGCCATAAAACTCACGCAGCAGGAGTAATTGCATCTCCTGCCTGGCAGGGGTTCTCGGGCTATGATTACGTCATAATTTGCCCCTTTTTTAGAGAAGCGAGAGGGATATATTTGTGGATACGGTGTCTCGCTCTAAACATGGCAGTACTGAAGTTCTTTGTTCGAGGAATGGATTGAGTTGCGTGTTGCGTCACACATGTGATTTTTGATATTCCTTTGTTGCTATGCAGAAGTTTCATTATGGAAAGTACTTCATTGTTATCAGCGAGACCCTCGGAGTGCGCTCGTGGTGATATTAGATGGGTTTGTCGTAAAGTGTCGCGAACAAAGACGATACTGTAATCAATATTCGTGTTTCGTATGTGAGTTGGCTATGGGATATTGAGCGCTAGTTTTTATTGAAGTCCGAGATATTTATAGCCTGTGCTGAAGATGTAGGATGTGGATAAGGATGCACAGCTGTGTGTGGGGCGGTCGCTTATAGACTGTGTGTGAGGTGGGACTAGCCCGATGTGGGGGACTACGAGCTCTTACTGCGCTAATTAAGTACTATGTTGATTTGACTGAGAAATATCTACTTACTATTTTGTGATATTGTCTTTTTCCATCAATTCGGCAAAAGACAATCACTTCTGGGATTTGATTTCACGGGTAATTTCTGCAAACTCGTGGTTCTAGAACGCAAAGGGCATTTTAAGAACACAGGTGGGGTTTTAACCCTTAAAAGTCAAACACGCCTTCCCATACCACCCTACTAGAGCGGGAGACATCATAGGATGATTTCCCTCCTCAAAAAAAACCGGGCAAGTGCGAGTCGGACTCGCGCACTGAGGGTTCCGTAGTAACTTACCTATAAAAACAGTTCAATCGAACAATTCGACAGTCTCGAAATGTACGTTTTTTGCAGTATAAACGGACGAATCTTTTTTTCCCGTCACTTTACCAATTGAATTGAAAATTGATTTTTGCACAGCTTCAAGGGACCACGGACCCAATTATATGGTGTTAATTTCAACTCAATACCTCTAACTTACCTATGAATAAAGTTCTATTCTCGAATCGAGCGTTGAAGATTTTTCAAAAAAATAATTCTTGTGACGTAACAACAAATTTTCAGTTTTCAGACTTTTCCCTATATGAGTGCTATAAAACGTTGCTTCATGCCAAATTTCAAGAATCTAGATCGACTGGAAGTACCCTTTAGGTTTTGATTCCCTTGCGAGTACTTGCGAGTTTCAAAATATGCAGATTAAATTGCTGTTTCTTTTGATTGCGTTGACATAGAAGTTTGATTTTGTTACAGCTTAAAGGTATTATAGACCTGAGTATTTGGTATGAATTTCAATTTAATACCTCTACGCGTTTATGAGGAAATGGGTAGTAAGTTTAAAATTATTAAAAAAAAATATATTATGTGATGTAACTAAAAATTTATGGTTTTCGTAATTTTTCCTATATCTATGCTATAAGACGTTGCTTCGTACCAAATTTCAAGATTCTGAGTTCACGGGAAGTACCCTGTAGGTTTTGATTCCCTTGCAAGTGTCGAAAATTTGCGGCATAAACGGCTGTATCTTTTGATTGCGTTGGCTTAGAAGTTTGATTTTTTCACAGCTTCAAGGGACAGTAGACCTGAGTAATTAATATAATTTTCAGCTTCATACCTCCACGCGTTCCTGAGAAAAAGGGTCTTGACAGACGGACGGACAGACGGACAACAAAGTGATCCTATAAGGGTTCCGTTTTTTTCCTTTTGAGGTACGGAACCCTAAAAAGTTTAATTACCTACTGTTACTTCGTAACAATGTCGATGCTACAACTAGGTACATCAAAGAAGCGCTCTTCCAGACACAAACAAGAACAATAGCTGCGCGGAGGTCACAAGTTCGATACCCGCCCGAATCAAAGTGGTTTTCAAACAATTCCAGCTTATCTACGGGTCGATCAGTAATTGTTTCTGTGGTAAGATTAATAGTGTTGTGTTTCGGTCCGGAAGACCCCGGGTCTGCGAGACCCCGGGTGTACAGGACCCCGGGTCTGTTGGGCCCGTGGAGGTGGTGTGTCGGAAAATCAAAGCGATTAGGTGCCGAGGAGTGAAGCGTTACGGTGAAGAAACTGCTCATGCGGATAAACTATAGCTACAACCTCTGATGGAGTTATAGTTGGTAGTTGAAGGATTTTTAGACGTTTAGTGTGGAGTTTAATGTGTAAGTACTTGAATATGTATATATGTAAGTACTATCACCTTGTTTAAGATATTCTTTTCACAGACTAATTAAGACATTTTTCAATAGCCATCTTTCGGTCTTTTTAATATGCATTCAAATAATAAGGTTCAAACAGTTTCACAAGCATGCTGAAAGTTTAATTTTATACTAAGATATCGTTGGTTTAGAAGTTGACTACGTCGATATTGGTCCAGTGATGATCTTCCCAGCTACAATTTCTGTGAATATTAAATTGACACCGCTTTCTCATTCATAGTACTTAGTATACCTAGTATCTATTGCACTTTTTAAACATGTTTTTTAAAACAAGAGACTCAGGACGATAGAGTGGCAACAATGGCCGGAAACAGTGGCGCGACTGTCTACGCCCACCTACCGTAGACTACTAGATTGTCGCAAGCTATAGACATATCCAAAGTCTGAACTTACAGCACTATGTACGAGTGTGTCTTCAAGTGTACGGCGCAGTGGCCAGCGGCTGGCTTCTGTGTTACCTGTCGCCGGATCGATTCCTTGGGTTATTACTGACCTTAATTCATGAATCCCCGACCGGTCTCATAGGACCGCGCTGTTATTGTCTTACTATTGTGTCTCGTTTCGCGGGTATTGATAGGATAACCTTTAAGTACCGACGTGCGGTCTATTAGACCGCGGCAGGTACTTCACTTGTTAGTTAACCCCTTTCGCTGAGGAATATCAATCGCCGCTTTTAAGTAGCTGTAAGAACAGTATCCATGATGATGTAGATGCAGAAAGTGGTATCGTCACGTTCGCATTTGGTGAATAATTACTGTTTGAAATTCCAAAGCGGTCTCTCAGACCGCACGTCGGTACTTACGTAAGTTTTTTTTGTTTTGTTTTTCTTAAAGTTTATTGTTATTTTTACAAAAATATATTTAAATTTCACTTTTGTCAGGGGGCTTCAGGCAGTCCTGGGACAGATTTATGGTACTCAAAGAAATCCCAGAAATGCAAATAAATCGAATCCAAGTTTTTCGCGAGGGATTGTGAGTTTGGCGAGTATTTGGTTCTGATAAGCCAGATTCACCTAAAAATCAAGCTGAAAAAGTTGACTTATCTACCCAAAAACAAAAGAAAATAGGCATGCTATGTTATCCGTACAAAAAAACATGTTTTTTTTACAGTACGATAACCAAGTGTGAATCGACTAAGCTAAAAATTTTAAGTGTAGTTGGGCAGTGGACATTTTCTTTTTCTGAAGGTAAATACTTGATATATATTTTTTCTAAAAGTTATAATAGTCTTGATACAAATAAAAATATTTTTGTTTTTCTGTAAGCTGTATTCTTTTTGTTTTGATTTTTTACATCGAATAGCCGGATTTTTCTCCAAAATTCAGGCCAAATATTATTATCGCCTTACATTACAAAATAAAAATAATTTGAGTTTCTTTCTATACTTATTTTTTCTTACAACCCTTTATTTTTAACCATAATGCACAGAAATTTAATCTAACATTCACTTTTGTTAAAAAAACACGGAGCTGATCAAAATTAGAATTGAACTTCTGAACAGAAACTCCGTGGCCCTGGAACGAATGCAAAGAAGGAACAAAGGAGTGGGCTTTAGTTAGCAAAAGTTTGAAACACCCTCCCGCTCCGCCTAAAAGCGGGAGAAGGCACTCTGATGATTTTTTATCTTAAAACATGACGAATCTATAAGGGTTTAATTTTTTGCCACTTGGTTACGGAACCCTAAAAAAAGTATAGCTTTTTTTTAATTGCACTTTTTTCTTTGCTCGTATTTGGGCAAGAAAAAGTGGTGTTTTAAACTATCCACCCTGTATCCTTACACTGTACACAAAAGACGTACATAATTGTACTATACTATACTATACTATACTACATAGTCGTAAAGTGCTTGCAACACGGACACGCATCGTTAATCGTTGCTATTGACTTACATAAGGACACTACATGCAGCTCTCGTTAAAATTAGACACGTTATAGGACCTATAGGACTAGATGTACCTGGCTATACACCTTATTAACTGAAAGTTACTTATAATACCTATGTAGCTACTCAGTTAGGCTACCTGCTTACTCAACAGCCTAAAATAAAACCTATTTAAGTTTAGGTACTCTACAAAGTGTTCTAGACTTTTCTGACAACATAGCATTAAAAACTTAGAAAACCCAGGCCTCACTTAGCTTAAGTTAACGAAAAAATTGACGTGTAAAAGATTTTTTAAAACCTATGTATTTGCAACATGAATATCACTTAGATAGACGTTACATCCGAATTAGACGAATGCCCTGATTTACTCAAGAAAACAACAGAACTAACTAATAATTAACTATTTATAACGCTCTAACTATGAAAACCAGCTGATCACAAAGCGCAGTCACCCTCCCACCCTCCCTCTTTGTGACGTCACACGGAACGCCAGTAGCTGCCCAACAAACGAGCAGATCTTCTCAAGTTACACGTGTTATCTGCCCACAAATAGAAACGAGTAAACACTTAACCCATTTTTTGTTAAGTTGGTTAAACATAAATCATCACTTTTTTTCTCTTCGTTTTGGACCTCTGAAAGTGTACCTGCATCAGTGCTCTCATGCATTTGAAATTATTGGTAAAGGAAATTAAACCTTGTTTTTAGGACACTAAACTATGTTTTAGACTGTAAATGGGCTTCATGAAATTGACATTGAATTTGTTGCATTGAAAAGTTGCAACAATCAAATATCAACTTTAACTTGTTCCATTAGAGTCCAAATTCTTCTGCAACACTAATTCCATCATACATCAAAGAAAAACACTTCTTATTGCTTACATAATAAGGTAGGTTTTGTAAAGTTGACATTGGTGTAAAGTAGGGCTAGCTCACAAGGGCGAGGCGGGGTTCGGGTTGCTATGCAAACGCTTGGTGTGTTCCTCTTGCGACCGGCCCGATGCGACACACTTTATATTTAGATTAAGTATAATAAATATTCGATGTGTATTGAAAACGAACTTTTTTGTTTTTTTTTTAAATCTATGGTTTTCGCTTGATTGTCATAGCTTCGTTTTGTTGTTGTTTTTCTTTAAGATATATTTTATTGACTTATTAATTTGTGGCCGTTTGTAAAAGGTTTTTGCGAAACTTTCATTAACTTTTTATCTATATCTATACTAATATTATAAAGAGGAAAGATTTGTACCTATTTTTGTATGTTTGTAATGAATAGGCTCAAAAAGTACTGGGCTGATTTAAAAAATTATTTCACCAATAGAATGCTACATTCTTCCAATTTGACATAGGCTACATTTCATTTTGAAAAAAATTAGGGATCCTTGGTAAAATTTGAACAATGTAACCGAAGGTGTAGAAAAATTTCCAAAAATAAATAATTCTCTACCCCGTGCGAAGCCGGGACGGGCTGCTAGTTATAAATAAACAGAAAACTGGTTTTAGAGTTTTTCTCGTACGTATCAAAAAGATTTAGTTTTTTTTTCTCTTCAGGTGGTGATTCCTCAGAATGACTTCTCCCACTCTGTGGCGGACATGGAGGTCGTGACAAACTTTTACTGACTAAACCCCACTCCGTTCCTTCTAAGCCTTCGTTCCAGGGTCAAGAGTTTTCCTTTCGGAATCCAATCCATGGCCCCAGAGGCTGGGCCTGACCCTGCTGGGCCCCTATAGTTTGCTGAAAAAGGGTTTAGGACTTAGGTGCATCTCGAATTTTCCAACTGAAGGTCACCTACACGTGTTTATTTAAAAGTGAGCAGCAAATATTCTAAAGAGGAAAAAGGACGACAGAGTGTAGAGGTGACCTCAAGATTAGTCAAGATGCCTGCCGTTGATAAGTTAATTGTATTGTGAATCGGTTTGGGCTGCTTTTAGGTGCAATCTGCTAAATTAAACTTATGCATGACAATCAAACATAATAACCTGGATTACAAAAAAAAGTAAAGCCAAAAAAAAGTAAAAGTAAAGTAAAGGTAAAACCTTAACATCACAGATTTATTTCTACTTTTTTTTGGCTGGAGATGAGTCAAATATACCCAACAACTAGCTGTTTACAGCGGCTTCGCCAGCGTAATAGAAAATAGTCCTAAGGGAATATACTCCCCGGATAAAAAGTAATTTATTGGTATGGTTATGGTCTACCTAAATACCAAGTTTCATCAAAATCCATTCAGTAGTTTTTGCGTAAAAGAGTACAAAACATCCATACATACTTAAAACAACCTACGAACTTTCGCGTGTATAACATTAGTAGGATGAGTTACTTATCCAAATAATTGTAAGTATTAGAAATATGAATATTTTATAGGAAAAAAGAGTCAATTGAAAGCATTTTATTTGGTGAGAATCAAATAACAAAACAAGACAAGTCTAGTCACAAAAATATACGAGTATCTCTATCAACAAAATGCTAAAAGAGTAAAAAGGTAACAGGAGCAGTTGTCTCATTTTACTGTTTTATGACTCATCTCCATTTACCTTGAAACCACAAAACTTCAGATTTAAGATTTACCTATTCGTCTAACGTTAACGGTAAGCAGTGTAGTTGATTTGACCATCACCTTGCATGTTCTTTATCATTTATATTAGTAAGTATTCATTCTTCCAGATCATCATCATCATTTCAGCAGAAAGACGTCTACGTCTATCTATTGGACATAGGCCTCCCCAAGCGTTGCCACAACGACCGGTCCTGTGCGTCTCGCATTCAAAGGATTCTTGCGACCCTCACCACGTCATCGGTCTACCTTATTAGAGGCGTTGCAACCTTGCATTTCCGAATGCTGGAAATAAACTAACCTGCTGGCTGAAGTGGACTAGTAACAGTCGCCTGAGAGACGTCACCCGCCGCCGGCAAGCGGAGGTATGGCGAAATGGAATATGGAATTTAAGATCAGCAGGATAGCTGATTCCTCTTCAACTCGCTTGGTAGGAACATCGACAGGCTAGGTACCTACCTAAAATGATAAGCCTTCCAGTAGCAAGCGGAGCCCCCTGCGTTGAGTCTGCGAGCCACGAGCGACGGGGGCCAATGAGACGAGTACCGGCGACACCGCGCGCGCTGATTAAACCTGGCTCCAACACGCTGTCTCCTGCAGCTCTGTGACGTCACCAACATGGCGGCACGGTAGCTCCACAATTGTTACTGACAACAACAATAGAAACACTATCGGGCTTTTGAATTAACAATTTGATGTCGATTTTTTTGACAAACTCTAATAAGAAAATCTAAAAGGCTTTGCCGTTAACCGTGTTCGTTGCGCTTCGAATAATGACTCGAATCTCATTGAATTACATTAATTATTTATGTATAGAATAGAATGGAATAGAATAAACTTTATTGTACACCAAAAGAAGTTATAAATTGTACAGAAACTTAAATCTATGGGTACAATGGCGGTCTTATCGCTGACATATTGTATGTATTTTATATTGTGTCAATTGTTAGTGTATTATAAAATGTGAAACTTCGTTACAATTGGAACAAATAAATTTATTTCGTACCTAATCTTACTACCTATTTCAACAAAAGTACGATAGATTCAACTTTGCCAATAGGTCTTAACATAGGTAAAAAAAAATGTCACATTGATTTTGAAGTGAGATTAAACCATTAAAACTTCAAGTAAAGTACCTAATTTTGCAACAGTGGATTAATATTGAAATCCGCCCACCCACTTCAGGGTTAAAATAGACTTTTAAACGATTTTAACTGTAAATTCTCAATTCAGAACTTTTTCTTTAGTACATACTTTTTTTTAGATGACTGAAATAGATTTATGTTTACGTTAAAAAGTAACGTAAAAGCATCAAGGACAAAAGATCTATGAATAGTCATGTTGACAATTGACAAATGACAATTGACTGTCGCTAAGCTGTGGCCCCTTCGCTATAAGCTTGTTATTACTGTGTTGCCTCAACAAACGCATTGTATTCAAAATAAGTGGACACCACAAGTCCTCATTTCGACCCCTGGAAAACACTTTTTTTTCTAGGTTCCCTAATAATTATTTTTTTGTAAAGTTTATTCTATTCTGTTCTATTTTCTATCGACATTAACAATGACCAAAATACAGGTGAGTTGCTAACTCGATCTGTGTTGTAACCGTTAGAGTAGGTATTAGCGAGACCTTGTCGATCAATGTCACGGTCTATAGATAGCAGCCTGCTAGGTATCACAGACACCTGCCGCTACCTACCCGACGCTTGTTTACCACTTTTTATATCTAGTTTTTCCCAATTTGGAAGTTAGGTTGTGTGAATGCAATACCTACCAAAGCAATGATGAAAAAAGCCTCGCTCCTTCCTTCGTTGACGTCATCCGTCACTTTCTATCAACCGTGATCAAGAAAAAAACAATTTTCCAAATGTTTTATTTTTTGTTTCATCTCTGTTTTAAAAGCTTTTATTCGTCAAAACGATTCTTTACCCTCTTGCGTCACTGAACTTCTAAGAAAATATAACTTTCTCCGCCGCGCCCTATTTCCAACGCTCCCTATTGCCATGTTTCCTGATCTCCTCGATAGAATGCCTCCGAACTGTACTTGTTTGTGTCGTTAGCTTCAACTTAGCGAGAACTTTCAACAAATAACATTTGCATAAAAACAGCTTAAAACTGCTCAACACCAACAATGGTCCTTCGAGCCGGATTTGTTTGTTGTCGACTAGCGTGCTCTCCGGGTCCGCGTGGCACTGGTACTGACATGAACGATATTCAGACATGTTGATGTGTAGTCTTGAAAATGAGGCAATTTTGTAATATAATGCGTTCTTACCTAAAAAGAAAATCTGGGTAAAACAAACTGACTCGTAACGGAGTAGGTACACAGCGACTTAGCTGGAGCCACTTTACATAAGCCTGCAGAAGGTCTGCTCATCAATTCCGGGCCCACGCCGCGCGCCGCGGACGCACAAACATTGTTCTTTATGAAGCACACTGATTACGTAATGACCTCCGCTGATCCGCTAATGTGCCTCTAAGTAACGAGGGACTTACGGAGGATTATTTATAACGAGTTCAGGCTTACCCCTTAGATTTAGAGTAGGCGTAGCGTTATTTTAGTTCCCAGAGACATCTCCGAGAATTACATCCCTTTGTAAACTGCCCTGAATCCCGGGGGGAGTATTCTCGGAGAATTTCAGCCTAAATTTGTTATGAGTTAAGCCATTGTAATATTTCTCTCAGTAACAGGTACAATTAAGATAGTATCATGTAGAGCTACTTCAGTCCTTGTGACACAGTTGACATAGGAGATCACATTTCATATGCTATGAAGAGAGCTTACTAATGCTAATCCTGTCAAAATTGCGATTAATTTGGGCTCAACAACGTACCTATTCAGAGCACATATTTCATTCCCATACAAGTGAATTCTTTGTCACAATTGGGTAAGGTCTAAAAGCCAGCGTTATATTGGTAGCAGTCGTAGCAGATATATTCGGTGTGGCGTTACCTTCGCGTCTCCTCTGCGCGTGGATCGATACGCGGCTGACTGTACCTAGGCTCTGACGTAGTGTGTACAGGCGGCGCGCTCTGCTCGCTCTGCTCGCTCCGCTCTGCACGCTCGCTAACTTTGACTTAACATTGCAGCTCTTTTGTGTGCCCAGTGTGTTTGTGTGTAATGTTCTCTAGAAAGGACAAGCTTTATAACGAGTTCTCCAAGATAAATATTTGGAGGTTCGTCCTGAAGTACTTACAAAAATAGATTGTTTGAATTATTTTTACTTTGTCCCTTGAATTCATGATCAGCGTTAGACTAGGCCACTCTTTAACTGTACCTAATTTTATTGTTCAAACAGCTAAGCAGTTCAATTCCCTACCGGAGTCTGTTTCCTGATAGCTACAACTTAGGGATCTTTAAGTCAAGAGTGAATAGGTTACTTCTTCTATTCGTAACAAAAAAAAAAGAACTTGATCTTCTTTTGGTCAGGAAGAATTTAGCCCAGCCGTGGGATATAGAACTACATACATATTAATTTGTATTCTTTTGCAGTCCAACGTCAAGATATTCTTGTAAATAGTGATAAACATAAATAAACTCCACCTATTGATAGAACGCTCTAAAAGTAGATAAAGTAGATTTGTATGTACGAGTTATGTATGGAAAATTTCACCCAATTAATAAATATTGAATTTATCGGCGGATATGATATCGGTATCAGATAGCGGCAACTAAAATAGTCGGCGACTTATGTAACACATATATCAATGTAGGTATATGTTTATGTAGGTCAGGTTAGAAGGACTTTATGTGTTAGTCATGTCTAACTGGCGAGCAGTGTAAGTAAGTACTTACAGACAGTTTGTCGGGGCTAGATGGCTAGAATGTTTAGCCGCAGGAGACGACCTTTTTCAGCAAGAAAACGAATAGCTACATACTCGTATTATAAGCAGAATATAATTATGTTGATACAGTTTAAGGTTTTTAGGAGGAGCTTGTGGCTAGATAATAACAGCCGCATAGGTCGATCTTCAAGGTTAAGCAACGCTTGCCTAGGTTGGTCTGTGGATGGGTGACCATCTTAACATAACGAGTTTCCTCCGTGCCTCGGAAAGCACGTTAAGCCGTTGGTCCCGGCTGTCATTTGGAGATTTTTGGCAGTCGTTACGGATAGTCGGAAGCCAGTAAATCTGACTCCAGTCTTGCCATGAAGTATCGTGTTACGCCAGTTAATGGGTTGTGGAGGTCTGGTAGGCAGCCGCTCCTCGTAAAATACTGGTATTCAGCTAAATCCGGCTTGACTGGAAGCCGACCCCAATATAGTTGGGAAAAGGCTAGGCAGAAGAAGAGTTTAAGGTTTTTAGGACATATGCTCTGACCCTGCGTCGGTCAAAGTGTTAGTTAGAAGTAGGTGTAAGTGTTCCATCTGGAATTTCCCAGTCGGAATTGGTTTCGGCTAGTAGGAATGGACTCGGCTGCTGTTTCAGTAATATGGATTTGCGGAGCAGGGTGTAAAGGCCTGCATAGCTTTGTTGAAAAGAAAGGATCCTCCCTACCCTTTTTAGATATAAACTAGAGCTTGAATGCGATCCCACCTGACGCTGAATGATAACAATTGATGATGGTGAAGCGCATTAGCTTATTGAAAGCCTATCACTCTAGCCTTGAAGTCATCTCAATTATAATCACAGGGGATGACCGCGCAAATTGTCCGGGATGGCGGAATCGAGTCATACAACACTCTTCAAAATTCATCCTGTAAAATACCGACAGGCTGGCTACCCTGCACCTGAGCTCTAGGCTTTGTAGATTGATTTTAACTAAATCAGGATCACCAATTAGACCCTTCACTCCATTTCACCAAGTCTAAAGATGATAGATGGCATTTTGCAGCACCAGCCTATATGTAGCTGTATTATTCCACACATGATCAGCCCTGTGCTTTGCAGGATTTGTGTGACGTCAGGACTTTAGTTCGTATGTCACGGTATAGATGGCGCTACCTACCTACCAACTACAAAAGAACACCTTTACTTACCCCTTCGCGACTATTCAGGCGTGATGCTCACAGGTTTCTTTTGTTTAAATTATGTAACAATGTGACGGTGAACTCGTCACAGATGATAAACACACCCACTTTAATGTTTAACTACAAATAATGTACCAAAGTGTCTGCTTGAAAAGGTATAAAGTGCTCACCTACGCAGGTTCGTCTGTAACTAAGTATAATATAAGTAAAAACTTTCAACAGATTTCTAAGTTACAACAAAGAATAGAGAGGTATAATATTGACTTTCGGCTTTCGGCCTTCGGCAAAATGTCAGTGTAGTTCGGTATAGCGCTGGTGATGAATCGGCGACCTTTCGGCGCATTGTGTGCGCGACACGGGTGCACTTGCCGATACTCTCCACAGATGTATTGTTGGGCGACACCGGACCTTGCTGCTTTGTCGTTTGGAGAGATATGGACCACCACCTCTCAAGTGGTGGTGTGGATGGTAAATACGTGAGATATGCTGTTAAAGACATGGGTACAACTCTATATTTTTGACGTATACTTTAGTTAAGTAAGTACATTATTTATGTCATGCCTACAGTCACCAATTTTGCTATAGATGCAAGAAAGTGAGGGTTTTCGCATTTTTCACCGTTTGCAAGTCCACATAAACACGCGGTATTGAAAACAGAGTACCTGCTCATCTGAAGTATTATAAGTAAGTTAAATTGTACCCCATTTCAAAATTAAACTAATCATCTTTAAAACCCGGAAAGCCTCTAAACAAAGGACTTACAAAACCCTCCTTACCAACATTCTAGTCTAATCTTATTAAAAATACCCGAAAAACCGCCATACATCTTCATAACCTATCACAAACATAATAAACCCTAAAATATCGCGACGCCTTTTTCTGTTACGTGAATTTAGCGGTCCCTTCGACCGGCAGGTCAGGCGCGGGCTTTGTTACCCGCGCGATAAATCCGCCGGTCAATAGTGCCCGTACCTGCGTCCGACGCTAATGCTCCAGATAGCCGCCAACCGTTAGATGCTGTACTTCGGGATATATGTAGACGGGAGCTATTGATTACCCGGCTTTTGATTTCCGGTTCTGTTATTTGTTAAATTTTTGTTTGTTGTCGTCAAAGAAAGTGTGTCAATATAAGCTACGTTTGATGGAATCCATTGTTTCGTAATAACACAAAACAAAATACCTGTCGTAAAAATAAAACCCTAACAATTCATGAATAATTTTCAATGGAAATTAATACTTATTTTCACCTAAATTCTTTCATGAGTTTGTAACAGTTGAGTGGTGAACTAAAAGATACAATCTACAACAGTTTAAGTTCGCGAGCGGTCAATGGGTTAAATGAATGAATGGAATGAGAACATAAATTGTATTTCTGAGAATGGTAAGTTTCCTAAGATGTAATCTGCGCGTGGCACGCTTGAGCAAGTTCTCAGTACACCATTACTTACTCAGCGCTCCGGAAAACTTCGGCAGGTTTTTCCTCATACGAGACAGATTGGTGATCTGAAATGCTATCGTTTCTCTTATTTATGCTCTGGTTGATCTGTTCAGTGGTCTAGATTGTAACCAAGAATATGGCCTCAATAGATTTTACACCTATGTGTCGAAAACTGTACCTACCTCTCTTATATTGCGTAGCTCAGTACAATTTATTATAATTTCGCTACAGCACCCTCACTCACAAGTCAGCTGATTCCCTCGCAAATTGCGTACTCGGCCGTATATTTTATGATACCCATCTAAAGTTTATATCAAAATAAATTAAATTGCCTTTGTTGGCATGCGATGCTCCGCGATTGTCGACAATCATTGCGTTGCCACGGGCCGACGGGCAATTTGAATTTTCAAAAGAGTGTCCCCCTACAATTGGGACGCAAAGTGCACTAATTCGGACCAAATGGGGGAAGAGAGGGGAGGCGGGGAGTGTGGGCATTCAGCGGAACGAGGGACACACCGCGCTAACTAGAATTACTGGACATTCGAATCTATATCAGTTACAGTACGTGAAATTATGTAGTTAATTAGATTCAGTAAGTTAACTGTATAGTTAGTTGTTTTTGTCATATCATTGTTAGGATCCTCTGCAGCGGTGTTGATAACAAACAATCAATGGATTGAGTCCCGAGTGACCTTGCGTTTCTTCCGGCTTCTGATAAACTGCATTGTTTATTGTAAATATTTAATGATACCGATACTTGTTTATCTAACACACTTTGTGCTTTGACACGATTAGACCAGGGTAGATAATTTTTGAAACCAAAAAAAATTACAGTAGGATGAAACCCATTAGAAAAGGAGGGGAATATGATAAAATTGAAAGGAAAAATAAATTACGGTCGATCCGAGTTCGGGAAGTGGGAGGGGGAGGTTTTTAAGGGTAAAAAATGGTTTATCTTGATTTCCGGCAAAACTACAAGTCCTATGGAAAAAAGTTAAATGGCAAAGTTGTAGGCAATAAAAAGATCTACAACTTTTGTATTTGCAGATTTTTCACATAACCTCAAAATTTAGGTGAAAAATTCAAAAAACCAAGTTTTTGGTTTTTTATTTATATCTTTTTCAAAAACATTTTTTTTTCTACGAAATTTGGTGAAAACTTACCTTATTATGTCCCAAATACACTGTAATTTATTTGATTAAAAATATTTATTTTTTCGCTTCATTTTAATTTAATATCAAAAAAGCACCCTAATTTTCAATCAAAAATTCTGACGTCAAAATATCAGCTTTTTTCAAAAAGTTTGGGGGCTTTTTGTTCGTTGAAATATCTACTTTCTGATGGTGTAAAGAAAAATATACATTACTATAGGAAATATTCTTAGAAAATGCAAAAAATTGAAAAAATCTCAAATTCGAAAAATTTTTTTTAATCATTATGTACAATTTCATCAAAAAAATGTGATTGCTGCAATTTTTTTTAGTTAAAAAGTTTATTTATTTTACTCGAACTACATTCATGTCATAGAAAATCTCATACAAAATAACAAACAGTGTGATAATGAGCTTCTATTGCGACTAAATCAGGCACATTTCTTAAACGAGCTAAAATGTTTTTATCGAAATCATTAATTGTGTTTTGTTTTTTAATATGCTGTAATATATTTTCTCTTGTATCGTTATTTTGAACTGATGAAATTTTATATTTAGAAATATTACCGAAAAACCCACCGCAGAGAAAGCAATGAGATTGAAAATTAAATATAAGAGCGTCCTTATTTATTTGTTTTCCTTCCTGTGATTTCTTACGTCTTGAGCTACAGAATGTAGCTATTGCAGTCTCATCATTATAATGACTTTGACAAGTTCGATGAATAAGAGCTGATGTTAAAGTTTCAAATTTTTTGTATCTATTGTCGATTCTCTTCTTGCTAGACGCCACTAAACGATTCAAAGCTGTTTTTTTTATTTCATACACTTGTTTGTCGTCTGACTTATTGCAGATTATACAAACAGATTCTTCCATACTGGTAATCTGAAAAGACAAAATCAAATTAATAATGCCTTCAAAGTTTTATCATGAGTATAACTAAATCTGTTTGTATAAAATAAACGAAGTTACTATTTTTTTATTCTTGTACTGAAATATCATTCAATTTCAATTTTTTAGGTTATGTTACGTTAAACATACTATTTATAAAAGAAAATATTACTATTTTTATTTTGAAGCTGATTAATATAGATTAAAATACAGATAGTATTTACCTTGCTATGCAGATTCCAAACGTAAAGTACGTAAAGTAAATTTCTCACAAATCACTTAGAGTAACTCAGCCTGCACGTGTATTTTTAAAAACGATGCAGATGTTGTACACTACTCTGTATCTCAAATACTGACTAACGGTCTTTACAGCTGCTATGAAATAGCAGGTATGTAGTAAGGCCCAGACTCTCCTAGGTCCGTCCCCACTTCTCAATTAAATAACTTACAATGGGCTTAAATTCACCGAAGGCCACTCAGGTATATAAATTATTTTTAAAACAGCAATAAATAGGCATCTACAAATATTATTTAAAGAAGATTCTACAACTTTTTCAAAATATTGTAGATGTCTTATTAAATATTAACTTTATTAACTTATTTGTTTGTTAATTATAGAAGTATATTTTACTTTGTAATTTTTTCGTTTATCAATAAAACATGAAATCTTACGTTTTTTGAGTAATTAAAGTGTAAATTTTAATAAATACCTGAAAATTGTACATAATGATTAATATTTTTTTTTCGAATTTGAGGTTTTTTCAATTTTTTGCATTTTCTAAGAATATTTCCTACAGTAATGTATATTTTTCTTTACACCATCAGAAAGTAGATATTTCAACGAACAAAAAGCCCCCAAACTTTTTGAAAAAAGCTGATATTTTGACGTCAGAATTTTTGATTGAAAATTAGGGTGCTTTTTTGATATTAAATTAAAATGAAGCGAAAAAATAAATATTTTTAATCAAATAAATTACAGTGTATTTGGGACATAATAAGGCAAGTTTTCACCAAACTTCGTAGAAAAAAATATTTTATTTGAAAAAGATATAAATAAAAAACCAAATACTTGGTTTTTTGAATTTTTCACCTCAATTTTGAGGTTATGTGAAAAATCTGCAAATACAAAAGTTGTAGATCTTTTTATTGCCTACAACTTTGCCATTTAACTTTTTTCCATAGGACTTGTAGTTTTGCCGGAAATCAAGATAAACCATTTTTTACCCTTAAAAACCTCCCCCTCCCACTTCCCGAACTCGGATCGACCGTAATTTATTTTTCCTTTCATTTTGATCATATTCCCTTGCTTTTCTAATAGGTTTCATCCTACTGTGATTTTCTTTCATTTTTTACCATTTTTGTAGGCTTTGACCCCGGTCTAGATGTCATTGTTCAAGCATCGTCTTAGAGTTTTAGAGATTTTCGCGACATTTTTAAAGTCCTTACGGTTCTATACTTCTATGTGACCTGCTCATGGCTACTCGAACTAAGTGGTAGATGGAAGTGGCAGCGATTATTGTGTTCCAACAAAAGGGCAGCTCGTCCCATACACACGTAAGTACGTATTACAAAAAATTAAACCATTTTCATAGTCCGCTGGGCACTGGCAGAGTGGCCACAGTGGGCAGTGGGCCGGTTCACGCATTTTCTATAATTAATATAGGTACAATTGAGATGTCTATGAGTTTAGAAAATGGGGATATTATAATGCGATGTCACGCCTATGTATTGTTTGTATTGTTTCAGCACCATAATATAGTTGTAAGAATAAGTTAGTATTATAAAGAGGTTAATCTTTAAATTGAGGGTCTATCTAGTTGAGAGCATATTTGATTTATTTAAAAGTCGTCATGATAGAAAGAAAGAAGGTAACTTGCCCTGGTATCCCAATACCAGCTGCTGCCAGCGGTTTGGTCCGTGTGAAAGTAGATAATTGTCCCGAGGGAACATACTTACTGCCAGGATAAAAATTGTATGTGCTATTTCAGGACTACCTGTTACCATTTCATCCAAATCTGTTAAGCTGTTTGAGCGTGAAGAAGTCAAGTGAAGAACAAACATACACACACTCACTAACTGTCCTTGCAGCCTTTTTTTTTTACTCCCAACGTCCCTAATTTACTAGAGATACTATAAAAGTATATGTAGCTGTGACTTGTCATAATTTTCCGAATAGCTCGGGAACAAGTCGCCACAGGACTAGTAGTGCTCTGGAGCTATTCTCGCAGACCGTTCATCGACCCCCCGCGGCTCTGTGCAGGAGGTGACGACCACGTCTTCATTTAGCACCACTTATCTATACTGCACACCATTTATCTATAGTAAGTAATACTGTAGTGACATCTTTGGCGCCACATATGAACAAAACCACGATATTCTTTATCGCGAAATTAGGACTTTCCTTGCAATTTGAACATTTAGAACAGCCAGAAATGATCTATCAGGCAGTTGCCCTCACCAGACATAACAGCCGTCTGGTCGGAGGATCCTTCCTTTTCAACGGAGTCATACCTCCAAACTACTCTAATTCATGCATAATATATATCTTTTAGATATAAATCTCTTAAAACATAGTTTCAGGCGGAAGTAGTTTGAAAAAGACTCAGGGCCTGTTTCACCACCTATGATTAAGTTTCGAGTATCTTACTTGACAGATAATTTCATACGAATTCTGTCACATTTTTGAATTTATTCAGTGAGTAGTGCCTACTCGGACATTGTGAAACAGGCCCTCAGACTCAACTTCAAATGTTTAATTCAGACATTGGAGTCTGTCATACTGAAATATTTGATCGAACGATCGTATAAAAACCGGTCACTGGTCATGGTCTGACATCTTCTAAAAACAAATGACTAGGCATCTAAAAACTTTTCTTGTGACCTCCTGCTGAGGAGAAAGCAAACCTGTTAGAATCTCTCTTCTTTTTTTTCAAATTCTGTTGTCGGTCGGCAAGGGTGTGTCAGACACTGTGAGGGTGTGTACTGACTTTGCCCATTGCGTTCCAGGACCTCAGTAACTCTTTCAATAATTTCTGCGGCTTAAAAAAGCACGTATAAGACGGTATTTCACGCTGGAACGATTGTTCAATCTCTATCAATCACAATTTCGGACATGTATGGAGTATTGCACTCATCTCTGGGATCTGCGTTTGAGCCTATTTCGAGAAGAGCCTAGAGGATCATCTGGTCGATGTTCTCGTGAGGCTCCAAAGCCTTGAGGGTCGACGCCGGGGAGTGCCTCTAACTGTCGGAATTGCTGAACATCCCACTCATAAGTACAAAATGTTTCGAGAACATATTTATTGAATTCCCCGCTGAAGTCCTGTTAGCTACAACTTAGGGACCTTTCAGTTATTACAATAAGTTGCTTCTTGGAAAGTGTGAGACAGCGGTCAAACGTGAATGAATAACAAAACAAAAGATCAAAAACAATGAATGATTCTGACATTGGTGATAAGATTGAATTAGAGAATTCCTCTATCGTAAACAGATAAGTACTTAACTTGTAGACAGAATACTTGTTTATTCTTTCTTTTCGAAAATTAACACTTTTCAGCAGCTGAGCTCATCGGGGTTTTGACCTACGTGTTTGTGCACTGCGCTGTTTGCCTACTCATCATCACACACCACGACCACGTCCGCAGCAAACTGTAACCCTGCCACTTATAGTATGTCTCGCCATTACCTAGATATGGAAAACGCAAACATTGAACCACTTTACACCCAACAAAACTTCAAAAACACATTCTATAAGCAGCTAATGGTAGGTGGCAAGTATGATTTTAGGAAAGAAACCCATTGTTATGTCGGTCGCTATCACACGAGTACTCGTAGAACACAAACAACATGTTTATCGCGCGATAACGCCGCGGAGTAAACAACCGAAAACATAACGAAAACATCAGCTGCCACTAACTCACTGGAAGTACCAACTCTACCCACTAGTGCCACGAGACAAAACCTTTCAGTAAAACAACTCGACCCAAAACTCTTCTTTGGGTTTGGAAATCACCAAACCCAAAGAACGAGAGAGGATTTTAGATTTCTATTGACTAAAACCTACTCCTGTTCTTTGAGCTGCCCTTTCTGTTCTAAGGATCATCCTTCTATTCTACCTATTATTCATGACATTTATATAATACACTGATAATATCTAATACATACAATACTGGTGTCATAGGGTGGGATCATTTCGAACATCTTCCCTTCTGCACCTCCCTACCGCCTGGTATCCCTAAGTGATCCGGCGACAGTGTGTCGCTTCACTTACGACAGCGTCCCTAATGCGCCATACATCGCCGCTATTGTTTCGCACTCGCCCACGGACGCGCCGTGTTAGCGGATAATGGATGCTTTGACAACACCACAATGAGAGCTTCATAAATGGTAAAAAGTCAATCAATAAGAAAATGTTACAGTTAGCTCCGAGCGACGCTGAGACGACTTGTTTTTGTGATCGTCTTGTGAAAGCCTGTCAGATACTTAGAGCTGTTGTTTTCAATGCTCGATGGTAGTTGCACCACTAAATATGTTTTTAAGATACCTACACAACTTATGAACACTCTAAAAACTTAGTAGAACAAACAGCAGTTAACGCCGAAATAATGTCGTTGGCAACACCTTATGTAATCTCCTATTTTTCACGGTTCGTGTTATAAAGACAATAACAAACTACCTACCTTAATTTAACACCGATTTATTTCGCAATAAAAACAGGCGAACGCGTTTATTGTTACGTGTCGTGTCATGTGACTCACTCTAACTCTCGTTTAAATTGATAATGAAAAGGAATTGCAAGCCCGGCCGCCATCTTGCCAATCTCGGCCCGAACTCGTAACATTGGCCCCTAATCATAACATTTGCCCCGGACAAATTAATTGCCCCATAACTACGTATACTTTTTAATTTTGCCATATCCCATGGCAACATTGCCATCACACCGGACAGAGCACGGCTTTTATCTTTCCACTAGTGATGTGACTTGTTGATTTACAAATATCCGCAAAAACTTTACTTGTTTGACGGATATTAATTATACCATAAACTAGTAAAAAATAAATTAGCTCTTGTGTTTTTGTTTGAATGACGAAATGGAAATCTAAAGCTTTTTACGGGTTACTTACTTAAATCAATTTATTCCGTAACGAGATTAGGAGCTGAAACTGCTGAATAAGAACAGCGGTTTTAATACAATAATGTAGCTGCAGTTGCCATATGCAAAACTGTCAGTAAGTAAGACTACTTGACAACAGTCCGCCCCTGCAATTTATGGTTACGACCTGTGAGATTATAAGCAGCTGTTACGCTATGTTTTACGTCCCAGATCAGCACATTCTCGGGGACATGCATGGGGCGTATTTTAATATATTCGAAAGGATCTTAAGGGCTAGGGTGATAACTAGGTATCTATAAAAATATATGGCGACACATAAACGAACGCAAGAAGCGTAGTCACGCTCCTTCGTAATGAGAGAGCGATTGGCGGATCAAGAATGACGTGATAAAAATTCATGTGTTTGGCGTTTTTGGGATAAATATTGAGATTATGACTGCAGATAGAACTAAGTAATGTGTTTCGGTGGGAGAACTTTCATTTCCTTAGTGAACCCGTGATAGACGAAAACGCTTTACCGATGTAATACTCTGACATCCGTTTGTCAAGCTTTGCGGATATTGTCCGAGTTTCCATGGTGTGCCCATCACTATACCCCATGGTCATATTTTAATGTCCATAAATTGTAGTAATTGGGCCCGGAGTGGCGCGGCAGCTGACATGTCGTTTTATTGTACAATACTCCGCACTCGGCGCAGGCGGGCTCGCGGGGCAGCCTAGTTAAACATTGACGCCTCCCGATGGTTCCCGCTGATACGGACAATTTATTTAAAATTACTTTTTGTTTAATTACAAAATTACTAAGCTATTGTTTTTTCGCGTTTTATGGGTTTGTGCAGGCGATTCGGGTTTTGCTTTGTGGCAGGTCTGTGCGATCGTGCCATGGTGATAGTCTATTCATTTTTGGCAATTAAGATTAATAAAAAGATATGTTATGTATATTTTAGATAAATCACACTAATATTTTGAAGGCGAAAGTTTGTGAGAGTATGTTTTTTACTTATTCACGCTCGAACGGCTGAACGGATTTCGATG
Organism: Mythimna separata; assembly: GCA_030763345.1. Taxonomy (NCBI): domain Eukaryota; kingdom Metazoa; phylum Arthropoda; class Insecta; order Lepidoptera; family Noctuidae; genus Mythimna; species Mythimna separata. The sequence goes on along the minus strand of CM061187.1, from coordinate 20,935,847 downwards.
AAATTCGGTAAATGAGTAGAACATGACTTAGTATAGCCCATGAATACTTATTATCCTGGGAGTATATATTGGGGTGGAATATAGTCAATAAAAGATTTACATTAACCATCTCGCAGGACAGAGTGTTAAAATTAATAGATGATCTCCCAATTAAAATAAATATACTTACCCTACCATTAGGATACCGGTATGTCCTAAGTTTTTTACGTTGGTAACCTTTCGATGTCCTTCTGTACTTAGCCAAATGTAGGCAAAACACTGATGTCACTATCCACATACTCATCTTTGTGTCCTTATCGCAATCTTTACTTATTTATAAACATAACAATATGGGCAAACACTTCGCTGCTCTCAAGAAACCGGCTTAGTAAAATTTTCTAGAAAAAAAAACAACCCCTAAATTATATTAAATCTCGAGTTGTCCCGTGCCGCGGGGACTGTTCCCATCGCAGCCGACTGTGGCAGCTAAAAGCTTCCGGCTGGCTGCACCCTCGAGGATCTTCAGAACATCCACTTCCTAGCCGTAGCAATGTATAAGTTATTAGCTACAGTCATGCTGAGAGAGAAGCCATGTTTTATTACTTCAAGCTGCTAGATTTCACTCTCGTGAATACGGTACAGGATATTGTCTGTTATAATAACTGCAGTTAGCACTTTTACTATTTATATTTAACAGGGGCTTTTAACAGAGCGGGCAGATTGTTAGAGCTACATGATTATTATTGTCATAACACATTTAATATTACAGCTTTTCAGTCTCAACTTACTAATACATCATTAAGGCAGATAACTATAATTTAGTAAGTTAAATATTTTGTCAAAAAACACTTAATAATACAACTTCTCGGTCTCTACTTACCAATACATCATTATATTACTTAATTATCGGGAAATCATTCCCATTAACGAAACTTTGTTATAAGAACTACAGCTCACAGCATTACATAATTACTTCCGACATAATTTAAGTATTACACAAGTTACATAATAGCGCCAAACCCCCATTGAAGTTGGTCGATTATCCTGGCATTATGAAAGCCATTCTACGTGGCAACACCGCCATTCCTCCTGGCATTAGGCCACAAATTAATGCCACACAACTTTGTATATCGAAATGTGAAAACTACGGCGTAATCGTATGCCACGTGATCACACCGGGTAAGGGCACTCTGATTTACGTGGAAATTGGGATAAGTCTCACTCAAAATAATGTACCTATTATATTTTGGTCGATGGAGACGGAAGGTTCTAGAGTGGCGGCCACGTACCGGAAGCCGCAGCGTCGGAAGGCCTCCCACAAGGTGGACCGACGACCTGGCGAGGGTCGCAGGAATCCGATGGATGCGAGACGCACAGGACCGGTCGCTGTGGCGACGCTTGGGGGAGGCCTATGTCCAGCAGTGGACGTCTTTCGGCTGAGATGATGATGATTATATTTTAGTTTAAATATTTTATGTAGGCTGTATTTGTAAATAATTGAAAACAAAGTATAATGTAGAATGTATTAGAACAGTGAAGCCGAAAAATATAAAACTATCTTTTTAAAATTTATTCCCTTTCAATACTAACAAACGGGTATTTGTTTGAACCCGTGTTTATAGTTTATTCGTAAAGATAGAAGTAAAAAAAATTGTATAGCAAACCAATTAGGTATAACAGAACCAATTATTTGTCTGTGGGGAAAAATTATAAAAGTAGACCTTACTCCAGTAGCACCGAATAATAATCCACGTCATGACCAATTAATAAATAATAAAAGCGAACTATCGCAGTCTGCCCGAAACTCCCCCAAACTTAAACAAAGCCATATGCGTGTATTTGCATTCCGCCGTTATATGTACAGAGTCCTGGCTGCCGCCGCCGTGTGTCCACCGCGGTATTAGTAATAATAGAGCACGCACGGCCCGGGATTGGGCAATAAAATACACGAGTTATCGCGAGCGACGCGCCGCGAGCACCCGCGGTGTAAGCCACGAGATATCCACGGAAACGTTGGTCACCCTACCTGAAAACAAAGAAAGAAAAATATTTATTTGACACACCTAATATACACCATTTAAAAAAATAAAGAAAAGAAAACTAGCACAGCGTGTGTCGCGGTTGCGGCAAATAGGTTCAGTTCTGTCTAGGAAAGCCAGACGACTACATGTTAGTGCCTGACGCTGGTTTTCAACAGAAACCTGATGTCCTTGATGGCGAGTGTACGGTTGAAAATAGGTTTACTAGCTTAATTATTCACTTGAAAAGGTCTCAAAGGCTTTTTATGGTCTCAGTCTTTGTCATTCAAGGCATATCTATACTAATATTATAAAGCGGAAGAGTTTGTTTGTTTGTTTGTTTGTTTGTTTGAACGCGCTAATCTCAGGATCTACTGGTCCGATCTGAAAAATTCTTTTACTGTTAGATAGCCCATTTATTCAGGAAGGTTATAGGCTATATAACATCACGCGAAGACTAATAGGAGCGGAGCAGTAACCAAAAATGCGGGTGAAACCGCGGGGTTCAGCTATAAAATTACAATAGTCTTTTCGAAGTAAAATTTTAAAACAGCGCCATCTATCAAACATAGAGAACAACTGCGTGCAATAACTTATTGAACATAGATATTCGATAGATGGCGTTGGCGTGTAACGTCATTTTTCTGAATCGCGGTGTTTCGCTGCCCGCCCACAACCGACAATTGGTGAACGATTTTTTATAGGTAAAACATAGAACACACTGATATAGTGCAACGCACACGGCTTACGAAAAATCGGTCAAAATATACTATAGGATTATAATTTGTGACGATTATCGGACCTACAAAATGTCTGTCGTGGGCGGGCAGAGCGTTAAGATGTTCCTTGAAAAAATGACCTTCGCCCATGTCTCCGAATTAGGTTTCTTTTGTAAAATTTTAGGTGCGTTTGTAGTTCTGTCTTTAAAATGGTCTTGACTTAATACTATCGTTTAATTGTTTGATTATTCGTTATTCTAACTTAATAAAAAGGTTTGGTAGGATTCAGTCTATCTTTAAGGGTGTCTTTCCAGTTCTGTTTTTGGAAAGGGCTTGACTTGATAAGATCGTTAAATCTATACTAATATTATAAAGCTGAAGAGTTTGTTTGTTTGTTTGAACGCGCTAAACTCAGAAACTACTGGTTCGAATTGAAAAATTCTTTTTGTGTTGAATAGACCATTTATCGAGGAAGGTTTTAGGCTAAGGTTTTTTATTTTATATAACATCACGCTGCAACTATTAGGAGCGAAGAAATAATGGAAAATGTGAAAAAAAAACGGGGAAAATTATTCATCCTTGAGGGCTTCTGTTGCGTGCGCTGCGAAAACGGTTGAAGATACAAAAAATATATGTATGAAAGAATTATTCCTCTTGAATTGATCTAAAAAAATGTCTGCGAAAGTATATGTCTATCTTTTAAGATTAACTCACTAGAACCGTTTTTATGGTAATCAAATTTGGTCGAAATTAATGCATTATTTGTTAAGAGTTGTATCAACGTAATAATATCTGTATCCAAATAAATGTGTTGTTCATTAAGAATATTTAATTGTGAACAAAATTGTCTTTGACATCACTTAATTTTAATGAACATCTTAGAAGATATTACAATTTTAAAATAACACCGATATAAAATTCACCCGCGCCGCATGACTCTGCAAGGAGGAGAGGCGTGGCTTGCCAGCGACGCGGAGAGGGGGGTGTAGCTATACGAGGTACCATGCCACGCGGCTTGCGATATAATAATATCATCGTGTAATATAATATGTAATACTTTTTAATGTTTGAATCCCCAACCGGTCCTATGAGACCGGTCTGTTATCGTTTTACTATTGTGTCTCGATAGGACCGGTTGGGGATTATACTATTTCATTTTGTTTTAAGGATAATATTTTGTTTCTAATAATTTCACATTTATTAACACTTTTTTTAAGTTTTTATGTATATAATATAATACAATAGGTGTTATCTACATAAATATTCTTATTAGGTTAGGTTTTAGTTCAAGCATACAGTTATCGTTTTACGGTTATTCTTTTGATATAATTATATTTTATCCGATTTACGTAAGTACCAAATACAGGTAAAAATAATTAGTTTCCTAATTATTTACCTTAAGTTTGTTTTTTTCTTATTTACGAGTTACGGTTTGGTTAAGTTTTCATTTCCTACGTTCTTTTTTCGTCACCTACATATATCTTTCGCCGTTACAATAAATAAATCACAGGGGCAAACATTTAAACACGTAGGAATTGATTTACGTCAAGACTGCTTTTCACACGGCCAACTGTATGTCGCGTTGTCAAGATCAGGTTGTGGAGAAAACCAATATGTTCTTCTGCCACTAGAAAATAAAACTAAAAATATAATTTACACAGAAGTACTTTAAAATAAATATGTTCTTTTAAAAACTTAAAAACTGAATTGTCTAAAATAAAAACAGGAAAATGACGCGGACAAAGTCGTGGGTAACAGCAATAATTTATAAAGGTGAGGAGGTTGTTCGCCAAAATAAATGATGCCCAAAATGACTATTCCACGCGGACGAAGTCGCGGGCACAGCTAGTATGAAATAATCGGCGATAGGTATGGCTATACTTGATTATTTATAGGGTTTCGATTGGTCATTCTTTGCGAAATCGCAAAGCCAGGTTCAACCAAGCATGATCGTTATAAATGACTATTAAATAATAATTTTATTTGGTTCTTCAAATATATTATTATACTTTTTTTTACCAGACATTGTGTATTGTTCATTTTTTCCCCTATCATGGCGTAAAAAATGTGAATACCATGTAACGTTTTTTGTGCTTACATAACAATAATAATGATCGTGTTTATTTAAATCAAGCTCTCTAAACGTAAGAATATTACGAAAATAATTATACTCATTTGAAGATGAATACAGTCAAACAACCTGTCAAATAATAAAAAAAATACTGAATTATTCTCACACTTATATAAAATAACAAATCTTTTTTCTATTTCTTGTTCTATTACTCATTAGTATTTTAGTTATCAAACGGTACTTTCTCACCTGCTTAAACCAAATAAAAACATTTTGAATTTGAAATTTCTTTCCATTTCTCTCAGTTTTACAGAAGTGTGGATCAATCCATTCGATAGGCGTCCGATTCGTCCCGCCACCTGCGTCTTGGTCTACCACGACGTCACATGTGATGGGCATTTTCAGGGACCCTCGCTGTGGTTGAGGTAGCCTCTCAACCATTCGACATGCGGCAGACATGTCCGGCCGAGTCCCATGTTAGCTAAACTGCTTTTTGGATGCTTTGGCGATTTATGTTTCAGAGCAATGAAATAAAGTGATTCCAAACAGTCGGTTAATCTGATTGTCGGTTAATCCAATGTGAATGTGAAAGCAGTTTGAGCTTTCCTATTTTAGAGCTTCAGTGAAGATGCCGTCATCGTGTTGTTAATATTTTATTTTTATTTAAGCTAAATATATTATGTACATGATTTTGAAACCAGTTCAGTGCTTTATCTATCTGCCAAAGTAAACTTTTTATCGGCACCAATATCGCACCACAGCGAAGAAAATAAACCATTTTCTACTCAAGAACAGTTTTCCCTTACACCACACTCCACAAAAGTTGTGTGACGTCAGTTTCCCTAACAAAAAACATTGAATACTTTGAACCGCACAAGTTGGCCACAAAGGAATGAATGGCCTTCTTTCAGTATTGTTCCGTAAGGCCGCGGCGCTAATATATGGCTAGAGCCACTAGTTATATATTGTACCCTGATTTAAGGGGCTCGAGCTTCCTTTTATGGGAGTTAGAAGCTATAGGCTTTGTGTTTTCATCTAAACTTTTTTAATAAAACATGCTTTCTGATAGGTCGTATTTTATCTTTATTTGCTTTTTCTTACTTAAATGCTGTAATATATACCTAATACATATTTGACTCATATTTGGTCTTTCTTTTAGTTATGTCTTTGGGAATATCTCTGATTGGATAAATTCTTAGTCACCATAGTCTTATTACTCACATATTCAATTATTTTGTTGTAAATATTTATAAGTAAACAGCTAGTTTTTTAAATAAAAAGTAAAGTACTATAAACGCACTATTTATTTGCATAATTGTTAATTAAAATAATGGTTATATTTTTGCTATTTACCTTGTTAATAAGGTCAACGATAAAATTGGTCATAAACATACATTAGCACGTGGCGGCGATCGGAAAACCACAATAAATGTAAACATGCAATACACGCTAATTATTAATATTGGATATTTAAAAGTAATGTTTATTTATTTTATGTTACAGGAGACTGTACTTTTCAATATGCAGTTTAGATACAGATACTTATGTTGTGTCTATTATCTTTCAAATCCACGATGAATTGTTTAAGGTACTCGTACATTTTCTTTGTTATTCCGAAAGTCAAGTTATCTTCCATGTACACTTAGGATCCGGTAACTTACTTATACTCCGTTCTGCAACATTTGTGTCATCATCAAACCATAAAAAATCGTACAAAAACTGCTTGAGACAGCAATACAGCATGGCAACTCTGTGTTGTGTTACAAAAACTATCATTAGACGAGCTGCCACTTTGATTCCGTCAGAACATCAAGTGTGTGACGTCACCACGCTATTTCTTCGTACACATTAAAAAGTATAAGTTTTTTGTTATTAATCTTCATTATATTACTTTGACTGACAAGTGTTGCCTTCCCCCGTTTTTTTGTACACAGATCATGAACTGGATTATTAAATTATCCGTCAAAACTAAATTACTACTTATTCATCTGAAACCATGGTCACTGTACTCATGGAAAATCATTTTAGACGTTCATATTCTGCCTTATTGTTTTACACTAAGAGCGTGTTTTGCGTGGCAAGTAGTTTTGTTATGAGTATCGTTTAAGTTGGCTTCAGTATGTATTTTCACAGTATCCAAGTAGTTCCTTTGTGTTGATATTAAAAAGAGCTTCAAATAGCTTATTATTGTACCGTAGATCATTGTTGTGGATCATACATTATGTTTTCTGCAAATAAAAATTCAAATTGTATGTTGTTTAGAGCCTGTGGAATAATGAGGGGGAATTTACTGGCCAAAGTGGCAGGTTAGCAACAATTGAATCTAATGGAAAGTTTTGTGATAATCTGGGAATCTAAGAACAGGGTGAGTATAGAATAATATACACTTGAAAATTTGTGTAATTTTCCAGCTGAATTATTAATGATCTTTTCTGTTAAATAAACTAAGTACTCGTGTATAGGTATAGGTAGCTTCGTAAGTTTAAGTCGTGGCAAGAACAGCAAAAAGCCAAACAACAACTATATATATTTTATCATAAACTGAAAGACACAATAAACGTAGAACTATTGACGAAAGTAATAAGATTTTACTGTGAACTAAACTCGATGTTACCATGGCAAAACATTGGGTAGTAAACCTTATTACTGAAACAATCCAATCCAGCCAACATTTATCAGACAATTCCCCTAAAATGTGCGCACAGAACAAAACAAAGTTTGGTGAACAACTTCCTTTATGAGCCGACGTCAATTGATCTGGCATCCGCGACTGTGCAACTGTGCGGCGTGCCGTGCCACTCGCGGGACGAGTAACATACATGTAAACATGTTTACGAGCGTGTTCCCTCATCACCTACATCAAGACGCACTTTATTCATCTCCTCGCCGTAATCTCACCCCTCTCCTCGCTCGCTCCTCGATCGCGCGATAGACGCTATGGCTTCCGATTGATTGCTTCAGGCTTCATACTTTTCCATTTTATTGGCGACAGTATCCCTGAATAAGTCCAATCAACACTTCGGGGTTTTGCCCTTTTTCCTCTGATTGTATTTTTGATGTTGAGGAAAAATCCAAATCATTTGTTGTCATGGAGGTGATGACACAATTGAATAAAAGATGCCTGTCGTTTTCCGGACGATGAAATGCTTTATCAAAATGTTGTAATTGAATGAATTCATATGTGTTATAGTAGGTATAGGTGCTGTTTGTTATTATGAATTAAAGATAAGATGTAGAGTCTAGATAGGACTTACATTAATGGATGACTATTGTTTTTGTCACTTCGCCCGACAACGTGACTTTATTTAACACATTTATTTGAATTAAGTTCAAGACGGTCGTGTGTCGTGTCCGCTGCTCGTCGTACACTCGCGATAATTATGATGGATGATGTTGATGCTATCATTTTATATTACAATTTTAAATATATGCATGTGTCTGCAGCATGGCAGCTAAGGTATACCTACGTTCAGTTTGACATTTATAGATGTCCGCGCTTTGCCGTACAAAAGAACACGACATACAAAGGAAGGATAATAAAAGATCCGAGAATTCACTAAATTTTGGCCTTTTAATTCGGATCGAATGCCATTCACTGCAAACATTGTAACTTGCGAAATTTCTTAATCTTTATCAGAGGGACACTTTGGTCGTATTTTGGGAATCATCGTTTAAAGTCCGCCATAACGGCGGAGCCCTGGGGAGCGGCCATTACGCCGACGCCGATGTCACACGAAATTCCCGAATGTTTACTGCCGATATTTTTATCAGAAACGTCGTAAAAACAACGCAATGAAACCTGACACTTGTGCTTTGTTTACTCCGTTCATTAATATAATAAAAAGTATATAAACAAGTTCGGTAAACAAATATCTAATCTACATGAAGTGGAGTGGGGGGGGGCGGTATCTTCTCGCCTGGCGACGAGGACAGTGCGTAAGCCGACTCTGCTAAGCCGATACTAAAAGAAAAGGGAAAATGTCGTAAAAAACAGCTTCGTTCCGTTCTGAGTAAACAAAATGTCAGTGGAAGTCTCCGTTAAGTTGTTTGTGTTGATGGACTTGAAAGTTTGAAAGTTGCCAAGATACGCACTGAACAATTGTTAGGGAAACAGCTTGAATACTTTGAAGTCTCATTAATGTTGCAAAATTGTCTGTTTTGAAAAGAAGGGCTCCGAATATACGAGAAGTTTAAGTGGACTTCTGAATTACGAGGTCTATTGCTGACAAAGGACTGGGAACTTTATGTTTACGAATTTTTCAGAGAGCAATCGGAGCATCCCTTTACGTGCTCTTGCCGATTCTAATTTTATTTGAAAATACATATTCGAATTGGCACTAGACAGTCCAAAACGTATTCTAATGTGACTAAGAGAATCACCTTTCCGAATCTACACATGAGTCCTATGTCTCTAAAAATATATGTCTACATAAACTACATACATTATAGCAATTTATTAACATATACCTTAGTATTTCGGCACTATTAGCTTGTAATTTTGTTCTAAATCGGTCAGGGATATTAGCCATTAGGTGATTATGCAGGTACACAGATTTTGGCTTCAATATGCAATTATTTGATACCATTAGCTCTGGGGTCATAACCTCTCCGTTATTTAGACCGGCTTCATCATAAATCAAGTCAGCCTTGGGATCGAGTTTAATCTCCAGTCAGTGAGTGAGGACGTTAGTCCTGCGACTTTGTCCTATATTTGTTCTATTATTCTGTTTACGACTGTTGGCATCAGGGTTAGATTGTGTGTGATCACTAGCTGCATCATCATGGTTACTTTTAGTATTATAATTGACAAGTTCAATAACCGCAGTCCGTACATTGTCCTTCACACCATTAAGTTTCTCTTTATGACAATTGTCGCAAATAACAAAACCGAACTCATGTGGCGATAACTCATCTGTTACATCAGCTTGTAACCGCAGAGCCCAATAATTAGTGACACAAACCGACGATTCATCACCGGCAGATTACGGCATTATCGTCAGGCTGGTCGTTAGAACACAATACTCCATAATATTCTGTATTGTCGGTTAACCGCAGCGCGCGCGCAAGGACAGCCGAGGCTTGCTAGATCATTCGCCAACGGCATACAGTTAAAAGACAGAGGCATCATTCTTATAATAATATCTTTTTAATAAGCTGACCCAGTGTTCTTCTAATCTAGGTCTCCTTTTCTCCTGAGCTTAGCTCACTTTTGCAGTACCTAGGCGTTTAGGTCATCTTGCCTCTTCTTAAAGAAGAATTACTTTATGGTGCCAAGTCTCATCCGCTGCTAGGTGTTTTAGCTTCTTTTCTTTCTTGTTAACCATTATTACCGCATTATTTTTTATTTATATGTGGTATATATACATAATTTAGTAATTTCTAGTGTAGCCATTTGTCATGACGTAATCCGGTAAAAACCGCGAGTCACTACAAAATTGGAGCACATTGTATTATTTGAAGTTTTATTTATAATTTATTACTTTCATCATATCACAAGTATTTCCAACGACAAATCCGAATAGTCCTTCTGCTCGTTATCTTCCTCGCCGCCGGCCGCCACAGACATTGTGGCTGCGGTGCGCTTACGCACGCGATAAGGACAAGTGCTCAATTTTATTTATTTTATGTTTTACTAGACAAGCGTTCAATCAAGCTGAGGATTTATTTTATCGTCTTCCATTTATTTTCAAAGCTGAACTCGTTTTCTTGGCATCATTACTTGTGGTGGTCTAACTTTCGTTCCTGCTATTCCTTCAGAACCCTTCTTGTTTCAGGAGTCATGACAATGTCAGATGCTTTATACTCAAGAAGTTCTGGTAAGCTAATTAAGACATGTGAAATTTTTTGGGAGAAATGGCAGTGTAGATAGGGATTTGGGATTTGCGTGGGGTTGAGCTTGAGACCATAGACCTCTCGGGTCCTCCACTAGCAACAACTTGAATTTTCAATGTGAAAGTATAACTATCAGTTATAAATAAATTAGCATGACTAGCTTCCTCTTAACTGTGAGTTGGCAGTGCCTCTGTGTGAGTGTCTGTATCTACTGTCTGTGTGTCTTGCGCTGGTGTGTGTTTCTGCAAGGAGGGGTGCGTGTGTGTGTGCATGCAACTCTTCCGTCCGCGGCTGCACTTCCTACCATCTCGCATGGACTGGTGATTAGGAAGTCAATACCGGGACATTTATGCGCTGGTACTAAACTAGGTTTTATTGTTTCCTCTACCAGTTTATCTTGTTACTTTACATGTTTTATATTTAACTTTGTCTTCTGAATATAAAAAATAGAGTTCCTTGTTCTTCGATATCTACATATACCTAGCCATTTTGCCATCATCACAAAGGATCATTACAGGAACGAAAAAACCCCCATTGTTTTGACAATGGTCTGTGTTGGATCGGTACCGCGTTACGGAAATTGGAGTCATGGTGAGCCCAGGATAATTGCTGATGATGTAATGTAAATAAAGTGTATATAATTATGATCTGTAGCAACATCTATTGAAAGCTGGCTCGGCTAGGCCAGGTCAACGGCCACACATTCTCACAGCGTTGGCTAATTCTATTCATTCAAGGGGTCTTTGTTTTGCTCAGTGCTTGTTGCTAAGCTATATATTTGTAGCTTTCGATATAAGCAGGTAGGTAGGTATGTTTTTTTGCGTCAAATGCGTGTTACCATGGGATACACCAATTTTTTTTAATAAAAGGTCTTCTACGTTGGGGAAAATACCACTTTTTGTATTGACCAAATTTTGTATTGTAAGCTATTTGATCCGTTTTGGAATTCCCTGGTGAATTTTGTAATAATGCCAATTGATCTGATTCTTGATTTAATGATGACGTTTATTTACAGACATCGCTTATAAGTTATAGGCTAATATACACACAAGCTAATATACCCATCAATTCTGATACAATCAATGTTCTCACCAATATTAATGTCACAAAGGAATTCAATAACAGACTTGGTGCAAGACCTTCGATCGTTCTAGAAATCTAAACTCTAGACCAGACTAGTCTCACAGCTTATTATTTAGGTTCTAAATCAATACTAGCTCGCACCAGTTCTCGATAACCTACGAGTTAGGTTACGGTTGATTGAGACGTACAATAGTTTTCAATTTTAAATCAATAAACATGCTGCTTATGTTTAAAACCATTAATATAGAATTTTTAGTGCTAGACATGATAAAAGGACTTTGATTTTTCATAACACATATAAGTTAATTACTCAGATACCCGCGAAACGAGACACAATAGTAAAACAATAACAGTGCGGTCTCATAGGACCGGTTGGGGATTCAAACGTTAAGATTATTTTGAATGAACATGATAACAAGAATATAAATAGTGATGGGTCTGATGTTGAAAACCAAATTCCATGACATTTGAAGCTATCAGTATGTTACTAGCCAGTTTCTGCAGAAGTTCATAAACAATTTGGAAAGGATAATATCGTCTCCTGAGATGTTGAATAAAGAAAGAAGTGATCATGGGTATTTTTTCTATAAACAGTTTCTCACCGAAATTTCTTCTTGCCTTGAAACCGATCTTAATTGTTCTCAAGGCTTGTACCTATTGCAAGGATAGGTCAGTACCCTGCACAACAACACTATTATCAGCAGCTTCATATGCAAGTACCGAGCCTACTCTCATCTCCATAATGTAAGCAGAGTTATCAGTGGCCGGGCAGAGAACTCAGGCTACTTATCACGCCCGATTGTGGGCCGAACTGGAAGCAACCGGTCCAGACCGGTTCGCGGCGGTTCGGAGCAGTTCGGGCCGGTCGCTCGCGTGCCCACACAGCCGACACACCTAGCTAATGACTGACTATATTACGTTAAATTGTAAGTTTTCATTAGAGAAATTGTGGCTTAGATTTAACTGTAAAAGGGACATTATTTTGAAAAGTAGATATGTGTTTCTTTGAAACGATATGCTTGTCCAAGGCCCAAGTGTCTGATTTTAGACAGAATAACTTATTGTGATAGGTACCTGTGAATTGTGACACATAAAGATTGTCTTAAATTATTGTTACTTAAATTAAGTTTCCGTACACGTACAATAGTTCTATTATGTTTTCCATGATTTTCTTTTGTTCCAGTTTCTGCAATACGAGAATGGCTTTCCAAGTCTGTCGCTTGAGACTTTTATACATGGATATTTTTTATAGATATATGGGCTAGTGCTGCAAAATTTGCCTCGTCGTTTATACCGCGTACATCGAGGGACTGGAACAATTTGCCTGCTGCGGTCTTTCCGTCCGATTACACTTTGGGTGTCTTCAAGACTAGAGTGAATAGGCTCTTAATAAACTAATGCGCCTTAACATCAACGACTGCATCACTGCTTACCATCAGGTGGGATTGCAGTCAAGCACTGGTTTATGTAATATAAAAAAAAAGACAGGAGTTTTTGAATACTCATAGCACATCATATTTTCAAAATAGTATATTTTTCTAAATAAACGATCTTCCTGCCGCCAGAAACGATCTATTAACGACGTGTTAATCGAAGTGGCGTCACGTAGTGTCGGACAATGGGCAATTAGCCGAGCTCACAAATCTGCCGCGGTTAGCAGCCCATCACGCTGATCACTCTTCATTATCATAATTGTGATAATTGCTCCTCCATCAGAACCTACTCTGTAGTCACCGGGCACTTCTTACCTACCTTCTGCTTCTTTGTTATTGTGTCATGTAACTTTTTCAGCAGTTTTCTTATAATCTTGAGGAAAAACTGCACTACGTTTAGGTACAGTTTTATTTTCTTGACTTCAAGAAAAAATACCACCATCAGTAGGGCTTATTCCTGAGGGTAGGTGGGCTGGACTGGAGTCAACACTGTCATTTAATTGTACTGTTGTCAACCGACTTCAAAAGATGTAGGAGGTTCTTAATCCGACAGATTTACTTATATTTTTTCTTTTGTTAGCCTCTTGTTCAGCGATATCTTTAACCAAATTTTGAGGATTTTTTTGTTTTGAAAAATATTTTCTAGGAGGGTTCCATTTCCATTAGTTGAAGAGCTAATGAGAATTTCTTAGGTAGGTAGTCTAAGTTTAACTCTTCAGTAAATGATTACAAATTTTCCATGCTTGTTACTATCACATCACATGAATTAACTTTTTTATTGCAGGAGCGATCTCAATGATGCTCGTTGTCTTGTGATAAGTTATCACTCCGTGGTAGTCATGTTACTTACAATTTATTTGCATTGGACCTTGCACTGCGACAATCAATCAATGTACTTCTTGAATGCAATAAATTTTTATCGGAATTGATAATGCCAATCCAAAAATACCCATGATTAAGTATTTAATCTTCAGTAGATCAAGTAATTATGGGTATTTTTGACTTTAGATTAAGATATCCATAGTAACAAGAGGAGAATTATAAGAACGAGAATTTGATCATTGTTTAATTTCAGTGGTGTTGTTACCACAACTAAAATGCAAAAAAAAATAAAAAAAATACTTTTCCAAGAAAAAAAACAACCTTCCCAGAAAAAACAAAAAAATATATTTTATAAATAAGATAAGTAGGTCTGTAATATATTTTTTCTTTAAGTTCGTTTATTTTTAAAATTAAAATACACTTGTAAGATTTCACCTTTATTTTTGAAACGGTAAGGCACCACACTGTCTCTGATTTTGCAGATTTCATAGACGCGGTAAGTACCTGTACCAAAGAATAAGTAACAGTAAAAGGTAATACTCATGTGTGTATATTGTTTATTTGTTTGCCAAAAACTAGGGAGAATCATAAGAACAAATCCAAGGAAAAAAAAATCCATTCCAATCGCAAACAATTCGCAGTAAAATAAAATCAACATTACATAACACCGCTATAAATTTCGCACACTGTTCTACTTCCGCGTTGTTTTCCTCCTGGCGCAAAGTTTCCACTGCTGCTGTGATGATGAGTGGCTGCTTCAAGTTGCGTCAGCCGCAGGATGGTACCTACTGGCAAGGTGTTGCGTCAGCTGCTTCCAAGAGACCACGCCTAGGGGCCGTGTGGATAATTTCTATGAGTGGTTGGAATGATGGCGAATTATTAAAGTAAATAATTGGGGACGGAAATAAAGCAGCCGCTCCTCGTAAAATACTGGTATTCAGCTTAATTTGGCTTGACTGGAAGCCGACCCCAATATAGTTGGGAAAAGGTTAGGTGGATGATGAATTGGGACGAAAATAAAATTTTGAATAGCAACTTTCTGCTCAGAGATGATGGGAAAGGTTTGTTCAACAAGTTCACTCGTTCAACTTGACTTGTACAGCCGTGGTGTACTAACATTGACAAAGCTGCATGGCAGACCTTAGGTCGACATTTGACTGTGAGGTTTTGCAAAACCTTTCATGACTTTTATGAGACGGCTAGATGGCGCTGTTCAAACATTTAAAAAACACAGCATAGCTTAAAAATCTTATTACGCAGTGGCACTTAATATGGTTTTTAAAACGTAAAATAATTACTAAGTAATAATAATATAATAAAAAACAAACAAATGATTTTATTTTCTTATTTCCGAGTACTTAATACAGCGCCATCTATACTAAAGCAAAAAAGCCAATTGGTATATTATTTAATTCGACAACAGATGGCGTAGATCATAAATAATAAAATCCCTACATTCACAAAGTAGCTCTCATTTTCGCATATTTTAATAATTAGATCGGTAGCTCAGGTGGATTAGCATGGCAGAATATCAAAACTAGTTCCACAGGGCACAGGTTCAAATCCCAGTTCTAAGTCGACTTTTTTAAAATGTGATTATTGTATAATATAATTTATATTCTCTTTTTTATATTTTTAAACGTTTTTTATTTTATTTTTTGTTATAAATAATATAAAAATATGAGGTATAAGATGTAATAAAGGCGTAATACACAAGTATACATATACTACAAAACACACACTATATAAATATATATACATAAATTACTTTCATAAATAGTGGTAAGTATTAGCATTATTAGTAATAGTTTTCTTACAGATTAAGATTTACTAAGTTACGAGAATTAGTAAAGGATAAGAAATGAAACTATTTTAGTGATATTATAGTTTAAGACATTTAATTCTCAAAGAAGAATACAATTTTTACTTTTTTTCTTATTTATACAGTGTATAACCTAACTTAACAGTTTTACACCCAATTAACAATTATTTAATTCACTTGTTATGGAAATACAAGCAAAATTTATAACTGAATAACTCTATTACAAAATGGAAGACATTAAAAAAATAAAACTAGTAGTAGATATTATAAGTATTCTAAATGAAAACTGTATTGTGCCATTCTCCTATTATTTAGTTTGATTCATAATGTTACAATACCCTTCCCTATAAATATGCAACCTTATCGTCTGTTGTTTATACCCTGAGACTAAATTGACACATTAGTGTCAAACTTACTATAGGAATGATGCCAGTTCTTTTGTGTTGTAATGTCATTAGACAGTAGTTCTGTAAATATTTTTGCCACTCATAAATTATAAAAATATTACGTTTTGCATGATTATGGTTAGTGGTATTGACTATAATGATTGCTTTGTGCATTATGTTATGACTAAGGTTCATAGCTTAAGTATTCGTTCCAGAACGAGGAAGAAATTGAAGCTTGACCTCAAATCAATAACAATAATAAATTGTAAGACCGGGTTATAGCTGTAATTTTGGGATCGAGTAGTTTATAATAATATCATTATTTCACCCACAAAAACAAGACTTACATGATTAAAATTAACTAACATAACAAAACAAATTCAGTCTAGTGTGCGGAGCTGGTGTCTATTATAGGTGTAAACCTGTATTACAGATCACCAGGTCCTCATCCCACGGAATCAGGTATAACATAACGAGGAATATAAATAACATGTATTTAAAACAAAAAAATTGTTGTGGCAAGATATTAATATCTAAACGCTAATTTGCCTCTTAGCGCGAAGGTTTGTGTTTTAAAAGTATGGTGTGCATAATAATTTATGTATAGTGTATGCGTGGTGTGTGCGTGCGTGTGTATTTAAGTAGTTTTCTACTTACGGTTAAGGTATTTATTTCCCAAAAATAAGAAGGTAGGTTTCACACAAGGAACCGCAAAACAATTTGACTTATGAGGGTAGGATGCAATTGAATGATTACTGCGCGCCTATAAGGCCTACGCCACAGTGCAGAATATAAGCGATTTAATACAATTGTTTCGGTTTATTATTTGTGCATATAATTTTGATTTTGTTTTGTTTAATAATTTGATTTATTTCATATTTATTGTTGTTTGAGTAGACTTTCTTTATTATTAATTTAACTTGTTTTTTTATTTGATTTGTATAATATATAAAATATATTTTTAATAAATATTTTTTTTTATATTGGATAGGAATACAATATAAATATAGATTATATTGTTTTTATTTTAATTTCTTATATTATATAAGAAATCAAAATCATTAGTGTAATAACATTTTGTTGTTATAAAGTAGTGATTAAAATCCCACTTACACTAAGTTTGATCACTGTAATTTATCAAATAAATTATAGCTACCCCGGTCTTTGTTATTACTCAATCCAATAGTCAACACTTTATATTCTCTTTTTAATATTTCGTGTGTCCGCTGTTTACTAATTATTCATATAAGCTTTGACCCCGTAAAGTCAGTGATTCCTAAGTCCTTTCGTTCCTATTGTCCCACCTTTGAACTATAACGCCCCATAAACTTTCAATGGGGTTTAAGGGTCTGTTCACACAGACCGGCTCGGAGAGGAGAGCAGATTTTTTATCACGTTGAAAACTGAGTTTTAAGTATTTGTAGTAAGGTTTATTTTTGCATGTGCACTGTATTGTCATAAAGAATGCTTGAACGCGCAGTGCACATGCAAAAATAAACCTTACTACAAATACTTAAAACTTTATTTTCAACTTGACAAAAAATCTGCTCTCCTCTCCGAGCCGGTCTGTGTGTACGGACCCTAAATCTGGTAATCTCGCAGGAATGATCCGTATATCCGATTGCTGGCTAAACAGATTTGATGTCCGTCTGTCAAACTAGTCATCGTCATAATCGCCGCAGTTATAAAGTAGCGATTGGTTTCGAGGCACAGCCGGTGGTCTGGCGGACACATGCCGCTGGTTCGATCCGGACTCATACGGACATAACCTTTTTGTTACAAGAATTGCGCTTCTTTATTTATTTTATGCGGATTGATTGTTAAACTTAATCTAGTTGTGAATTTGTGCATAAATGGTTGTACTGACCGTGTTCGTCTTTTATTCGGTTTAACAGGAACCCTGACTTTTACACACTCTTGCACAATTATGGAACGGTGTATAGGATAATTTTATGGTCTTGCACGAACGTTATCACTACAGGCATTTCTTCTACAGGAAAAAAAATCCGCACGGTTGGCAGCATGACGTCATTCAGCACATCAATGTAGTTTGCACTATTTGCACGACTGAGTAAGTGCTCCTGGTCAGCACTCATCCATTTCCCACATGTTCACTGTTACACGACCGGATCCAGAGGTAGGCACAACGTGATCACTGTCATAACGCGTTTTATTCCTACGCCACAACCTAACTTGCCCGTGCTGGATTTGAAAGTATTTCATCACTGAAGATGACGTTGCTCTAGTCGAAATTTCTGTATTTAGCGAACTCCAATCGTGCTCTTTTATGAGCTTCGGTTAGCAATGGCTTAGTAGCATGTCGATGATAATGCAGACCTTCACTATAAAGAGCACGATACACCGTCCACAAAGATGTATCAAACAACTCTGCGTAATATCTTGTTGGTGTAAAGCCATTTCCCTCATAACCTTGCACCATAACCTGACGCTGGTCTGAGTCAATATGGCGTCTTCTACCAGATCTACTACGATGTTCCAACGAACCCTCTTCTTGAAACCGCTTTATCCAAAAGTGACAGTCTTTACCTATAAAGGAAATAATATATTATTTATTATTTTCGTGTATCGTTAATCGTGGATAATAAAATAAATAACGAACCGTGACTTTAAAATATTACTTACGTTTAAGTCTTGATTATGCAATGCTATTATTTGGGCCCTCGTAGCCATATCAATATTTCTACATCATACATATAATAATCGCGAACTCATGATAAAATAAATGTTAAAAACTTGTTAAACGCAATCGTAACTAAACTCACTCAAAAATTGTAATGAACGTTATGATTGAACATAAAGATTTAATTTTTATACAGTTCATATTAAACTACCCTCAATTCTTTTGAGATTTATGATACGGGCTAAAGTCGCTAAACAACTTGAATATAATAAAGAGTAGGATAATTTCAACTCATTGCGTAATGACTCGATGGTCTAGTGGCTAATGGAATCGATAAATTTTATGCCACCGAGTTCGAATCCCAGTTATTACGTGCTTTGCTTTATAAGGTTTGTAAAGTCGTAGGAGACTTTGTGTTAAGATTAAGTAATTTTGTAAATAGCAAAAAACAAAGTAATGTTCTTTAAAGAGATAATTGTATATTTTCCAATCCTACTACTATACTAGCGCCATCTATGACATAAAAGACATATTATTAAGGCCACAGAACAGTTGACATCATTGTGTCTCGTTTTGCGGGTATGTGATAGGTTAAGACGATGAAACTCTGTGCAAACGATTTTGGTTTAGAATCTTCCATGCAATTCCGTCACAATTAGTACAAGTCAAGTTGAACGAGTTACCCTCGATTCAATATTATAGATGTTTCGATTTTGAGAATTTAACCAAATAATGTGCAAGTTTATATCTTAACAAGCCAATTTTTTTTAAAACTTTGTGTCGTTTGTAAATGACTCCTGTATCGTGGGTGCGTGCACAAACATGTAAATACACACAAGAGACCCAGACAGGCTATAAAAGTATTTGTTTGTACTAACACTATTTACAATACATTATGGTCTAGGTATTACAAACAAAACATTTTCGATGAACACTGCCACCCAATGTAAGATTTAACGTTTGAACATAACATAACAGATATTATTTTATTCCGTGCGGGAATTGAACCCGGGACACACAGCGTCGCAGCCAGTACACTTGGAAAGGTTCGGCAGTATACATCTGTCTGTACAACACACACTTTTTATTGTTTTGACCTGAAAATGATCACCACCATGGCCATCCTCCCTCAGCCAACCTTGTCACAACTGTCTAGGCGGATACTGATTAGCTGTAATACTCGTTATCAATAACAAACATATTGTTGTTGTCCATAGGTATCGCTGTATCGCTGGTATCGCCTTAGTATGCCGGACGACTACAATAACATAAAATATTTAAATAATACAATAACAACACGCGATTAGCATTGCAAATGAAGAAATACAATATTGTTTATTAGCTGTCAATTTAGATGAAAATCAATACATAATTACATTTATATGTATATAGGTATCTACATAAGTCAGTGATGACTTCTACCTGCCCTTTATAATTAAATAAATATGTACTTAGGTATCTAGTCATAGGACGAGGTGACAACATGTGGTTCTCAAATATGGTCGCTCACAATGGGCCTCATCAGAAGGCTTAAAGCCACCCAAAGGGCAATTGAAGAATTTCCTTGCCTGATTGAATGAAGTATGAAGATATTTGCAGGAGTATCAAGGTGACTGGCTTAGTACGAAGAATCCAAAACTTCGAAGTATTGAACAGGCAGATGGTGGGTCCGAAAGGGCCTGGAGTGGTGGCCGCGTACCGGAAACTGCATTTTTGGAAGTCTCCTAAAAGATGGAATAACCTGGTGAGCGTCACGAGAATTCGATGGTTTCGGGTCCTTCCGTCCGTTGTTTTTACTCTTGGGGGAGGCTTATGACCGGCAGTGGACGTCTTTCTGCTGAGCTGTGAAGGCGTAGAACTATATTTGCTAAACGAATTATCTTCAAATGATTCCTAAGAAAAAAAGGTTGTCAAGAAAATAATTTTACTCAGTTTTATTTTACTACTGTAAACTGGATTTCTCAACAGGTGGATGACCTACTGAAACTTCCTTCAGTTTCGTGTTATATTTTTTATCGTAAATGCGATTATTCATATCATAATACATAGTACATACCTAATTACTTTTTGATGACTGATGTTTTGGCTACCATTTTGGCGAATAGCCTTAAATTGAATTGATTGTGTTTAGAAACCTATAATTAAGATCAAAATCAATATTTTTCACCTTAAACAGATTATTTATCATAAAACAATAAATTAACTCGTACTCTGCGAAAACATGTTGTTTTTTAAAAACACCAAAAATTATCCATCACTGTCTGCATTGTGTAAAATTGATAAACATGATAAGAACAATGGAATTTCAACCTTACGTATTCCAATACAAGGTCGAAAATCACTTTATAAAAGCAAAAGATATACATGACTAATTAATTTAAATGATTATGAACCTTATGTCTTTGGAATAAGAGTGACATGAGTTTGTAAGGAGTGTTCAATTACGTCATATGCTGAATCAAGATCAAGAGAGTTCAATAGCACGTAATCTCGTTGGCTAATATTTTCAGGTATTTTTTAATAGTCTCTTACAAAACATGTTTTGCGTAAGACTGAGTATTGTTTAATTGTTTCCTTTTCCAAGAATATCTATTTATAAACAGGGTTGACAACTTTGTTAATTTAAGGGACTAAAATAGTTTGTTTTAAGATGAAATCTCCGGAATTATGTAAATCACCAGATTTCGAAATATTTTTCATAGATTCAAAGCTACATAGTCGCTGTTACCATAGGCTACCTCTCGAATAAGATCGATTCCGCCAGAAGTGGCAAGAGGAAATGCGGGACCGGGAAAGATAGGAGAAGTGGAGGGAGGCCGTGGTCCAGGAGTGGGACATAACAGGCTAACATAAGAAAAAATGAAAAGGAACGGAGCGGCGGTTGAATGCTAGTTACAGTCTCGCTATGTAGCCAGTCATATTTTCAGTTAGTAGAAACTGGGGTCTTGATGCTACATCCATGGATTTTTAGATAGATTCCGAAAGGGAAGTCATTCTGATGATTCCCCACTTGAAAAAAAAGGACCGATATCAGTTCTTTTTATTGTTTACCAATTTTGGTTTACCATTAATTTTGAAATGATATATTCCAAAGTCCCCACTCAGTGCAAACTGCATTATAGTCTGTGTGCCCACCACCTACCCAGCTCTCGCTCCAGCTGAGCCTAGCAACAGGCGCATCACAGTGACGTCACGCGCACGCATGCCGTGAGAATGTTACTCAGCGGACGCGCCGCGCTTGTTTTGTAAACCTGCTCACCAGCTCCAAACAACGGACAACAGCGGATATGCTGCCAGCGGTATGTGGCAGACGAGCTGAGAGGAACTGACGTAAGGCACCAGCTGCGTGGAGACAGGGATTCCTACCACTCCTCGCTCACCGGCTCCCAACAACGGCGACAACAGCGGATATGCTGCCAGCGGTATGTGGCAGACGAGCTGAGAGGAACTGACGTAAGCCATCAGCTGCGTGGAGACAGGGATTCCTGTGACTCCTCACTCCCTGGCTCCAAACAACGGACAACAGCGGATATGCTGCCAGCGGTATGTGGCAGACCAGCTGAGAGGATCTGACGTAAGCCATCAGCTGCGTGGAGACAGGGATTCCTGTGACTCCT
Organism: Mythimna separata; assembly: GCA_030763345.1. NCBI lineage: Eukaryota > Metazoa > Arthropoda > Insecta > Lepidoptera > Noctuidae > Mythimna > Mythimna separata. The sequence continues at coordinate 20,913,424 of CM061187.1, read as the reverse complement.
CACTCCCTGGCTCCAAACAACGGACAACAGCGGATGTGCTGCCAGCGGTATGTGGCAGACCAGCTGAGAGGAACTGACGTAAGCCATCAGCTGCGTGGAGACAGGGATTCCTGTGACTCCTCACTCCCTGGCTCCAAACAACGGACAACAGCGGATGTGCTGCCAGCGGTATGTGGCAGACCAGCTGAGAGGATCTGACGTAAGCCATCAGCTGCGTGGAGACAGGGATTCCTGTGACTCCTCACTCCCTGGCTCCAAACAACAGCGGATGTGCTGCCAGCGGTATGTGGCAGACCAGCTGAGAGGAACTGACGTAAGGCATCAGCTGCGTGGAGACAGGGATTCCTGTGACTCCTCACTCCCTGGCTCCAAACAACGGACAACAGCGGATGTGCTGCCAGCGGTATGTGGCAGACCAGCTGAGAGGAACTGACGTAAGCCATCAGCTGCGTGGAGACAGGGATTCCAAGACTCTTCTATCACCAGCTCCTAACAACAGCCACAACAGCGGATATGCTGCCAGCGGTATGTGGCAGACCAGCTGAGAGGAACTGACGTAAGCCATCAGCTGCGAGGAGACAGGGATTCCTGTGACTCCTCACTCCCTGGCTCCAAACAACAGCGGATGTGCTGCCAGCGGTATGTGGCAGACCAGCTGAGAGGAACTGACGTAAGGCATCAGCTGCGTGGAGACAGGGATTCCTGTGACTCCTCACTCCCTGGCTCCAAACAACGGACAACAGCGGATGTGCTGCCAGCGGTATGTGGCAGACCAGCTGAGAGGAACTGACGTAAGGCATCAGCTGCGTGGAGACAGGGATTCCTGTGACTCCTCACTCCCTGGCTCCAAACAACGGACAACAGCGGATATGCTGCCAGCGGTATGTGGCAGACCAGCTGAGAGGAACTGACGTAAGCCATCAGCTGCGTGGAGACAGGGATTCCAAGACTCTTCTATCACCAGCTCCTAAGAACAGCCACAACAGCGGATATGCTGCCAGCGGTATGTGGCAGACCAGCTGAGAGGAACTGACGTAAGGCATCAGCTGCGAGGAGACAGGGATTCCTGTGACTTCTCACTCCCTGGCTCCAAACAACAGCGGATGTGCTGCCAGCGGTATGTGGCAGACGAGCTGAGAGGAACTGACGTAAGGCATCAGCTGCGTGGAGACAGGGATTCCTGTGACTCCTCACTCCCTGGCTCCAAACAACGGACAACAGCGGATATGCTGCCAGCGGTATGTGGCAGACGAGCTAGGAAGATGTACTGACGTAAGGAATCAGCTGTGTCTGAAGACAGAGATTCCTGTGACTCCTCGCTCACCAGCTCCAAACAACGGTGACAACACGAACAGCGGAACATTAAAAGGCTGCTTATGCTTATGACTGCCTATCTAAAAAAACTCCACAACTTAGTAACTGGGTAATATAATACGACATCCCTTGTTGAGACTGTTTGTAACTTTTTAACTTTTGGCATGATGACTGACTGTTTAACGAGCTTTTTGAGATATAGAAGGGCGTCGGTATGCAAAAGATGAACATCCTTTCGACAAGCGGATGGGTGACCACCTTATCACCCATCGACCTAGTCACTTCACCGGGAGCACGGGGCTCGTAGTTAGCTACTACTAGTCTACTGAATTTACTAAGCAAAATGTCTGTCCATCGTCGTGGTTCCTGGTAAGCAGAAGTGGTCCAATAGTTCCATTTGGTTGAAATAGAGGTAGCTGAGATCACTAAATCGTTGCCCTCTAACAGATGATTAATTACTGATCCCAGTTTCACTCTAACCACCAGATTACGACAATTTAGTTGTCAAGATAAATGTGCCCGTAGTGGAAGTGCATCGTTGATGGATTGCTCGCAAACTGCCACGGCTCACGTTCTGCCCCCCCTGCGCTATAAATAGCGCGATGTGCATCCTGCACGTGAACGCCCGATTATCCTCCATCATCCATTCAGACGGCTGGAAGTTACGTAGCCTCTGATGCTACAGACCAGTCAGGTTTAAATGACCTGTTGAAAGTCGGTTCCAATTTGTTTAAACCACCATTTTTTTATTGGGTGGTAACCCGAAGATTGATCTTGCAGTTAACTCATCGTAAGCTGCCTAGTGGTGATGAACTTTCCGTCTCGGAACTAACTAGTTAGAAAAATAGTATTTCAAATAGATCTCGACCCAATGGCCAGTTTCTGGGTACAGCACTGGCGATACGCGATCGTAAGACCGGTTCCATGCTTATGGTTTCCCATAACGCGAACGTCTGTCAAGTTTAAGGTAAGAAAATTATCACTTTTCTTTTTTAATGATTGAAAACTTGACTGTCTTTTTTACCTGTGCATACACTCTAAATGTAATTTAAGTTATTATTTATTTGTATTGAAGTGAAAACTTGTAAGTAACTGACCTTCATATTATGAGAATAACTAAACATATGCTTATAATATCTTTATTTTTTATTGTAATAAACCTAACAGAATAAAATACAAAGACTTAACCCACGCTAAAAATATCTTGAAGCTCGGCACGTGTGTATCCGATCAGTATTATTTATCAGTCAGTAGGTGTGTGAGGCTGATGCAACAGAACCGGTTTCTCCGTGATCAACATGTCTGCTGGCTACCAATACAGATGACCTATTGAATCATACGTCTTATCACTTACTTCTACTATCTAGACTAGTTTCTCTTTGGTATTGTTCCTTGAGGATCATCGAGTTGAAATAGTAGAGAAAATTTAAAGAAAGCAATGTGAACAATTTATGTAAGAAAAAAAAGAATAGGAAGAATAACTCTTTATTTGCATGAACAGTGGCAAATTTACAAGCATTTTAACAAAAAAAATACAGCAAGAAACAGAAGAAGCCTACAAGCAAAAGCAAGCTAAGCAGAAGATGTCTACTAGAACTAAAAATGACAGAAATATACGATCTCACAATTTTTCGTAAACACTTCAAGTCGAACTGTAATTGATTGAGGTTAAATATTTAATAAAACCTAATCCTTTTTTAGTGATTCGACAAAAAAGGAAACTCCGCCTATAAAAATAATATATGGGCCATAGAACGAATACGAAATAGGACGAATCGAAAACAAAACAATTAAAATTATATTTTAGGTCGACCCAAGATTTTTTTGTGTGGGAGAAACTCAGTGGGTCAAACAATTAATAATAAATCATGAATTAACCGTGTCCTGCTCAGATCTCGGGACTGCTTTTAGCTTCTGGATCCATGATTTTATTGGATCATAACCCAGAAGATTGAGGTCTAGATGAAACCATTTTCTAGGATAAAAACGCATATTTACATAGTAGTTGGACTCATAGTAGATAACCTCGAACGTAGTGGAAATCTAAATGAAACTGTATAAATTATAGTTATAAATAGTAAACACTCGCAATTCTTCTGTATATTATGTAAATTTTAAGTTACGGAAGAGGGGAGTGTCCTAGTACAGGCATTTATTTACTAAAAAGGAGACTTCTATCACTAGTATGTAGTACAAACTTGTTAAAGAAATAAACTATTTGTATTTGTACTGTCTTTTTTGAAAAAAAGAGCACTTTTACACACCTCAAACTCACTTATATCGTTACGCTAGCTGTTGCAGTGCTACGTCAGATTAACAGGTAAGTATATGACGTCAGAAAACCAGCTCTCCGAACCGTCGAATACTCACCAAGATCTGCTAATCACCGTGATGATGTTAAGTAATCTCTCGCTGACACACTGGCACGTGGACTGGCTCCAATACGGATGTGACGCGGCTGACGCAAGCGTGCGGTGCGCCCGCGCAGCCCGGAACGACCCCTGCGGCTCATCTCATATCGCTCGATGTGTCGCCATTCGATTACTACTGATATAATTATATCATCGATTATATTTACACGTGTATTCGAGAAAGTGGTAACTAACTTTGCTGGGTGGGAATTTGGGATTAAATATTTTGGTCTTTGAGTTTTTTTTTTGGCTTTTTGGTTCGAAGTCCTAATGGTTAACTAAACATCAACTGATTAATAATGATTATATTGGAAGCCGATCCTGTCATATCATCATTATTATGTAGATTGAAACCTTTTTACATTTTGTGAAAGGGTGAAGGAATCTAAGATCTATTTACTACTAACCTCTATAATCGCGTGAATAGTGGTGATAACCAATATTCGTCTAATACGGATAAAGGGTAGTCCGTAACGTCTGTCCTTGGAGTTCAAGCTTGCTCTGTAGATACAAAAGTTCACCAAATTTTTTTTCAGTAGTGTAGCCGTGAAAGCGTTACAGACAGACAGACAGAATTACTTTTACATTTATAATATTCTAGTTGCAGCTCAGGAATATGTAAAGGCATCGAAGACAACTACATACATTATGATAAGCAAAGATTTTTTTAGACATTCATATTTATCCTAAATAATCTCAAATTTCTGGGCACTATAGGGACATACGCCACAGTGAACTTTACCTTCTGCGTAAGATAGTATTCTAGGAACAATTGCAGCATATTGTGAAGCGTGCCTGCTTATCAGCCGGCGCGAGCTAGAGGTCACGACGCCCATATCAGTGCCAGTACTGCATTCGACGACGTATTTACATAATCTATCAATGTGTGGATGCAGACTGTTTACATTCTGCTGTTTGTATTGACACACGTGTCTCCGAAGGTCGTCTGTTCTGTTCCCAACTCAGTTCAGATATTCTAATTCGGTTTTAAGCTGAGATCCCTTTATAACTTTGACCTTTTTCTTCATCTTGATCTGATCCGAACTCAATTACGCCGGGAGGTAAGTTAGTTACAATCTTCTTAAAGTTTCTAGGTCAGACAAATACTTCTATAAATATTGTTCTGTGTTTTGTTTGGACATTATCATCATCATTCTTTGTTTTTGGTGGGAATTCATCAATTATAACTTCTCCTGTTTTGAGTGCACTGAGAGGGAGTGTTAGACTGTACAATTTCCTTCGTGTTCATTCAGTTTTTTTTTAACGTTCCAGGGCCGATGAGATCTTTCGATCAAACCCGCAGTTCATCGCAGTATGTTTTATTTTCCCTAATATCTCTATTTTTCGCTTTTTCAGTCGTCTCGTTAAGCCATATCGTCTCTCCATCATTTCGTTGGTTTTTCCTACCTATAGAGTCTACGTTTACAATCAAAATGGCCAGAGCTCTTACTATTGTTAAAAGATTGGTTAATCCTCAAGTTACAAATGAAACTGAACAGGATGCTCCACAAACCGACATACCTACTTCGGTTTCGTCATCCATTGAGGCTCCGGGTCATAATTAATTCTGTTTTCAATAACCTGTTCTTCCAATAAACGTGGAATAACGTTAATAGCGATAGGTACCTAGGTACATGACGCACATAAAAACGTAAATTCTCAAAAACATTGGCCAAAAATGGCGGCTACTTACTCGTTACACCCACGTTGTTGATGACGTAGACTTGACGAAAACAAGACGGTACGGGAAAACATGTTCCTCGGCCATCTGGACTGGTGGTGAGTAACAGGCGACGCAGGGCGGTTTCCAAGTCACGGTATGACGTGCTAACGGCAGTAGGTATCCTGATAGATGTTGCAATAACGAGGAATGTTTGGACAACTGTAGACTGACGAGTAAGGTTAATGGGAAGTACTTGAATAAGAGAGGTTAATCTACACTAATATAATAAAGAGGTAAAGTTTGTTTTATTATTTGTGTGAGGTAATCTGTGGAAGTACTGGTCCGATTGCTAAAAATTTTTCACCAATAGAAAGCTGCTGTCTTCCTGAGTGACATAGGCTATATTTTAAGTACGCGGGCGAAGCTGCGGGCTAAAGCTAGTAGGAAATATTTAGTTTAGGGATTGACTTAAGAGAAGAAATGATCCGGTTATGTACCAACCTCTGTAGATAGGTGTACTCATATGTGCGATATATAAGGAGAAACTGATTGACTGACATATCATATCAACGCATAGCAGAAAGTACTGGGATTCGAAAAGTAACACTTTGCAAGGCTTTCTTTTGTGACATAAGCGAGCACAAAAAATGGGTTTATAAAAATTCAACTTTTTGAGGGGGATGAAAAGGGAGGAAATTAGAAAAGGAAAAGGTTATAATTATTTATTATTTAAGGCTGAAAATATGGACAAAGGGATGTTTAAGTTTTTATAAAAACATTCTCGCAATCGAAGTCGCTGGTAAAGTGCTAGTTCATGCAGGTGTACTTGTCCGCTGTCAAGCAGATTTGCTTGCAGAAGGATAAAAGGCCTATTATTACAGAACTTGTATTTACGACCGGTCTACGTAGACTGTCGTTGAGTCTACGTACAAGTAAGATCGTCTTACCCTTATTACACTACGCGATTTAGACTACGACCGTTCGTAAAAACTTTTAAGTGCCTGGTGTGATTACAGGATCAGACAATAGGTATAGATCAGTCCTGCAGGTTTTGTTTTATACATAATTTCTTGCTTTCACCAATCCACTCAAGTGTGATCTTGAAAGCTCTTTTCCTGCAACATAACAAGTTAAAATTGGATTTATTCCAAGAAAACTTTCATATAATATTAGACAATAGTCGGTAACGTCGGGAAACTTGTGCTCGCTGCCAAGATTCGTAGATTACGTTAGACAGGCAGACATGTTGTGTTAACATGTAACAAGGAACAGAAATTCGTAGAATAGAGAAAAAAAGCCGTCGGGGCTATAAAGTCGGTAATATAACGGTGGCTGCAAGGTGTACCAGCAGATGTCTTCGACCCGCCACGCGCCCCTTTATCGCTTTTGGCAAAAACAGACCCACAGGAAGTGATGGAATAGACGACTATTCCAAAACGGACATTCTGAATATCCTACAATAAATACTGTGCTGTGGTAAAACCGATGCTTGATTCATCTTCATAAAAATTGCATTTGTAGATCAATGTATGACCACATATGTACATAGAGTGCGTCTAATGAAAGAGCGACCTGGAGTTTTTTTTTTAACTTGATTGGCAACATTACTCAGCCGCAATTGTAGGAAATAAAAAAAATTATGAAGTGTCAAGACATGATTCTCCTACTAGTTAGTAATACCACAAACAAAATGTTTTGGATGCAACCACTTTTTCTCAGGTCGCGCTTTCATTAGACGGAATATAGTTCTAATGATTTTAATTATATGAGCGAGAAAGCATCATTTAATGGACAAGGTAAAATAGTGAATTAATGTACAGTTGTAACATCACAGTAAAGTAATTACAATTTAAATGCCTGGAAAGTCAAGGAATTTAGGAAAACCCAGATGCATTTTGATTCATATAATTGGATGCCTTATAATCACTGTTGCGGCTGCTAACCTACGTAAATTCGCGCTAAAACCATTTTTCTGTTTAAAATTTAATTTGGCCTTCAGTATTATTTCAAGTTGACCTTGGAAAATGTTGAAGGTTAATTTTAATTGCATATCATAGTTGTACATCATAGTTGCATTCCTACAATTGCATGCAACTGATATAATTGCTCGTTGCTGACTCACTGTTGAAGGCGGCTGACATGGAAACCTACCATAATACGGCAGAACAAAGCGAACACTGACGTGACTTAATATTGAACAAAGAAATAAATTACGATATCACAGTTTTTATCTAGATCCTTCCTAAGTGCCGGCTTGCATGTTACAAGTTGCTAAGAACCAATGTGACTTTTTGAATGTCATTTTTTATAGTTAGGCTTTTGGATACCTACAAAGAGTAGGCCTAGCCTATGTGAAATAAGTACAATGTTATAATTTAGAATTTAATTGAGCGTAGTGGTGGCACAGTGGTAAGGGTAACTGCCCAGACTTACAAGTTGTAGGTCGCGGATTCAAACTTCACCAGGCGCATTACTTTGTGTAGTGAAACTAAACATCGTGAGTGAAACCGGCATGTCCTAGAACCATAAATTCGAAGACATGTGACATCCACTAATTTTCTTTGGACCTGTGTGGTGGATTACGACCCATTCCCTCTCCTAGAGAGGAGAAGAGGCCTGAGCCCCAACAGTGAGAACATTATAAGGCCGATAATGCATTTTTTTTTTTTATTTGTTCAACAAACGAACTCGTATGACTGATGATTCAATGAAATTAAATAAGAGCCATGATTGGCGGAAAGGCACTAGATAGGTATCCATACAAGTATGAATCAACCTGTAAACATATTGTTTCCTTAAATAAGTCTGAAAACTGCTGCAGCACATAAATGTATTAAAAATATATAATAAAAGCTATCGACAGCTGTTTTCGTAATAATACCCTTGAAAAGGTTAGTCATAATGTCACTGATATGAAGTCATAAACATTATAATTATAGAGGTAACGCTAACGTGGCGGGTAAATCGTCCGATACTGGAAATGTTCCTATTATTTTAGTTTTTATGCTAAATGATGAAAATGATTTAACTTTTGCAGGTCGAGCAAATATGCCATGTGTTGAGCACGTCCTTAGCGTCTGTGCGAACTGTCGTCGTGGCTTCACAAACGTTTCATTTTGTCTTACTAGGTCATCACCATCATTTTAGCCGAAAGACTTCCAAATAGGCCTCCCACAAGTGTAGCCACAACGAACAGTCCTGTGCGTGTCCCATACCAGGACATCGGTCCAACTTGTGGGAGACCTTCCAACGCTGCGTCTTTCGGTGCGCGGTAGCCTTACTAAGTACCTACTTAGTAAGGCTACCGCGCACCGCTATTTTCTTCTCATTGTGGGATCTAAAACAGTTGAGTCGTATCTTTGAGACATCTCTACTAGTCGCCATAGTTGATTCTAACTTCAAGTGGCTGGGTATGAGGTGGACTTGTTCCATTAGAAAGTCTTCACGTTTTGAGTCTCGGTTTGTTGCTATCTCCATTTCATTTGCAGCTATAAACATCAGACATGACTAACATATTACTGGTTATCACATAAATGTAGTTATAACCACTAACATGGCCGGTCCTGCTATCTTCTGATATAACATAAATAGCGAAATTAGAGTTATTATCACAGGCGCGCTAATGGAAAGTAAACTCGGATGATTCCTAGACTTGCTGCTAAAATAAAACTGTAATAGTTTACACGTGTCAGTCGCAAGAACACTCTGATGGGAGTTCAGATTCAGTAGATTAGAATGATAGAGATGCTGATTTTCTTATGATTCAGATTTCAGATTCAGATTTATTTATTTGCATAAACATGTGTACATAATAACATGGTAAGATGCTTATTATAGGTTTTACAAGATATTTTTGGCTCAACATGTTTGACCATAGCTGGCGTGCAAATTAGGTCGAAAGACCATAAGATTTTAAAAAATACAATAAGAAAAAAAACAAATTATAAAAACATAAATAACAAACAATCATCATTAATATAAAATTCAATAATTTGGTCAATATTTTGTGCGATTGTGCGATATGGAATATTAAGTCAGCTTTAGAGCGATTTATCATTTAAAAATTCATATGATCGATTTCTGTTTAGAGAAATATATGATTTTGTGCTTCTATTGATTTTGTAGCAGGTTGGGCTATCTAATGATTGATACTGAAATCACATCATAATTTTTTCTCGTGAGCAGTATTTCACCAAAGAACTGCTCCTGAACTGAGTGAAGTGCAAGGGATGGTCACAGTTTTACTGAATAAAACATACGCATAAAAAGTTTAAGGAACAGATACAATATGAGTACAGCTAAGGAGTGGAATTTCTCGCTGAAGTTTGTGATTCCTGATAGCTACAAGCAGTGGTCTTTAGTTGAGCAGTCGAGAATGAATAGGTTACTTCTAAGCAAACGTGATCTATCGTCCACCGTATCATCAGGTGAGATGTGGTCAAACACCAGCCATCTATACTAATATAATAAAGAGGTAAAGTTTGTTTTTTGGTTTGTATGAGGTAATCTGTGGAAGTACTGGTCCGATTGCTAAAATTTTTACACCAATAAAAAGCTGCTGCATTCCTGAGTGACATAGGCTATATTTTAAGTACGCGGGCAAAGCTGTGGGCTAAAGTTAGTCAATAATAAAAAAGACTGGAAGTAGCTGACCATGACAGACCTATTTTTGGCTACCTCTATTATTTAGTGTAGCAATTAATTCTTACTCATTTGCAATATTAATTGAATACGCCATCTTCTAGGCCTTGAAGGTCACGATCGAAAGAAGAAATAATAATTATATAAATGTATCAGTGGGTCCGGTTGTGTGCAAAAAGTTTCTAATAGTGGAGCGTGTGGCGTACGGCTCAAGGCTATTCAGCGGATGTGGAGGCTATTCATTGGAATAGAAGGAATTGGGAATGAAACTCTCTTTGATTGTTATGTTAAAGAAAGACAGTGCTTTTCTGTTAGGATGCTCCTTAATTAACTGCGCGGAATTTGACTTTGTGTTCACTCGTTTTTCTCATAGGATTTAATTATTCTGAAGCATATAGAAGTTGTAAAAATCCTGATGATCCAGTTATGGCACCTCCCACTCATGCATGCGGGTTCGAAACCGGGCAAGAACCAAATGTGAATTTCTCAATTCTTTTCCATTTCTGTCAAGGATATTACTGCCTCGGAAAGCACGTTAAGATCTTTGACAGTCAATAGAGGTAGGTTATGCCGCCGGAAAGTCAGACCATCAGCAATTCAGCATATCTAGGGCGTATCGTGTTGAATAGTAACTGGGTTGTGAAGGTCTGATAGACAGTAACTTCATGTAAAACACGGGTATTCAAGTGCATCTGGTTAGACTAGAAGCTAACCCCAAGTTAATTGGAAAAAGGCTAGAGATGATGATGTAAACCGAAGTTTACGATTATTTATTTATTTATACTTCATGTATAGTGGTGGTACATAGGCGGACTTACTGCATCAAGGCATTCTCTACCAGTCAACCTTAGGGTTATAATGACAACACTGTGGTAGATACGGTGGCTACTGTGGTAATTTGTGAGGTATGATTGATGCTAAGGAAATTTAAATTTGTTATTGAAAGCTTAAGGAAAAAAACATCTTAGACTCTAGAAATGATCTCATGAGCGCTGCGGTCGCGCGGTGACGGAGCCCGAACCATATTCAGCTATATTTTCTTAGTTCAGTTATCAATGTGTTTTCAAAAACTAAGAAAAGGTAAAACAGCTAGTAAAGCAGTCGAGGTGTTGACACAGTAACACATGGTACAAAAACAAACACTTTAGCAGGAGTCTGTCAAATCTCTGCATCGTAACAGCGCGCTAAAGGCTTCAGTCAATATTTTGCAGAGGAGCTGCGCGCGCGCACTGCCCCTCCCGCGTCATCCCCACCCCCGCCTCGCCGTCATCTTCAGTTAGCGACAGTAATGGCCGACAAAAAGTTGTTATTCAATCTAGTTTGGAGAAAAAACTGTTGTTACCAAGACGCGCGGCCTGGAGAGTGAAGAGTGAGGCTATAAAAAACGATGACCTCTCTTTCTGATCGTTTTTGTTAGAGTTTTCAAGGTTAGCTTGGACTTTTTAACAGTAATTCTGATCATAGTTGAGGCTTCGCGAAATTGTGAACTCTTTATTGATTCATAATAATCCAAGTAGATGTTTGTACATATCACGACTGACGACTGTACGTACCTATCACTGTCTGAGTATCTTGATTTCTCTGAGTCCGTCTCACATCTAAAAATGCCTTAGAATGGTTGTTCGCATGTCATATGTGTAGGTGTATAAAGCATGGTGTAAATTGGTAACACCAAGCAGTTTTTGTGCCAAGATACAAACTGTATAAACTGTAGATAGATACTTTTTTGTATGGAAAGACATTTCATTTCCTCATTATCATCATTTTAGCCAAAAGACGTTCACAGTTGAACATAGGCCTCTCCCAAGTGTCGCCATAACGAACAGCCCTGTGCGTCTCGCATCCACCGGATATTCGCGACCCTCACCAGATCATCGGTCCGCCTTGTGCCAGACTTTTCAAGGCTGCGTCTTTGGGTAGGATCCCCACAACCCTCACCAGGTCACAGGTCCATGTTTTGGCAGGCCTTTCAACGCTGCGTTTTCTGGTACGTGCTCGCCTCTCCAAAACCTTTCGGTCCCATCGATCATTTGTAGTATTTAATTTCCTAAATTTGGCAAATTAACCTACCAATACCTGCGAAACGAGACACAATAGTAAGACAATAACAGCGCGGTCCGGTCAATTTTTTGGTAGTCTTCTAGAAATAAAACCATTCACCACTCTCGAGCAAACCTTACAAAACCTAACTTTAGCTACCTCTATAGCACTCATCTTTAACTCCTAAATGAGCTTACACACCCCGACATGGGCGCACAGAGGCGACTCGTACAAAACGCGCGAAACGCAGTGAAGCCGGCGGGTGCAGTCTGATCCCGCACTTAGGCGCTGCTAACTGGATTACTGCTGTAAACCAGTCTGCTGACCACCGTATGCTTAGCCGCCCTCTCACATATTCTATTCATACATATGATATTTCCCTGTCTTGTGTTTGTTTTAGACTAGCTTCTGCCAACGGCTTCAGTCACATGAAAGTTGGTTTCTCTATATAAAATTTGTACCCCCATTTCATCTCCTTAGAGAGTGAATTTTGTCCAATAATCCTCTCCCGCGTCATAAACAGAAACCTTTCGCAAAATTTCACGCTCCAAGTCCTAGTAGTTTCAGCGGTGCGTTTTATGTATATCAGTCAGTTAGTTCCTCCTTTTTTTTAAATAAAAAATTATGAAAATTAGTTTTCTGACCAAATTCCAGCTGTGTTGGACACATTTAGTGCCTTTCTCTAGTCTAGTGCGAGTTCTTTCACGATTGACACTCTTGTGACGTTTGGCCAGCTCCAAGCCCTTAGCCGATCAGAGTTCCTATTAAAATCGGTTGTTCCGGAAGTATCACGGTTGCCTGTCAAAATTTAAACTATCATCCTAAAAGGCTTGTTCAGTGAACCTTATATTTTTTATCGTTTTTTACGGGACGATAGCAACTTCGACAGATTTTACAGTCGAAAGAGGTTTTGACCGATTTACAGTTCTGACTGTGACTCTTTGGCAGACTACAAAATTTAGTATAATTGATGATAAAGAACCCTAAATGAGTTACATTCCTCTTCTCTCTCAAAAATACCACTAAGTGCTGACATATCTCGATCTAAAAAACAAACTCTTGAATGTATTGTTGGCGAGAGAACAGTACACATTCTCTCGTCCCATCTCGACCAACATAAATTTAAACAAAAATCTAATTAACACTTAATAAAACGCCGTAACATTTCGTCTTATCTCTGCACACCACTTACCCGTGAGTTATGTGAAGAAAAAACAACAATAAGAGGTGTACGGTACCGCGGACATAGACTACATACACGTAGAGGCACTACCGGTGGCTGGCTGCGGATACCGGCCGAAATACACGGACATGCAGGTAAATATGTACCTACTGCGAATATAAGTATGAAGGCTGTGTTAGAAAACGGCTCCCTGTGCAAAAATTCATAGGACTACTTAACTTAATCACACTAAAATTATAAAGGCGATTTGTATCATATACATAGGTAACAAATGTAAGTATAGTAAAGGGAGATATATTGGTGATATAAGATATTTAGTGATATTTTTAAACACAACTCCATAGGGTTCCCTATGCATTATGTGTTACTAGTAGGAGGATATTTATCCTCCTCACACTTGTAACAACCCGCTAGCGCTGTCTCATGAATGTGGTTGCATGAAACTTTGTGGTTATACTGTTTTAAAAAAATATCTCCACATTACTTATATCACCAATATATCTCCCTTTACCCTATCTAATATTTGATCTCCACGGTCAAACGGCGAAAGACTACAGATTTAGTTGAAATATAGCAAACTGGTAAACCATGGCCAGGAATAACACATACCTATATCTACTTAATAGATAGGCCCTTTTCAATCCGGAAGTAAGTTCCCTTCATATTAATTTCTTACGTTCATGAGGACAAAACCGCTGCAAAGTTAGTATTTTATTTATACTACTGCAATTTATCATAAACGTGAAAGTAGCACTGTCTGTCTGCCGATTTTAGTGAAATTCGGTACGGAGTAAGCTTGGACCCCAAGTAAGGACTAGGGCTTTTCATCTTGCTTTAACTTAGCGTCCCCAATAATCGACATTCACTAAAACGAAATCGCGGGCAAAAGCTAGTACCTAAAACACATAATAACTACTAGCTCCTTTCAGCAACTTTACTGTGATAGGAATTTAAATACAAATGTAACAGACAGACATACATTCCGCGCTTAAACCATTGAAACTTGACTACAGCTGACTTTAGCTTCGATTAGAACATAAGGATACTAATCAGTCCGGTAGTCAGTTCCTTTCAACATAAGAAGCGAGTTATCAATGAATTAAAGACAAACGAAGGTGAGCTAGACTTCAAAGCGGCCGCGTATCGCAGTAGATCTAGCGATCTAATCTTATCAGTGAACTGATAAGTGCTGATAGCGATTAGCCGCTAGTATCACGTACCGTCCGCAACAACCTCGGGTTACATTATCGTGTTAATGTGATCATCAGATTTTCATTCACTTTACAACAAAGAAAATGGTGGTGGTTTTAAAAATATATTTTATCACAGTAATATTTAAAAAAAATGTTTGTATGTGTACTATACATGTTTGTTACTCCTTCACGCATAAACGGCTGAACGGATTTGAATGAAATATGGTACACAGGTAGACCATGTTCTGGATTAATACATAAGACTTTCTAGTTTTTGTTCTGTGAGCATATACGTGATATTAGTGTGTTTGCATCTACATAATAATGAAATAATTGCTTGAAATAAATATCTATTGGAATGATTTTCTGCATTCACGAAGCCGCATCTGTCAAATAAATCTATATTTTTCTACATTTTGGCTATTTACTTTTTGACATTGATTATGATTACAGACAAAATGATTTTATTACGACTTTCTGATTACCGCAACTACAGTTTTTGTGGTTCACCTTCGATCCATAGTAAATCTATATAAATAAAAGAAAAAACTGACTTAATCACTTAACAACGCACAGCCAAAATTATTAGAACTAGGAGCGTGAAAGGAGACAATTTTTTTTGGGCCCCCTGTTAAACGGTAACGTTTATTAATGATATTGCACATGAAAAAAGTGTTCATCTTGTTATAATTAACTGACCAAAAATTATATCGATACGTAACCGGAATAATGAAATAATAGTAAAATAGTAGTACGGCAAAAAATGCTTGTTAGGAGCGTTTTTAGGTTTATTTTCAAAATCACCGTGGAACAAAACGTAATTAATAGCCCGTTGCAGATACTCTGTCTTCCAGTTTCCACACCCAGCAGCAACCTTCAACCTTCCAGAGCTGGATGATTTTCCTCAATTGTCATTCCAGGATCTAACTCTATTTTCTCTAGGAATTTATCAAATCAAACAATCTCGTTCATATAACTATGGAGAGCATGTCAGGGCCTCCGGACAATTTAAAATCGAGGTACCTGTCCATGATTAAGGTCCAAATAATTATCTCCTACAAGGTAGGATACAATCAAGGCACACAAGTAGGAAAACTTATTATATATATATATATATATATATATTAGTTGACACCACTCCATCAATTACTAACAATAGAGCTGCTCTTGCTGGATACTGTTGTAATTGTTAAGTGGGCAGACGCGCTGTTGGTTGCTGTGCACATGTGATGTGTATAGTGTGGTATTTATCTTGGGCACGGCGTCAAGGTAAGGATATATATTTCACTGTATTCCGGTTTCATAAAGTTTTGCTAATATTACCACTGTATTCTATAGATTATAAGCAATAAACTAACGTGCATTTCATTGCTATACGCCACAATTTGTAGTGGGCCTATTCCCCAAACAAAAGAAATTGT
Source organism: Mythimna separata (assembly GCA_030763345.1). Classification (NCBI taxonomy): domain Eukaryota; kingdom Metazoa; phylum Arthropoda; class Insecta; order Lepidoptera; family Noctuidae; genus Mythimna; species Mythimna separata. The sequence goes on along the minus strand of CM061187.1, from coordinate 20,897,558 downwards.
CTCATTTAGCACAAGGTTTCTTTTTATGACGCGTTTTGTTTTATAACCAATAATCACCACATTCGAAGGGTAGGAAACGGGGTTCAAAGTTTGTATGGAGAAACCTACAATCAAACGGGCAAAGCCGCTGGTAGAAGCTAGTATATACTGTGTTATGTTTACATACCTACGAGAGAGACCATCCAATGACATCGGTTCATTACTGTCGTCAGCTGCACAACGCAAAATATTCATAGCTACACTGTGTACGTACGTATGTGTACAGCCCATATCTCCTGGCTGCAGACCTCTAAAGCCACGTACAGCATGTACTCAGTTACCTACACGACGCATTCGAAGCGGAACACAACAGGGTTGCCAGTCGCCAACTCTTTGTGTTGCCATACCATATAATTAAATATTATTACCGCGAGGTATTGTGTTCGATTCCGGGCCGTGCATTGTTACTTCAATGCTAATGTACATTAGGAGCTTTTTGTAGTTTTATGGGTGTCGTAAATAACTGGATTTGTGATTGATAAGTGACGTTCATGCTGCAGGGGACGGAAGATCAGCTGCACACTATTTCATATTTTATGGCCGACTTAGGACTGTAGGACATTGCGACATCAAGGGGCGATTGGCTCGCATTTTCTGATTTAATTGTCGTGGGTAAATCAAAAGATACACAATATCCAAAGGAGTACCCTTAACTCTACAATTTTATTCATTTAAACTTTATAATATAGGACCCAGTAGTTTGACAATTCATGTACAAAGGCGAGCTTAATTCAACCTTAGACTGACAGAAATCACATTAAGGGGTAGTCCTATGTATAATATAAACCTACATAAATAAGGGCCTATTTCACCACTTATGATTAAGTTTCGAGTATCTTACTTAGATAATTACATACAAATTCTGTTCCATTTTTTAATTTATTCAGTGAGTAGTGCCTACTCGGACATTGTGAAACAGGCCCTAAGTCTAATACCTATACATATAAAAATATACATACATACTAATAAATACAAATGTTATGTCAGAAGTCAAACCAATTGCTCTTCAGTAATGAATTGTTTACATCCACATCAGAAAAAGTAATTTTTAAACAACAAAGACATCTTTGGGTAAAGAAAAACTTCTCCCTAGAACACAAAGAGCAGCTGTTGACACTGATGGTGTGGACTGTGGTTTTAATCAGTAAAAGTCAATGATTTCTCTCGCTCCACTGTAGAGCGAGAGAAATCATTGGATAAGATTTTTCACATTAAAAAAACTATGTGTACTCTACCGTACCACTATCTTATACTTTAAGACTCCACTAAAACTTGACTAGTAACATTCGGCTCGCTCACATAATTTCCCTCAGTAGCAATATCCTCAAAGATTCATCTCGTAACCATAGGAATTCATCACGCCGCGCCATTGCTGATGGCCGCAATAAACGGATGGCCGGGACGAGCGCTCCCGACAATTGACGCCATAACCTGGCGGCCTGCCTGCCTGCCTGCCTGCCTGCCGCTCTGCCGAGCCCCCGAGCGCGCAGGGGATGTAATACTTGTTCTTATCGAATGCCTTCTATACTACGCCTACTATAATTTAGTTTTTTTGTAGTATATGTTAGGAACAGATGCGAAGAGATAATATGTTCTACACAAGCCATTTTGTTTTTTTGTTTTTGGTGGGAGCAAATGACATCTATATTCTAATTCTAATCCGTGATGAAGAGGGCACTGTTAGTGCAGTGGTTGGGCGATTAGCTACGCTTTGTGTCGTGAATTCGATTACGGCGAGAAACCAGTATTTTTATGGCCTACGACAGGTTTTTCGCGTCTAATTTCTTGAGTAATGAATTAACATGTAAGTATACGCATCCACGGCCTCGCGGGCAGCCCAATACGTTGGTCCGACCAGATCCGCGCCGCTCTTAACTCCACGATGTAGGATGCCCTTCACAACGCCGAAGATAGACACAGATGGAGGAACATCATAAGGGCTAAGGTGATGAAGCAGGGAGGTCACGACCCTCAGCATTGAGGAATACGACGCAAGGAGGAGGATACGCATCCACAATACAGAAAAAGATCCTAGTGTGAGGTAAGTTTTTTTTTTAATAAAGGAAAAACCTTTATAAGGAAACTTCTTAGTTGACTCAATTCTGAAGACAACAGTTTTCCAGTTGAAGATAATGTCAATAATAAGCTGAGAATAGAATAATAAATATTGCATCATGAAAGCCGAGCTTGAGTTTAGTAGATGAAAACTATTTTAATTTAATTAGTATTTGTCTCCGACTTAATCGCAGTATTTCTAGCCTCTGACTTTGATTACACTAATGAGTCGACAGAAGTGTAAACAAAGCGGTCTCGAGCGACACGCCGGAAAGTAATGAGGACAAAGAAGTGGATCTGTCACTCTGTACGCAAACGACGTACATTGTAACGTCCGTGGGTGTGTCTGTCTGACGTACACGTCATAAAACTAACATGTTTATGAGTACACAGTACTATTATCTACATTTCTAACACACTACTTTAGTATTATTCTATAATAACAAGAATAGATTTTGGTTAATCTGCAATCTTCACATGTACTACATTGCTCCCTTATTATACAGGGTGGCTCGTAAAATGGTCCCACCTATTTTGCACTCGTAAAAGAGGCTCGTAAATTTTACGTCACAAATGCGTCTCATTGTTGGCTGGGAGCGCAGATAGGCAGGGATCGAGCCCCATCGAATAATCTCTGGCTTCACGATAAGTCGTGCATCCTTGATCGTTTGCTGTCGATGCTAGGTGCGGCTCATGTCGATATTGTTGGATAGAAAATTGGGAAAAGTGATGAGAAATTAGAATACTTCAAGAATCAGTTATATTTTGTGCAGCAAAAGCCTCCCCCAAGCGTCGCTACAACGATCTGACGACTGGTCATGTGCGTCTCCCATCCATCAGGTTCCAGCGACCATCACCAGGTCATCAGTCCACCTTATGTAAGGCTTTCCAACGCTGCGTCTTCCGGCACGTGATCGCCACTCCAGGACTTTTCTTCCCCATCGTCCATCGACCATTTGTTCCACGAGCAATGTGCCCTGCCCACTTCCACTTATTTTTGGCGGTTGGTTTGAGTTTGGCATTTTTCAACGCATCATGAGAGCACCGCAGAGTGGAGTCAGCAAGTTTGCTATGTGTTGTAGATCACAAGCAGTATCACTAAACACTTACAATGTAAGAAAACTGTTTCAACACTGATAACGAAGTCCCTCTAAATCTACGCATAAGAATGTAAGGAAACAGAAGTCAGCATGTAATCCTCGCACTAAACCCTGTTTGTGTAGGTGGCGTTAAGCGTGGAGCCCTGTCAGCCGCTAATGCCCGGAGCAGTCGGCAAACTCGCCTATCTCTTGAGAAATCCCTTGTAAAAAGCTTAGGACATAATCTGTACGAGATAAGACCAGAATCAATAGAGACCTACATGTCTTGCGACAAATATGTAGACTTGTTAGGATAGTTGCGTGTAGGCCCTTCTTGGAACTGGCTTGTGAAGTTACCGCGTCGGGTTCGGCTAGGCCAGAGCCTTTAGTATCTAGGAATATATTATTACGGATTACTTAAAGGTCATATGAGAATTTGATCAATAATGACTAAAAGGCCAGTTAGTCAGTCACACATTTGGACCAAAAACGTATGCGTCCACAGGAATGTCGAACAATCACAAAAGAATGTTATAAACGCATTCCCATGAAACGGTGGAATATGTAACGTTTCGTGCTGCGTGCCTATTAACTAAATTAGTTGGCTGTTGTATAACAAATTATGCAAATACTTGATCCCCTCGTTTGGGTGCACCTGCGCCAATGTCACACCTGTGGACAATGTCCACTCCACTGACAGATTGGCCCAACATATATTTTCACGTACGTACTGTAGATATACTTTCTATTTATTGGCCAGTGCTCAGCAGAGCGGAAAGGGACTAATTAATTTTGTGCGTATATGTAGCAGAATGCGGTCTGGTTGTCTGACCAAGTCTGATAACAGCTGGTACATAATTCAATTGCTAATAGACATGATCACATTACTGAACGATTGTTTCATTAAACATCTAATATGGTTTAAACTGCATGAAACATGAATGACAAATAAATAAAATATGTATTTTATAAAACTACTTTATATTTTTATTCATAAAAAAAGGAAAAACTTTTTTTTATAATCTTAAGTTATATATATGTATTTATTAGATTAATTTAACTTTCCATAAACTTTCCTTTTCTTTTTCTTGCACACTATCTTGTCTACATCTCACATAATCTCTCTTTCACAGGTCTGCTGGCAGAAATTTCTTTTAGAAATAAGCAGTACCTCTGTACATATTTTTATATTATAATGTTTCCTTGTAATATTTGTGTGTACATAAATGATAAAATAAATAAATAAAAAACATCCCAAATAGGCCTATCGATGTTCAGTCCCCCAGCACTACGTATTTGGCATAATCTTTCGTTCTCTCCCATATTGTTTTTAAGTTACGACAGTTTTGGACAATGTTTCGGAAATCCGCCGCCGCGGCGCTGCGCTCGCCCCTCTCCGCAGGGGGCGAGTGACGCAGCTGCGGGGAGCGCGGGGCGGGCGGGGGGGGGGGGGGGAGCGCTGTCGATAGTGCAGCGATGGGAAATGAAATCAAATTGATTTTTCAACAACCTGTAGATGTAATAAATATTAAGGTTATGTTGTGTTGTGTTCAATATATTTTTCTGCGTTATATAGGTATTTTACTTTATTATTTTTTAGGTGGTAAATCATCAGAATAATTTCTTCTGTTCTGGGGCAGAGTGGGAGGGTGTGTCAGACTTTTACTGTCTAAAATCCACTCCTTTGTTCCTTATTTGTTTTCGTTCCAGAGTCCCGGGTTTTCCTTTCAGAAGCCAACATGCCCCAGAGGCTACGTCCCTGCTGTACGGTTTTGCTGACATCTTATTTGTTTTAGTTTTGGAGCTGCAAAATTTTCTAAATTACAGCTAAATAAAATAAAAATTTGTTATAAAATCAATTTTGTTAATACGACCCCAAATAATGGAAACAACTATGCTATACTTAACAACTTCCCGAGGACAAAGAAGAAGAAGACGAATGCTTTTGTTACTTTGATTTATTTTGCTATAGTTGAGCAGACTTTTTGTTCTTAGATATCTACGTTTATATCTGAAATAAACGAAAGATTTCACAAGAATGTGATTGGATAGGTGGTCGAAGATTTTTTGCGTGATCGAATCAGGAATGAATACATTTACATGAACTGACATAGAGTAAACTTTAGTAGCAATGCCAGTGCAGTGGATGGGGCCGACAATGTCTGAAGATGTAGTGTTGGTACTTGGTAGGCCTCCCATAAGATGAACTATTAGGAACCTGATGTGTGAGAGACGCTCAGGACCGGTTGTTATGGCGACGCTTCAGGGGAGGCCTTTGTCCAACAGTAGATTTACTCCGGTTCACAAAATGATAATTGAATTCTAAATATAATTAACTCTAATCATGCACCACTTCCCACGATCTTCAACACAAAATGGTTCATAAACATCAATAATAAACGACCAAATAATTGAATTAGTAACCAGTGCGCAATCGAACAACCCCCGAGGATCCGCCATCACGCAGTAAACAGTAACCGAGCTATAACGAGATAAGCGATGATCGAGCACAACTTGCATTTAATTACACAAACTAAACGGGATTTATGCGCCAACATAAATAACGATAAAATTAACAGTGTCCTCGGAGAAAATAGAATTTCATTAATTTAATCACGACCTGCCCTCCGACAACAGAACCAACGGGAGTGGAGTCCTCCCCCTCACCCCTCCGCACTCAGCCACCTCTCCGCTCAATGGAACTCCACGACCAGCCCTCTTGACCCCCGCAACAAGCAACCCTCGAGCATCCTCGACCACTATCTACCCCGGTAGAGCTCAACTTAGAGCAGACATCAACAACCTACGTAATCAGAGCTCCCGGCTGAAAGATTTATCGCGCAGTAATAGGTCTCCCTAAATGGACCAAGTTTTATAGCCGTTTTCTTTGTTACGAAAGTACTGAGGGTTTTATTTGGGAATTTTGTTTTAAATTGTATAAAAGGAGATCAACTATTGTAGTAAATTTTACGAGGGGTCGGCAGGGAATACTGATCCCGTGCAACCGCTGCGGACGGTCGTAAAACTGAACCGGGTTCAGGCAGAGACGCGGGGCTAAGTAGAGTAAGCGTATAGTAGGGCATAATGCTAGCCCGGCTGGCGCAGTGACTGAGTCAACGGCTTCTGCGCTGCGGGCCACGGGTTCACCTCACGCATAAAGTTACGGGGTGAGGGCGTTACATGTAGTTAGTTGAGTAAGAGTTTTTCATGTGTCGTGTTCAATTCAAAATATATGCAGTTAGTGGAGTATGAGTTATTCATTTATCGTGGCTATTTTCAATTCAAAATGTTATTCTGCTAAATTCTTTCTTACAGACAACTTAGTACACAAAACTGGTTACAAAATACAATTATACAGGTATTTGACAAAGGCGAGCTTAACATAACAATGAGTTTTCTCCCAGCAGCTTTGGAGAAGTTATTATGTGTTACTTCAGTACTTCCGTGATGAGTTGAAAAGCCAACTACAAAAAAAGGGTTTTCCGGTTTGTTGAAAATTAGCACATTGGGCACGGTATATTTTTCTCGTTTCACTAAAAAAGGGACCCCAACGGAGCGTCAGTATTGCTCAGTACGCATCATTTCTGCCTGGCTAGCTGCCACCCTCTCGTATTCAAGTAAATAATCAGCTTTTATGGCATGCCTTTGTTCGGCGGCCATCAACTGCGGACCTCGGACGTAAACTACTAGCAGCACTAATATGGCTGACAAACCTTAAGTCTAAAGTAAATAGAAAAGGTTAAAACGGTCATGGCGATAGGTGGGTGTATGTACCCGTAGTTACGTGCGCGGTGCGGCGAGCGAGCGAGCGCTATTTACATAGTTATGTACCGGCCGAGCCGCTCGATGAGCGCGGCCGAGCGAGCGACGAGCACGCCCGAGCGCGCCCGAGCGCGCCCGAGCGCGCCCGAGCCGCCCCGAGCCGCCGTGCATCCGCAGTCCCCGCTCGCAGCGCGCGCGAGCGACCGTCTACGAATTCGTGTTCGCCGCTCGTTTAATTTATAAATAGCCTACTTCGTAAGTTACCGCGCGGTGTGATCGGCGCGTTATCGACCTTGACATTGTGCGCGAGTGAGACGGAGCATGTCGGACGTGGACTGGTCCGGGGACCTGGCCATACGGCTCGTGGAGGAGTACCGCCAGCGGCCGGAGCTGTGGGACAACACGAACGCGCTGTACCGCGTGCAGACCGCCAAGTATGAAGCGTGGTCGGACATGGCGCGCGTGTTCGAGTGCGACATCACGGACCTGCGCAAGAAGCTCAACTCCATCTTCGCGTCGCACCGCCGCGAGAAGGGCAAGATCCGCAACGGCGGCCGCTCCACCTGGTTCCTCTACCCCTACTTACGGTTCTTGCCCAACCACCTCGATTGTAATTCTCCGGCAGACAACAGAGAAGAAGTCTTTGTGGTAATTGCGATAATTCACTGCGTTTTCTAATCGCCGCTGCATCGTAGCGTAAAACGAAAGAAACTAATTTACTTAGAAACAAATAGGTACATACTTCAAAAACTCCTTAGGGAATGACTGCTTGAAAGGCGTTGGTAGTTAAACTGAAGGATTTCTTTAAAACATTTTTACCTATTGACACACTACGAACGGGAAATTTAATAAAAAAGTTTTCTTCTCCCAAAGAATGATTATTCATCTATTGACTTAGTAAACGTTAGACGGAGCTCGTATGGTCAGTTCGTAAGGTTCAGCCACTGACCAACCTGACCAGTGACAACTGACGAGATATTGTCTTCAGAAGTAACACTTAAACCATGAAAAGCACCCTTACTGCTACGAATTACCGGCGCTTATACCTATCTACTGATTGATCATGGATCATGGTTCGATTGAATGGGGTGAAAAACCATTAATTTTCTGTTAATTTGTTGTAATCTGTAGTAATTATCTTGAATTTAAAGCGCAAACTTACAGCCCACCGGGTGAAGCATTGTGATGGGAATGCACCCCTACACTGTGTATGTATGCGCACCCCGTACAATTATATTTAGCAATGAAAGGGGTTATCGACAAAAACACAGCTACATACCTACTCAGCTCGTTTAACTAAGTAGTAGAGTTTTAGTCGCTTGCACTAAGTTAGTCGGTTGAGTATACAACTGCACTACATATGAGAACAATACCATGATGTACAAAGAAATAAAAAAGTTTGCGTCTGGTCTACATAGTCAGAGGGCAACATTATTACAGACATACAACAAACACTGAAATTGGCCTGATTATTATCCTTATTTCGGGTAAAATATGCCACCTTCAGGATATATCTGACCTTTCCAGGTGTCGCCATATTGATCGGTCCACTACTTTTCTCATTCACTAGATTCCCGCAATAACCGGAAATTTTCCAAAGCACCATATTTCAGTGTCATTAATTTTAGTAAGTAGTTGATATGAACATTGCAAATTAAATTGCTCGTGTCTTCAAGGCCGCTCTGAATATAGGCCATCAGGTAAATCATTACAAAGTGGTAGTCAGGACGGGTCTCGGCAATTTATCTTAAAAAATCGGTCAGTGTGATAACCTTGATTCTGTTGACCGTTGCCAACTATTTACTCGCTTATTTATAACTATTTCATTTGGGAATTGTTTTTGATATTGTAATAAATCGGTTGTTGTAAGAATTTCGAGTCGAGATGTAATAAATTTGTGTTATGAAGACTGGAATCTGTTTGATGTTTCAAAGGGCTGTGGAAAGCTATTGGGCAGTCGTGTACTGTTTTTCCTAGTATCATGTGTTGTGGTTATAAAATTTTATTTATAACATTCTTCGTTCTTCAATAAGAATAATAAGTATGTTCTGATTGTAAGAAATAGGCGTTTGGGCAATGGTGATGATGATGATGCAAATGATTCTCGTAACAGTCGTAACTAACAAGCCGAACTAGAAACTTGTCGAAGAAAAACTTTCTTTCCCTCTATAGGCTATGAAATAATTATGATTAATTTCGTCGTGATTATATTTTATCTATCTTTTTATGGAGCTCCTGTAGCTCTTTAAAAATGCTTCTAGAGTCATTGGTCGATTATGTGTGTCATATGTCGGCTATTTAATTTCAGCTGCTTATTATCCACCTAATCTTAGGTTGCAAAATTCTTTATTTCGATTACCAACAAAGGATATACCTATCTATAGAAATTAATCATAAATTACCAAGGGCTTTTTAAATGCATAATAGCTATTCAGGCTGAAATCAGAGATCAACACATAAATCTTCTGTTCTACGTGTATCAGGTTTGTTTTGCACACATCCCGGAAGTATTTCAGTTGTCAACAAAGTGTATTGACTTGTTGTTCACACCGAGCCCTGCTGTAACGCTGTGCCAAATTTCATCACCCAACACAATATTAGTAGACACAGATTATATCATTATCACGTCTAAACATAGATCATCTTTAGATACAATAATACACCTACCGATGATCCCTCGCTGGTGATAAGATACCAGTTTATTATTACTTATCAATTAAATTGCATCACTCAATAATAAATAACAGACACTTATTTTTTTAGCGTTCTTATCTTTGTACACGTGTCTGCAGTAAAGTGCACTTCAGTTAAATTTTCTTTCAATTCTAAATATAAGATAAAATATTGTTTTGTCAGTCTTTATCATTCACCTACTTATAGCTATATTCAGCTTGCTAAAACCATAATGACAAGTAGCAGCTGAATGATTTAATGAAGAAACAGTGAAATATAGTCCTAACCGACTAATTTACAAACTAAGAATTCTTTGTCTAAAGATGACATTTGAATAGAAATTAATTTTCGTGACAAACAAGTCGAAATAAAGCCAGCTGCCAAGCATAACGATGGCATACATAGCGACAAATATCCAACAAGGCCACTGCTTATCACGTAACAAAATTAAATTACGGAAATTATTAACTCGTTTATTGCAAAACACAAGGGCATCCATTGGCGTTATCGAAGAGTTTCAGCAAAACATCGTTGACGATCTTAAATATAATAAGTAATTGAATGTAAATGTAGCTGTATTTAGTTTATTAAAAATTAACAATGTTGTTCAGAAATTAATCTTAAACGATTTAATAGTAAACACAATATTTTTTTAAGTAGGTATTAGTCCCTAATTGGTCTCAAAAACTTTCTAATGTAATACAAGTTTCAATAAAAAAAAAGAAAAACAATTCATAATAGACAATCTTGATAAATATCACGCTATGGAAGCAAACTTACTTATGAATATCACACCAAAAACATGAGCTAATAATCTTCAGATTACAGTAATAACACTCATACAGTCACACATAGAATTTGTTTGAATAACAATAATGTACACTATGGAGCAGTACAGTTTATCAAAAAAGGAAGTAAACGCTATCTAAATCTAAATATTATGATCCTAATATTATCAGTCGCAAAAATGGAATTTGCCGTTACAAATCTTGAATACTTTCTCAGATTTGCGTCAACGCGTGATATAGGTATTATCCGTATCAATACTGATTGCTGAAGAATGCTGAATAAAGTCAATAGTTGTATAGGTAGTTCTGAAAAGTCCCCTGCTGAACATAACCAAATAATTTAACAATTTAACTGTATAAGAGACCTTTTTCTTTGATGCTTTAGACTTTTTGAGCGACAGTTCACTATAATCCATAGATTGAATATATGATTCATTCTGTTTACCAGTGGTTGATGTCGCTTACACAGGTGATGTTTACGGAAAGTTTAAACAGTTGTAATTCTATTTTAATATATATCTACTCATTTCTTAATATTTCATCATTATTTAACAAGCTATAATCGATCTTAACCTATCACATACCCACAAAACGAGACACAATAGTAAAACAATAACAGCGCGGTCTCATAGGACCGGTCGGGGATTCATGAATTAAATACTCTGAAAATGCCAATCCTATGCTTCAGCTTACTATTACGAGTATGTAGGTATCCATATTTTTTTGTGTTAGGAAATCATCTCGTGACTTCTCCTGTTCTAAAGAAAACTCAGTCAGTCTGTAAGACTAACTGACTAAAACCACATCTATTGTCTTACAGTTGCCTGGTGCGTTCCAGGACTAAGAGAACCTCTCGAACTCGCCATGTCCAGTGAGAACGTCATGTAAAATGTGACAACACCGTGACACCTCTTCAGTCACTTCTCAAAGAGAGAACTTAGCACCGCAATTTATAGTAGCATAATAATAATAATTTCCTTTATTTGAGGTAACTAGACCCATACAAACTTTACCACTAGCGCGCAATGTGTATCAATACTGAAACTACAATCCAGCTATTATTCTTTAGTAGCTTGTAACAAACAACTAATAATTTAGTATTACTTATCTTGTTTTTCTACATTAATTACCGCAGCAAACCGATACGCAGTTAAACAATTATTGAAACGATTCGATTTGCCGATACGATAGTGACCTCTTCGCCAAATATAGGTCAATCAAACGCGAGCTTGAGCAAATTCATTATGAATGCATGGAGTAAGTAAGTTGTTTGTGACAAGCGTGATTCCTGCTCGGAGTCAAGGTCGGGGGCTCTTCCTGTATTCAAATCGGGGAGTGACTTCATTGTTTGCGATTTGAACGGTCACACCGACTCGCGCCGTCGATACCTACCGACTAATGATAAAACGTCCTGTCGCTAACCGCTGCTAATGTTCGAATAATAGCGTTCATGCAAGTCGATACAGATATGAGATCATTATGAAACTCTACATGTGCTTATATTTTGGTCAAACCAATTAATAAAACATACTTATAGAAAAGAACTTACACTTGTGTTTATTTCTACAGGGATCGGCGAACGAAGAACAGTACTCACATTCCCAAACAAGATCAGAAGAATCATCAGATAATGAAGATGATGTCGGTGATCAGAGAGAAGAAACTGAAATTATGATCAAACAGGAGCCTGTCATAGAAACATACTGCATCACAACAGAAGCATCGCACAACCGGGAGCCTCCGAGAAGACCGGAGCGGCCCAAGCCACGGACACCAGTCAAGAAATACAAACTTACCAGACCCTTGTTGAAACGGAAATTGGTTGTGAAGGAAAATGAGTCTCTCGATAGTAGACTGCTCGAAACCTTGAAGTTATTGAGAAAATCAGATTTATCGAGGAAGAAAGATGAATGTGACAGCTTTGGAGATTATATAGCTATTTCTTTGAGGAAACATGATGAGAGAACGCGGAGTATGATCAAACAGGCCATCAATAATATTCTGTTTGAGCAGGAGATGAAGAAATACAGCAATAACCAGTACACGGTGGTGCTATCAGAGGTGGATGAGAATCCTCTGGTGTTAGGTGATAGTGACGATAAGTGACCACAGGACTGTAATGTATCTTTCAGTGAGACTGATTTTAGTAATTAATTATATAATTTTATAGTTTTTATATAAACTGCAACTGCTTGGCAATTATTACAAACAAAAACTCATAATATTATGAGTTGGTTTTACTTTGGTAAAGTGTTGAGTAGTGAAAATAATGGACAAGTTTCCATTCAATTAAATGTCTTTAATACATTAGAACTTTTAAAATCTCTGTTTATTTTAATCATATAACACTGTCATTTACAGAAACTTTACATCTAATCCGGTACACGATGGTAAAATGTCTAAAAATAATATAATACTCCAAATTTTATGATTTTTCCTTGTTGGAGGTTGTGTGAGTGACCCCGACGCAAATGCACGGATTTCTCGTAGTCCAGTGAAGGTGATGTTGTTTTGGTCTATAACTTCATATTTAAATGTTTGCATTATTAATTTGGGGGTCAAAGCAAAGTGACTGGATGCAAACGAGCCAGCAGAACTTTAAAACACTCTGTTGATATAATTGATTTTCCGTTCAAAGTAAACAATGTGGAAATTATCATCGTTCGTTTCTTTGATAGGTATAATATACAGTATTACCATTAGTCATTTTATCACAGTTTCCTGCATGACTCTCATAAAACAACCACTATCTAAATTAACTGTAACATTTCCAATTATCAGGAAAACCGCTGTGCAGTTCGCCGAACTATAATTATCTACAAGAATTATGGATTCAATAAAAAAGACAGCATTAACACATGTATCGTCAACCGCATTAAAACAACTGCATTGCGCTCGCCTTCAGTTTTTCCATTAGTTTTTACATCCATCAATCAATTATTTAGAGCAGTTGTCTACGTGCCTGCTCACACGACTAGCGCAAGTCTCGCATTTCGATATCACCTACATCTATCGCGATTGAGACTCTTGTAGCTGTTTTATTTCTATTGCTGTTTTTACGTTCTCTCACCGCTGCAGACTGTTTGTTAACCGACAATGTAATCTGAAGTTACATTTATTTGCTTAATACATTTTGAAATTGGTAAATGCTGTCTGTTTAAAGTCTAGTAGTTTCTTTGATGCATTATCTAGTGGCATTGAATTCATCGCTTCACTTGGATCGGAGGTGTCTTTAACTCTGTTAGGTAGCAGTGCATTGTATGCTGCAATGATCGATATTGCATGAGTAAGGGTAAGAAACTTGGTGAGGAGCATCACGCCACCTACGTCACCGCAGTGTGCATGTATGTTTGTTTTTTCGCGTGCAATCTAGCGATGCATTTGCATTTAATTGGCTTCAGTTACAAGAAAATTTTGCTCATAGCAAACTAGTTGAATCATTTTTCAATTCAATTGTTTAAACGTGTCTTATTATTGTAGTTTATATGTTGAATGGTATAATTGGATGTAGCTACCGTCTGCAACCGGTCGTCAATGACAAATGTGTTATGTATAGCGAGCCAGTTGAATATGTATGACACTTTGTTGTTCACTTCATTTTCAAAAATATATAATTATCGGAGGTATATCACACACGTGTCACATTATCATATATCGAAAATATTTTTGTATCGTCAATACATCAGTGTTCAAAGAATATTGAAAATACCAGCATTCACGTATACATTAGTGATGAACAATACGTTTTGACCTGAGCTGTTCGGTTTGACCCCTTTTTAATTCTGTTCGATGATTCATGCGAATATTTATGAAAAACACAATGTGGACGGGTTCACGTATTTCATGATTGAAGTATAAATTACTGAAAGTAAGAATGGCTGCATGGAGGTAATAAATATAATACGTATTGGAGTGGGTGTGGCAGGCCGTGCCGCGCATGCGTAATGAACCTGCTGTGCCACGGACTCGCTCCGCCAGCACCGAGCCACACTAGCGGGCTTCCATTGTACTACTATACCTAGATATTACCGAAACACCTTTTCCAAGTAAAACTTTCTGATATACGTCTCTCTCTTTGCGAAATGAAGTTATTTAACGGCGGCATCGAGAATTTCTTTGATCACAAAAGTAACTCATCATTTAAAACCTAAAACTATACGAGTCTATCTCGGCTTATTTTCTCAGGTTTACTTACACACCTCAAGAAAGACCTAGGTACGTAGGGGACAAACTTATTTGTTTAGGAACGATGTATCCACTAGGAAAACCGGTCCTTCAATGAATCGGGGTCCACCCAGCAACACAGGTTCAAACCACAACACAAGTAGAACCATAGGCCTATTGAGTGAGAACATACAGCTCCTCTACAAATTCTGTAAGAACTCTTGTCTGTATTGCATCAGCCATCGAACTCAGAACATGATGATATTGCATCAGTATATCGCTGAATAAATAGTTGGGCTCATATAGAGGGAAAACCACATTAAAAACAATTGAACAAGGAAGTTGAATATACTATTGTATCAATCTTTATATCCTGTAGTTTAAAGCCTTAGATTATTTTAAAGAGTCTTTCAAAATAGTGTTACTATGTCAGTAAACCGTACTAGGGAGAAAATACCGCCATATGCGTTCGTAAGGAGAAAATTTCCAACATATTTTCTCTGGAACTCGGTAATTGCCACGAATGTGACCCTCGAAAGGTCAGGCAGGTGTTCCATTGTACTCCCACGGCTGCCACAGTCCACGGCACATGGGGTATTACCCATTCTGTGGCTGAGGGTGTCTGAGGTGACCGAGCGATGGGGGTCACTTATGGATATGTCAGGGACATTTAAGGTAGAATTTACCGTTAGATATGTAGTTACTGTCGATGGCCATGGCAAAAAATGCGGTAATTCTATGACGAATTCAAAAGTTCATCATGTCAGTTTCTTGTCCAACATTTAGAGCAGAAAAGAATGCGGGAAATCACTGAAAAGTAATTAAAAACTGTTCGAGAATGATGTAAAAATGTTCTGGGGAAATACTGTTGTAATATTTTCTTCTCGAGATAATGAAAACGTGAATCATGAAATGAAATGACCCGTAATTTCAGATAACCTTCATACTACTCATCTACAGTGTCGTTATTAGGTATTTATATTAGTTGGAATGCTTAAATAACACGCTTGACTACCCGAAAGTTGTATCTAGATGTAAAAGATATTATAAGTACTTACATCCTTACTATGAGTTAAATAATTGATTATCTATATCACAAAGCAAACTTTGTCGGTAGCGTATGTCAGTCAGAAACTACTGAACCGCTTTTCAAGCAATTTTCACCAAGAGAGAATGATTCATGAGAAAGGTTTAGGTGCAATTGCATATTTTAATAGAGAAACGTCTAGAAGTCGGAAGATTTTTAACACGTTCAAACTAGTTATTTATTGTGGAAGATTTGGAATGTTTTTGTTGAGATTATTTTCATTAAATGCCAAAACTGAGATGAAGAATGTTAATATTTTCAGTAATTATATACTTCTTATTCATCTCGAGAACTATAATATAGGTACATATTCCTCTTGTCCTACCGATAGGCGAGCGAGTTAGCAACTGTATGCAATCATTAACTCAATGAAGCGGTATTATAATAATTGCCTGTAATTTAAGATACCCTGTAAAAACGGTCTGACATCAAATAAAAATTTTCCGTTCGATATTAAGCAAAGTTTCCTCAATTTGCGCAGGTACGAGTGCTGTAGGTAATTACTTCGTCCTACAAGTTACCACCAGCGGTTTCGTCAGCCCTGGTACCTACGTGTAGCACACATGTGTGTGATAGCCACACATCTGAGCTCGTTTCATGAGAATGTCGTACCACATGACTGCAGCAACACCAGACATATTGTCGCCTGTATCTAAATATATATCTTACGTAAGTTTCAGTGCTACACATATCAATACATTGAAGTATCTTCTATATTCCGCTACAATTATCAACCTTGTCGCTACAGGCATATTGCTTGTTTTCCCATGAACGGTAACATCAGATAAGGTGCGACCTCGAGATATCGACGCCAGACGTCAACGTCTTTGTTTTTGTTATTCGTTTATATCAGGATAATGACAGTCTTAGGTAATGGCTAATCTCTGATAAGGTGGCTGAAGGGTGACAAACAGCTGATGATAAGACTAAGCCTGGGACGCAATGACACGTTTTGTAATTGTGGCGGTTCAGGACATTGCTCTTAATCCTCTCGGTTTCATAATGTTTGAGATTCTCGAGAGCTAAGTAGATTGTGTGGAGCTGTTTCGTATGTCACGTATGAAGCAAGTAAATCGACTCTATTGCTTTCACAAAGTAATGTTAAGTAAATTAAATGCTTTAGATTTTGCAGTGAAATAGTGCATTTTAGTCATTTAATCTAGGATATTTACGTACTATCCAAGCGGGAGTAAATAAACTCAGTTAAGTATAAAACTCGTTCGCCATAAGGCCGGAATCGTATGGCGAGGTACCAGGCGAGTATAAATTGCAAGCGGATTTAATTCCCGCCGCGTCGGCAGTATTCGAAGCCGTAGTAACGCTGCGGATATAAAAACTACGATTTGCGTAAGTGTTTGGTAGTTACGGCAAATTATATTACACAGTTTTGTATTAGCTTCTACTGTTACATCAGTGATGGATGGTTTTATTGCATTTTCACTCCCGTTCCCTGTCAATCGAATATGAGGAATTAGGTTCTGGGTGTGGAAAGTCGCTGGGTGCTTCCTGGCCACCGATAAGTTCACTTGCCATCCGATAAGGACCAGGCCAGTGTCAGAGGCACGTTGTGTTCCACGTGGGCCTTAAGAGATGTGAGTATAATTGACGGGGCCTGCAATCCCTTTCGAACGATCCTGCAGACGAAGAGTAACCAGTCACAAGAAAACACGGGTGGCTTTTAAACAAAAAAGTTAATCATCTGTTACTAACTCTTACATAAAGTTGTGAAGAGCCAAGTGGTCTATGTCTGACGCAATTCCACAATCAAATAACTTCATAGAAGGGCTAGACTTTTCCAGTAATAAAACTATTTGAACAAGGCAAGCAGACCACTTACAGATACCGCTCCATATCTGCCGCAGTGAGTGCTAAAGTGTGCAATTAACAATAGGTAATTATATCAGTCTTGATATTTGATTGAAGTGCGTCTGTGTTGTGAGTGACTTGATAGTCTTGATACTCAAGGGCCCTCGAGTCGCGCAGGATTGCCGCGGACGTCACGCATCGAGCACTGTCTGTCTGTTCGAGTGATATAGATTGTAGACATTATGGCTGACAAGACCATGTACAGATAAGGAAATAATGTTACAGTACAACACGATCCTTTTACAATGAAGCTAAAACCGAATGTAAAGCCATGAAAAAAATATGGAAGATTTTCCTAGATTGCATTGTCAGAAAGCAAATTAAATTGATCCTTCCGTCCGCGAGTTCATTTTATTTTGTGTAGATTCGATTTATTTTTGTAGCCGTACACGTGGTCTTGAGTTATTTTTAGATAGCATCTTGTTGTTGTAGAAATTAGCGAAAATAATGCTAGAGATTGTTCGAGACCTCGTGTATAACAGGATAAATTCTGTTGATATGACTTGCGAAAATAAATTTAAGCAGATAAAATGGTCATCTTACGTTACTATCTCTAAACTAAAACAAAACTACAGCAAATCTTCACGACTCTCTCAAAAGTTCTAGAGGGCGTTGACGTTAGCAAGCGAGCACAGTCACGTCGCAACACTAGTGTAATACATTACATGAGGGAGGTTACAGAGATCTCACTCTCAAGTAAACAACACATGTCTCCGATGATATTTCTGTACAGAGGCCGAGCTCGTCACGTACAACCCACCACGATAAATTATACCACACATCGCATTCTTACACACAATTTTCAGCCTTAACATTCCTGAAATAGGGAAGATAATTGTGTCAAAGTTTGACACGACTAATGTCAATATACGGCGGTCCATCGAAACAGTTTTGATGGCAAAAAGTAATTACTAAAGTGTCACTTTGAAGTGCGATTCTTTTGAGGGCGTTCACGCTAATTGTTCTGGTGAACTTCCTGACATCAATGGCCGCAGATAAAAGCGGTGACGGCGGAGGGAAAAGATGTTTTTTTCAAAATGAAATGAAAATATTTGCGCTGGTATATTTGCGGAGTGACTCACGCAGAATATTTACACATGTAGAGTAAGTTTCCGTACTTCAGAAACACGTGGAGACACTTGACTTGCGTCAGAATAAAAAGTAATGCCTTGTGGAGAACTTAATGGTTCTCCACAAGGCATTACTTGGAGTTCGAAGACTGTAAATAAGATCTGAGTGATAATAAAGTGTTGCTGATGAAGTTCTTATGTAGTTAGCAGTAATGTGGTTAGACAGAACCAAGCTGAAAAGGTTCATTGAACTCGTAATAAGTTTATCCTAGAAATATATCTATGCCAATAGCTGATCGAATTAGTTAGCAAACCTACGACCTCCTAGGTCACAAGCTAGCCTTTGGGCCATCTCAATAAAAAAGAACATTCGTCCGAAATATAAAATTTAGTTCATCACGTACAATTTGTTATTACTCATTTTCTAAGTTTTTATTGCTTCTAAATATTAATATAAATTATTCTTGCGAAACAATTTGGCGATCTCTTTAACTTTTGATCCTTGACATGATATTTTCAGCAAAAAATGCTTCAGAAATGCCTCAGTAATTCCGTCGATAAAATATGGAGCGACTAAGATCTCATTAAAGTATTTTATGACTCACTGAAAATATAATTTAAAATATTCCGCTATGAGATAGAAGTAAGAATTTCTGAAAATCATAAAATTACGTCACTTCTCTTAGAAATAAGACCCGTGAAACATTGATAAGGAGAGCACACTGATAAGAGCTATCAGCCGGTCTCGCACATTTATATCATATTTATTAATAGGTGGAGACGTTATATTATTATTACAGTACCTATTTACATAACCAGTCACTTAAATAATAATTATCACTACGTCTATCCACTTTGCATAAGTTCAGTGTAAGAACTCGGTTAATTACTATCAGCATCTTGATAAATTGACAAGATTTGATTCTTGATATAAGTTCTTCTTCCTTTCGACGAGTGTAATGTAATGTAACGTAGACGTACTAAAAATATCATATTCCACAAAACCGCAAACCTTTTTTTTACCTGTCAAAAAAGCAAAAAATAATCGATACCATTAAATTTTTTAGGCGATACCTGTATATTGGAATATGATATTTATAGTACCTAAGTTGTTGCAATTACTTATCAGAAAACCGCAGGAAACTTTATTAATTTTGCAATCGTTGTGATAAAGGAGAAAATTAGGACACTGAAAACAAACTTTTCTAAGATCTTTTCCCATGTAAACATTATGAAATTGAACAAACAACAGCTAACAGTACCAAACGCATTGTGGTATGCCTTCTTAGAACTACAACTAAGTCAGTAACCCTATATTTGTCATGTTTGGACAGATCATACGCTACCACAAACAAAAATAAAATTCCCGCAACATTGATCTTTCGATCAAAAGTTTTCCTTAAAACCACAAGTTACTGGTGCGACCTACTTCAAGGAATTGCATGCAAAACATAATTACAGTAGCGAGTTAAAACGTTGCGTACGTGAGGCCCGCCACGATACTACGCTAAAGAAAGATATAATTATCGCGAGTACCAAGTATTTCGGGAGATGACTGCGCGACAAACAAAAGGAAACTTACTCTTTTGTACAATATATCTTTACTGTTGTTTAGATAATCGTCATCATCTGTTTTGAGGTTGACAGTTTTTTTTTGTATGTGTTTTTCAGTTCTGTTGAAAGACATGTGTTAATTTAATTGTTTTCGGTGGTTTAGGTATGTTTTTCAGTTGTCGTATGTAATGATCATTATTTTATAGTTCTTTTGTTTGTCTCTTCTTTAGTTTTTTTTATCATTAATTAGATGCTTACGGTAATTCTGAGCAATATTTTTATTTTCCGTTATAATGCTAATCGTAGTTTCGTTCTGGACATTCACAAATTGCTAGTCAATAAACGCACAGTTATCTTGGCCGCGTCCTGTCCGCGACTGGTCCGGTCGGTCCCGTCGGACAGGACCCGTCCGGACAGGTTCGGACGAGTTGGCACACAAACCCGCCGGGACGTCTTCACGACCGCTCCTTTTCGAGTGGATATGTTACTGTAAAAGCACGAACTACGGTAAATCCTAAGATTTTCCAGTAAATCCTAAGATTTACCAACTCTTAATGGTAAAAGTCCGAGCCGTCCTATGATCAACGTTTATTTTGGACTTTTACTACCTCTCACTTGGTAAAATTTTAGGATTTCCCTCAAAGACACGGTAAATGTTAAGATAAACATTACCAAAAGATTGGTAACGATTTGACTGATTAGTAGTATAAATGTTTAATAATTGCTCATAGGTATTTAAGGATTTGAATAATTATTAATTGAAATATATGATTAAGAAGTATGCATTGTTCTGTAAGACTATGGACCGTGTACTCACTAAGTTCCTGGCATTCCTAGAAACTTATGACATCCTAAGTGACCGTCAATACATTGAACAACTGGTGATCTTCTAGCGTATGCCATCCGTATCTGGAGTGAGACATCGAGAAGCATGGTAAGCGCTTGCCGTCCCTCTCGACATCTCGAAGGCTTTCGATAGGGTCTGGCACGAAAGCCTTATTAGTAAGCTTCCTTTTTTCGTTTTACCTGCTGGATTGTGTGCTTGGATTGCAGACTTACTGCACTAGATGACAGCACTATTATTGAGAGATACATATCCAGTGCACGAACTAGTGGGTCACAGATCCAGTCTCTCCGAGTGGCTATGGTTGAGCGCTTGAATTGGTCCTTAAAGGCAGTCACTGAATGGGGCGACACAATTTGGTCAAATTCATTGCTGCTAAAACCCAGACGTGTTTGTTTTCCGCTAAAAGGAGCCAATTCAGCCCTCCTCTTTCTTTCCTGGTTGCAACCGTGCCAATAACCGATCATCTTGATCTTCTTCGTGTTACTTTGACGTCAACTCTCAACTTTGCTCCATATAATAATGAAGCAAAGGCTCAACTGGGAATCCTTGCGAAGGTGAGACGCCGGAACAGCTGCTCACACTTTATCAAGCGCAAGTTCGATCGTGTATGGAGTGCTGCTCTCATCTTTGGGATGGATCTGCCCGATATCAGCTTGAAGCGTTTAAAGCAATTGAGAGAGGAGAGCCAAGAGTATCATTGGTCGCTAGCCTGTCGGTTTTCTACCGGTTGCATTTTGGGGAGTGTGCGTCGGAATTGCATATCCTAATTCCGCCTAGCCCGTTCCATCATCGGACCACCAGGCGTACGGCGATGCGCCATCGGTGACCGGTACATGGTAGACATCCCTCCTATACGCACAAAACGTTTTGGGAACACATTTATTGTGCGTACAGTTAAGGAGTGGAATTCCCTGCCGGAGCCTTTGTTTCCTGCTAGCTACAACCCAAGAATTTTTAAGTCAAGAGTGAATAAGTTACTTCTAGGTAAGCGCGCTCCATCGTCGACCGTATTGTCGCTTTCCATCAGGTGAGATAGCGGTCAAACGCTAACCAAAACCAACTTTACCGACCCTCACTGGTAAGACCTAGCATGTACCAAATTCTAATGGTAAAAGCCCGATAAAATCATTTCTTTTTTACATATTCTTACATTTACCGACTCGTGTTGGTAAACCCTAAGATTTACTGGTAAAACCTAAGATTTACCGTGGTTCGGGCTTTTACAGTAACAGATATATCACATGTATACGTATGTATAAACCTCTTGAAAAATTACTGGACGTTGAAATTTTGGGATGAGACGACCGAAATAACAATGCGGTCCTAAGCATAATCTACAAGAGTACCTACCTACGTAAGTAGGCATATTTGGTTATATTGTTAGTTAGTTGTATCTTTTAACAGTAACTATGGTATGTATTACTTCCAATATTTTATTACTACCAATACCTATAATACAATTGTTTTACTACCGATATAAGAAAGCCGAAAGTAAATTTTCTTTCAAACGTAAAATTCGGAACTAGGTAGGTAGGTAAGTACTACTTCTCAAACTTAATTGAATTGTTGTCGTAATTGTCTATTTTAAGTTCTCTCAATTATATTGATTTAATATTGATCATAGTATTTATTAACTTAGAATATTAGCATAAAAGTATACGTATCCACTTAGTTTATCCTTCTAAAACATCTATTTGAAGTATCTGTTATTTACTTATTTATTGTGCAGACCTACCACAGTGCTGTCTTTTTAACCCTAAGGTTGATTGGTATAGAATGCCTTAAGTCCGCCTATGTATCACTGTACATGAAGTTTAAATAAATAAATAAAACTATAGTGCAAATAACTATCAGAGCTAGCAAGCTACTGTAGTTTCGTTAACGTCATATTTTAAAACGTTTCACAATTTATGTGTAAGTATGTTGAAGTCCTATCATAGAATATTCCATCTAGATATGTGTAAATCTTGATCTAAAAATGGAAACGAGAAAAACCATCCCTGAAAATATAAATTTGAACAAAGCTTTTCTCTGTTTCAAATAAAAAATCTTTCCATTTTGATAAATTAAACAACTCTGGCCAAATTCAGTTCCGCCATACTGTCGGAATTGTTCTAAAAATATACATAATTGTAGGATGTCCCCTAAATGTAGGCAAAAAGTCGGCAGGCCTGAAATATTTGTGCTCCTTATAATTGAAAAAGCGAGCTCTGGGATGATGTCGGCGACAGCCGGCCATTATAACGACGCGCGTAAAAAACAGGCTCGGCAGAGCAGGAGGCAGGAGGTGCGGATTTTTTCTAATTTCGCACGCTCCCTTGAATTTTTACAGACTTTTGTAAGATAATGTAATATTATATTTTTGTTAAGAATTTTATTCTGTTCTGTTAATTCTGAAGAGTACCTATAATACAATAAAATGAGCATTTAATTTCAGGGTATATTGAATGAAGTTATTGAAGTAGAAATATTTATAAAACATTAATAAAATCATCTCATTCATCAGGCCAATAAAAAAGCCAATCTAAAAAATGTATCGTGTCCAACAGAAATTTCTAGATTGATTACAAAAACGTGCCAACCACTCGTATAACTTTACTACAAACTGCATAATTTTTCTATTAGCCTATTAATAGACATTTTAAGGAAAAAGAGTTAAAAATAACTAGTCAGGCAAGACTCAAGATCAACCGCTACGCAACAGTTGTTTTCTTTACTCTGGCGAGGCGAGATCACACAACAAATAAAATACGATATTATGAAGCATAATAGGTCAATTTCAATTAATTGATCGTTACATAAATGTAAACACATTAACCTCTTTTTGACTTTTGATGTCAGTCCGAACTCAACGAATAAAAGGTCGTTGATATCTACAGTAATTAATTTAATTGTTTTTCAAATCAACCCAGGAACTGCATTATCATACATCATCATCATCATCATCAGTAAGCAAAAATAATCAACATGACCAACCAAACTATAGGTTCGTTTAACATCACACACAGTCACACACACACACACACACAGTTTCGAAGTTAGTGTCCCGGCTTCGGCAACAAATGCAGCGATGAACATCTAAACAGTATAAACCTTCCAAAATAAATGACACCAATACCAAATGACGTTACAAACCTCTTAATATGTCATAAATAATCTAGACAAAGTATCTGGGTGAAAGTCTAGTCTAAATTAATACAAGGAAAACTTGCCAACACGGCCTACGTGACATTTGTCAGATGGCTGTCAGAGACGTAAGATGGCGGCCGCATAGGAGGAAAGGAGAGAGTGAGATGTT
Organism: Mythimna separata; assembly: GCA_030763345.1. Lineage (NCBI taxonomy): Eukaryota > Metazoa > Arthropoda > Insecta > Lepidoptera > Noctuidae > Mythimna > Mythimna separata. Next base: position 20,873,276 of record CM061187.1, on the reverse strand, counting down.
ACTACTGAGGGGTGCTTTACCTGAACCTGTTCGGTATTGGGGTAGCTCTTTAATTGTTGATATTATTATTGTGTATTTGGGTATTTTGGTACCCCTCTCAGCAGGGAATGTTGCAACAATAAATACATATTATGTTAACTACTTATTTCATATTCAAATGAAGCCGAAACTTACGCAATCTTTTCAAAAAATTCTTCACTCGAAAGTGAGTTACCGGTCTACTCAAAATATCTATTCTGTTTTTTTAATTACCATGCCACACATGGTATTTTTGATGTATTTCATGATTTTTTAGGTTTCATAGAAAATATACATCATTCAATAATATGAAAGTGTCTTTTATTAAAAAAAATATTTTTAATTTATTTACTACAATCATTCATAGATCATTGTTTTGGCAAGGAAGTGAACCCAAAACTGTTAAAATCTTTGTCCCTAATGTAAGTTACGTTAGACCTTCAAGTCTACCTAAATATTTTATATTTATATTTAGCAAAGTAAAAGCCAACACTCATTACAAAAATACTTTTAATAGGAATGTCAAGTACAAGAATTACTTACAATCAAACATTTTAATCTTATTCACTAATTAACTAAGTTCAGTTCAGTACAAACATTACTTACTAGCGAAGTTATTTTAAAATACAAAGTTAAGATCGTTTTACATGTTATACACTTAGATATATTGAAATTGGTCCAATATGTCAGAATACTTAAAAAAATACATCAATTACAGACAATAATGTAAAAAGATCACAAAACAATAACGTACAGTCCGTTCAAATACTCGTACAAACAACAACATTGTATTAATTTTTCGAATAAAAGTTATTCCGTCTGAGTCTCGTTCACTTTACTGTCTTCCTCCGTGACGCTGACTGCGACCACCATGTCCACGATCTTGGGCTGCAGCCTCAACGCCTTCTGCGCGGGCAGGCTCCTCAGCAGTGAGGCGATGTACTTGCCGAACACGTCGTAGGTGTCCTCCGCGCGCGTGGCGGTCACCGCGGTCACGGGGGTCACCTCGTTGAGGAAGATCTGCTGGCTCTGGTTGTAGTGGTCGCTGGGCCCGCTCGAGTTCGAGCGCCGCCGCCGCTTGCCCCGGGGCTCCTCCGACACCTCCTCGTTCTCACTCTGCCCCTCCGACTGCGAGTAGTTGGCGATCGGCTCCATGTCTACCTGAGCCTGAATCCCCCAGTCATCCTGCTCGTCAATATCATAACATTCCATCTTCACATTGGTCACAAGTTCGTTCGGCCTAAACTGGAAACAAAAAGTTTTATTAAGGTACATGTAAATAAATCATAATGAAGTAAAACGGCGTGAATAATGATAGAAACTTACGTCGTTGCCAAGCAGCCGTGACGTCTGCAGATGTGGTCGGATGAACGAGTCCATGAGGGGGAACCACGGCACCTTCGGCTTGTACAGCTCCGGCGAGTTGGGGCCCACCTTGTCCAGACTGTGCTTGATCTTCTTCAACTCTTGAGAGTAAGAGTTACGCAAGTTCTTGAATTTAATCATCACATGTTTTCCTTCAAAGTTCTTGATGTTGAGAATCCTGGCTATTTTGTCGGCGGCGCGCGCTCGCTTGGTCTTGTTCGGGTAGTCGTCGAGAGAAGAGTTCCACAGACATGGCTCCTTCTTGTACTCCGAGATCAGTTGTAAGGTTTTCCTGTCGTTGATGCGCAGTATCGAGTTCTGCGTGAGGTCGTGCGAACTAATTTTCTCACGCATGGTGCTGGCGTGCGCGCGTGGCGGCGGCTCGGGCGACGTGTAGCGCGGTGCGGTGCGGTGCGGTGCGGTGCGGTGCGGGGGGGGGCGAGGTGCGCGCGCGCGTGGGTCCGTCCGCTCGCTCGGCGTGCTCACGCCACACTGACGCCGCCGTGGCGCCGCCGTGACGTCACTCGTCGTGGCGCGCGCCCCGTGCACAAGGCGTGGTCTGCCGCGCGGCTATCGCGCCGCTTTGTTCTCGCGGCGTGGGCAGAATGCTAACCGTAACTACCGTACACTGCTGTCGATGAGCATTTAAATAACACATGTAAGTACTTTGTGTACTAAAGACTCCATATTCTACAGAACTATGCAAAAATATAGATATATTCAAGAACACGACCGTAACCAAATCCGTTTACCTCCGCCTCGCGTGCGGTGAACAGCTGACTTGAGTTTTTTTATCCCTCGATCAGCTGTTGAGAGTATTTCGTAAAGTAAGGGAACCCGTAACGGCCTCCATAATTCCGGGAATTTTACGGCGGCCTTCCGCCGGGGACTCCTAAACACCATGAGAACGAGGACGTAGTTTTTTCTTGCATAATTTTTTCTAACCGACAGTAATGCGTTTCGAGAAAAAAACTTGATAGATACGGCTTCTCAGAAGTCTAAAGTAAAGTGTTCTTAATTGTTGATTACTTTAATGACTAATGAAGTAATACGGCGGATTATTTTAATTAACTGAGTAGGTATTGATAAGCCGAAACTAAGGGAAATAATTAATGTAGTTAGAAGCTATATAGTTAATCAGTTAGGATTAGTATGATTATATTAATAGTTAGGTATAATAAACCTATCATTAGTGCACTGCATACACTTTTATGAAATACCGATTATTTCTCGAAAGAAATGTGAAAAAATATAGTACCTTGAGATATTATGATGACGCACGTCAGATGGTATCGGGTGTGCACTGTGAGTATGGGTCTTGCAGTAAATCAATAGATTCACAATAGATGTGAAGCCAGTGGCGGCTTGAAGCGCAGGCTCCTGGGATTTGTGAAGTTGTACACGGGCTACAATATATTATATTATGTATGTTGGGCACCGCAACCTAGAAAAACAGTTCAACTTCGGTCATACTATCTGAATAGTTACTTAAAAATAATCTAATTCCTTTCCTATCATACAACTAAGTAGATAGTGTAATTAGCTCGCATTTTAATAAAGTTCTACGTCTGCCTATTTAAAAAAAACGTTTTCCCACACAAGGAATAACTCCTGTATTCGGAGATTGTTCACAAACGTGTAAACTTACATACACAAGATACTTAGACCCAGAACACCTACCTATAGGCCATACGAAACTTTTTAAGTTCGGGAATCGAACTTGCGACACACAGCGCAGCAGCCAATCGGTCAACCACTGCGCCAACCCTGCCGACGTTACTATACGATCTCCGTAACCACAGTAGGTACTATGTATGTACATACTAACAAACGAAGTAAGTAGGAAAGTAGGGGTGAATAGGAACTGAAAACTATACTCGTGGTTCTAGGACGCACAAGGCAACTGAAAGAACATAGGTGTAGTGTAGTCGTAGTCAGTATAAGTCTGACACGCCCTCCCGCTCCACCTTAGATCGGGAGAAGTCATTAGATGATTTCCCATCTTAAAAAAAAGTGTTACTTAGATAAATAGGAATAAAATTTTGGTTAGGATTTTCATTAGACATGGTAGTACCTTTATCTTTATATTATCGATTTCTTCAATTAATGAGTAAATAGTACTTTAGTAAGTAAGTAATTGGGAAAAATTATGTGTAAATCCTCATAAAATGATTGGCCTGTTGGTATAGTGGTTAGTAGCCAGGGCAAATGTGCCGTAGTTCGTGGGTTCGATTCTCACCCAAGACAAATGTGTGTGTGACGAGCACGATCGTTTGTTCTGTGTCTGGATGTACGAGCAATTTATCTATAATTTATGTTAATATTTAGAAATATATAAGTATAGTTTATCAGTAGTCTAGTATTAATAACACAAGCTCTGCTTGTTTTGGGACTAGATAGTGTTGTGTGAAAGTTGCGAAATAATATTTTAAAATATTTGTTTTACTCCTGCGTTGTTTACGCTCTTTTGAGTGTATGTACTACCCAAGATTTATATTGCAATATTAGTCATACATACAGGTATGTAAGTATTAGGTGGAAGTAATCAACACTAATGCGGATCACCGATTACTTATAAACTAATTAACTACACTTAATTAGTTCTTTGTGCAGGCTGTGTGGGTCGATCTGCTGTGTAGCCGGATAAGGGAAGCTGTGGATGAAGATTAGAATATGTTTTTTTTATTATGCATAGTTTCGCTCCTCGTAAAATACTGGTATTCAGCTAAAATCCGGCTTGACTGGAAGCCGACCCCAATATAGTTGGGAAAAGGCTAGGAAGATGATGATAGTTTCGCGTTTGACAACTATCTCACCTGCTAGTAAAAGTTAGGTTAGGCGAAGATTTCGTTAGTCATCGACGTGTTTTTTAGGGTTCCGTAGCCAAAATGGCAAAAACGGAACCCTTATAGTTTCGTCATGTCCGTCTGTCCGTCTGTCCGTCTGTCCGTCTGTCACAGCCGATTTACTCGGAAACTATAAGTACTACAGTGATGAAATTTGATGGGAATATGTGTTGTATGAACCGCTACAAAATTATGACACTAAATAGTAAAAAAAAGAATTGGGGGTGGGGCCCCCCATACATGTAACTGAGGGATGAAAATTTTTTTTTCGATGTACATACCCGTGTGGGGTATCAATGGAAAGGTCTTTTAAAATGATATAAAGTTTTCTAAAAAACATTTTTCTTAAAGTGAACGGTTTTTGAGATATCAGCTCTCAAAGTCGTAAAAAGTATGTCCCCCCCCCTCTATTTTTATAACTACGGGGTATAAAATTCTAAAAAAAATAGAGGTGATGCATGCTAATTAACTCTTTCAACGATTTTTGGTTTGATCAAAGTATCTCTTATAGTTTTTGAGATAGGTTGATTTAACTGTAATTTAGGTTAGGCTCCATTCACCAGGTGTATAAATTGACATAATAAGTTTATTATATTTGCTGCTACGGAACCCTTTGTGCGCGAGCCCGACTCGCACTTGGCCGGTTTTATTTTAAAGTTATTTCTACATCGTGCGAATATCACAAGACACCCAGTCCCGGAACAGCTATCTACAGGCCATGCAAATATTTGTTTCGTGCGGAATCAAACCCGCGTCACACAGTGAAACAGCCAACCACACATAGCTCAACCACTGCACCAACTGTGTTACTTATCGTGTTACATATATATCTATAAACCTATCGGTTTTGAAGTCCATCGCTTTATTCAAATCCATTTTAATCTTTACATACATTTCTTTTACTAATGTTGACTCCGATCCCACCTGATGGTAAGTTGTGATGCAATCGTTGCAATTTTCCTTTAACACACACATTAAAGTTACAAAGTGAAAAGCTATTTTGTAATACCCTACCTATTAGGCAAAATTTCAAATTAGACTCAAATACTCCAAAAACATTTTACAGAAAAAAGATGGCTTCCTTTTAGCTCAACTCAAGAGTCGAACCCGAGGCACTACAGCTGCATTTACGGCCATTTAACTCGACATATCTGGCCATCCCCTCTGCCAATAGAGCTTCATACTGTCATTTATTTAATTTTTTGATAAAGATATTCCACAACTTTCACACAACGATATCTAGTCCCAACCTAAGCAGTGTACCAGAAAACTGATTGACATACATATATCTGTAAATATACATAGATAAGGCAACCCCCGAAAAAGAAAAAACTATAGTGTTCATCTCAAAAACTTTTGGCATTACAAAAACCTCACCTAAAGTTGAGAATCGAACCTGCGACCTCCACCTTCCGGCATAGCAGTTAGGACCATTAACCACTAGCGCCCATTTTCAATAAGCTACCTATCTAAAGCTGCAGCTACTAAAGATAAACAAATCTATCCTTTTGCCCTTACTTGCTTTCCTATAACCTACCGACGGTTAGCATTTCCTACCAAAATTGTAACATTGACATGACAACTAGAATCTTACTGTTTATCGGAGATAGCTATCTATTTATGAACTGCGGTAGGTTATTGAAAACGGGCGTAGACCAACAGGCCAGTCAGCCAGTAATCTATATCTTTAAAACGAGAAACTGAATGACTGATACATCACCGCCAAGCCGAATCTACCGGGATTAGGAGCATGAAATTTTGCACAAGGTTTCCTTATATAACATAGGTGAGCACTAAAAGAGGAATTTCCAAAATTCACCTCCTAAGGGCATGAAACGAGGTCCAAAGTTTGTATAGAAAAACCTGTTTTCAAGCGGATAAAACAGTTGGCAGAATCTAGTGCTTACGTACTTAGTTATTAATGAAATAAAAACCGGTCAAGTGCGAGTCGGGCTCGCGCACAAAGGGTTCCGTAGCAGCAAATATAATAAACTTATTATGTCAATTTATACAGTATATTTTTTGATCTATCTTATAAGGTTCAGCCATCGTTTTCAGTGTAAGCACAATAACTTAACCAAAATTACAGTTAAATCAACCTATCTCAAAAACTATAAGAGATACTTTGATCAAACCAAAAATCGTTGAAAGAGTTAATTAGCATGCATCACCTCTATTTTTTTTAGAATTTTATACCCCGTAGTTATAAAAATAGAGGGGGGGGGACATACTTTTTACGACTTTGAGAGCTGATATCTCAAAAACCGTTCACTTTAAGAAAAATGTTTTTTAGAAAACTTTATATCATTTTAAAAGACCTTTCCATTGATACCCCACACGGGTATGTACATCGAAAAAAAAATTTTCATCCCTCAGTTACATGTATGGGGGGCCCCACCCCCAATTCTTTTTTTTACTATTTAGTGTCATAATTTTGTAGCGGTTCATACAACACATATTCCCATCAAATTTCATCACTGTAGTACTTATAGTTTCCGAGTAAATCTGCCGCGCTAGCGATATGAGCAGTAAATACGTTTTGCGTAGTTTTGAGTAATTGACGCGCAAAGTTTTTGTTACAAATTTTGTTTATATCAATTGTGATGGTTGAAACGTATAGCCCAAATAAAGCGCTTTTATATTCTTCACTCAATAAGGTTGTGTATATATTTGAATAGTTTTAGATGACGAATTTCCTTTTATATTTAGTGTTAGTTGAAGCAACTGAAATAGAGCTGCCGTTATTTTAAACGAAATTCACTAGTTCCCAATAAGCTATCAAAACAGGTGTCAGCATATCTGGTAGAGCTTATTGCGCTGATTCGGGATCAATATTTAACTCATTTTGTAAAAAAATTGACTTACTGCTAATATCGCTAGCGCGGCAGAAATCGGCTGTGACAGACGGACAGACGGACAGACGGACAGACGGACATGACGAAACTAAACCCTAATAAGGGTTCCGTTTTTGCCATTTTGGCTACGGAACCCTAAAAAACTGAACCAAGTCTGTTTTCGACCACACTCTGATAGCACCTTGGTATCTGGTTTGTGACCGATAACCAACCGGGTGACACCGGTTCTTATCACAAGAAAATTATCTCCAAACAACTTCTGACACTACTTTAAATATACATTTTATGGAGCATTTTTATTACATTTTTTTCAGAATAAAACACTTATAGGTATAGACTTGAAGATAGCGTCTAGTACCTACTTTCGTGGGGTTTTTTTATTCTTACTTTATGATCTGTTTCTTCACGTGATAAAGCCTATCAGGAAAGACCCATCCGAAGATTGAGAGTGGTTTTCCACCCCTTTTACACCTAAACTGTTGGAGATAATGTTACATGTCTTTGAGATAAAGAAATGTCGTAATATGTGGTCATAGTCGCACCGATACTGAGGCCTTTTGAACCTTTCTTCCTGGGTTGGTATGTATGATATTTCTGTTATTCTATATGTACCTATTATATATAAGTAAAGTAGGTGTGTATGAAAGTTTATTACTTTTTCACGCTCAAACTTTTCAAAGGATTTCAATGAAACTTGGCATACGAGTAGACTATGTTCTGAAATATCATATAGGATTAGGACTATTTTATTCCCTTGGGATATTTTTCTACTATCACGAGGGTGAAGCTGCTGGCAGCAACTAGTATAGGTATTAAGTATACAAGATTCTAACTTACATTTTTGATGATTTGTTAAATCAGATATAGGTAGTATAATTTCTTATACTAATTGAATCGTTTAAAAACTAAAGCTTATTTGCTTTACTGAGCATGAGCACTGAGCAGTCTGGACACTTATCATCTTAAAAACATCGTATAATCTAGATAATAAGTGCCAATAATGATGTTTTGATGTAGGAACTCGTCATGTTTGTAAATATGAAATCGCGGTAGAAATAATAGGATGAAACCGGTTTCATATCGTTTGGCTGAAAACTAGGTCTTTAGCCGTGGAGATAAGAACTATTGACGCTTGTCAATGACCTTTTTCTAGCATAGACGATAATAAACAAATATTTTTAGGTGCAAAGAATCATAAAGATACCTTTCAACATTTTTTTCTAACTTATCTTGAGTTAAGGTAGGGTATGCTCAAAAAACATGTCATAAGTTCTAGAACGCAAAGGATAAGTGAAAGAATGAAGGTTGGTTTTAGTCAGTAAAAGTCTGACACGCCCCGCCCTCTTGTTCCGCACTAGAGCGAAGAAGTCATATGATGATTAAAATCCCCATAAAAAGGTTACAAACATAAAAAAAGCTATTTGAATTTGCTTCTAATTTTACAAAGCTGTACATATCTCACAAATTCTTGAGTAAAATACCTAAATTTTTTCAATATTTAATTGCATTTCAAAAAACTGGATCCTACCAGACCGATAACCTATTCCATTTCCCTCGATTCTCCATGAATTCTATCGAATTAATGAATACTTCTGTGTGTATTATCTAAGCAACATAACATACTGCATAAATATTATCTATTCGAAACGCGAACGAATGTAGGTCGAAATATAATAACATCTGGCTTTTTATGCCTGCAGATACGTTGCTCGTTTACCTACAATCATAAAATTCACATTTACAGCCGCAATCTGTGTCTGCCTCACTCTGAGTGTTGCTGACTCGTTATATCTTTCATGAGTTTTATTTTGTCAAAGCAGTTGAGAGGATGAAGCATCTAGAAGATGTTCATCAACATCAGCATTCACTACAAGAGACTTAGCCAAGTTGATTATCTAATCGTTAACGCTATTAGAACGTCTCTTCTCAACGTCGTTAGAAGTTCGAACAATCGAATAAAAAATTCGTAGACAATATGTTTCTTCGAATTTTTTATGTGTCGACAAAGTTTAAAATGATAGAATGAAATGTAATCATTTTCTACAATGATCTTCACTACATTATGTAGTTTTTGGTATAGATGATGGCTAGTTTCAATTTTGACAATCGCTAACGAAATGACCAAGCAACAATTTTTTTTTTTAATCGCTTACGCTGAGGCGTTACCGATTGCAGAAAGAGATTTGACAGAAAACAGTCGTAACTTGGTTAGGCCTGCTGGATACGTGAGTTTGATGTCCTGCTACGATCATTCATGTCTTACCAGAAACTAGCCGCCACATTACGGAAATTGTCTTCCTATCCATCTAGAACCTGCCTTTTCAATTAACAGCCATTGGTTTAAGGACGGCTGAATTATAGCAGCTATAGTTTATTCCACTTACAAAAGAGTATTTGTGTTTAAACTTTAAAAAATACAGGTGATTTAACAACTATTAAAGAGCTTCTGTGTGCAGCTGTTTCAGCTATAGTTAACTGTTGGTTAAGTAGGTGCATAACAAAGAGGGATAATACAAAAAAAGACTAAGTTAATCAAAGAAAAAATAGAATATAATATAAAACAGAATTATTATTATTGTGTGCAAATCGAATAATGCATACTAATAAAAACATAATCAGAATCATAAATTGCAACGGACAAAAGAACCAGTAACTTGACATTATCAAATACGGAAATAATCAAAATAATAGGAATAATATTTGTTTGTCAATGACGTCATTTGGCATACGTGCACACCGCCACGATGGTTTAGTGATCAAAGTGGGACGGCATCGAATAGTCCTGGGTTCGATCCTTACGTTGGGTACTGTATTGTGTTTTATTTGGACTTAGTAGCTCGAATTAATAATGCTTCCTTGACAATGGCGTCAGTTGGTATACGTGCAGATTGCCACGATGCTCTGGTTAACAAAAGAGGGATGGTATCGAACAGTCCATTTTTTTTTGAGGGTGAAAATCAAATGACACCTAGCCCTGGGCGGAGCAAGAGGGCGTGTCAGATTTTTGCTGACCAAAACCACACCTGTGTCCTTCAGTTGCCCCTTTGCATTTTAGGACCACGGGTTTCCTTTTCAGAAATTCCCCGCGGATCGAATAGTCCTGGGTTCGAACATCCGACATTAGGTGCGCTGAGTGCGAGCTGTCATTACGTTAACGCGATAGAGACGTTTATCGCGTGTCGCTCTCTGATTGGTGAAGAGTTTGGAGCGAACCAATCAGAGCACCACACATCATAGACGTCTCGATCGTGTTAACGTAAAAAGAACTCGCATCATGCACGCTGTACTGAGTTTTACCTGGACTACGTGGAATGTAGTACCTGGAATTTGAGGCAGGCAGATGGAAATAGACACAATACCTTATCCCTTACTTTTTCCCTTCCTTTTTCATTTTCTTTCCTATTTTTTTTTTGCTGTACAGTACAATTTATTCTATTCTATTCTATTCCTTTGCAGCTTATCTCCAGGCCTATCTCTCCGTGACACAAGCGTGATGCTCCACATCACGTCTACCTGCAGCAGCGCGGCGGCTCGTGAGCGCGTATCTCGGGCACACAGCGTCGTACGATGTTGTTTGTGCTGATAACGGCTGATAAGGCTGGGCTAGTTTATATTCACGTATGCGCGGCTTTGTAGATATCCTGACACACATTACAAGTTATATTTAAACTTATGTCAATAGTGATAGTGTTTGAAACGTCCTGATTGCCTACTATGTGGTTAGGTTATCTTTTTTTCTATTCATTCAACTAAGATTTATTTGACTACGAGATCGACGTTTGAATCGTGTTTGTAATTTGTTGTGTAGTAATTTGTATGTGACACACACACACATCAAAGACCAAGACACCTCCCACATCTTGGGATAGATTACTTCTACTTGCAAACAAATTATTGCCAGTTATTATAGTTAACATAGGTATTATCGTGGCTAGATAATAAACAGCCGCACAGGTCGATCTTCAAGGTTAAGCAACGCTTGCCAAGGTGGTTGGTCTGTGGATGGGTGACCATCTTTACACACCGAGTTTTCTCCGTGCCTCGGAAAGCACATTAAGCTGTAGGTCCCGGCTGTCATTTATAGATCTTTGGCAGTCGTTACGGATAGTCAGAAGCCGGTAAATCTGACTCCAGTCTTGCCATGAAGTACCGTGGTATTCAACTAAATCCGGCTTGACTGGAAGCCAACCCCAATATAGTTGGAAAAAAAAAGGCTAGGCAGATGATGATGACAGGTATTATTGAAAAGGCAGTGTCGAGATCAGTGCTGGCCTAGAGGTAATGGTCCTGACTTACGAGTTGCAGGTCGCGCGGGCAAAACCAACTAGACTCATTACATTATTATTGTATAATTTATTTCATCTCCACTACTCTCAAAACTGTGAAGGGAAACTGGCATTTCCTAGAACCACAAATTCGAAGACATGTGACATCTATCAACCCGTACTGAGCCCGCGATCGATTACGGCCCATTCTCTCTCCTAGAGAGGACGCTTAAGTCCCACCAGTGGAAAAATTATATGGCTGATTATGCTAAGCTTATTTTATAATGATAATTTCACCGAGAAACGTCCACTGCCGGATATAGGCCTCCACCTAGTGCCACCACAGACCCGGTCCTGTGCATCTCGCATCCATCGAATTCCTGCGATCTTTTATCATCATTGGTCCACCTTGTGCAATGTTGACTATTTATTAAAAGCAATTACGCAATCCACGGAAATCTATTGTAAACGGGTGTACCTGTATATTTCTAAACCTATAATTTTTTTTTCATGTTTTAAAGCTTGAACGTTGGAGAATAAATTAATTTAAATAATATTAAACATAAACTTTTAAAAGTTTAACTTAATGATACTTGTTCTATTTATCACGAACAGAAATAATAACATAAAACTTTTAAATAAAAAACTTAAGTTAAACCTAGCTATGTACATATAATACAAATATAAAATATACACTCAGGCGTCGAAGTACTCCTCCACATCGCTGTCAACTGGAAATGTGCCCAGAAGGCTGGCGGCATTGCCACGTTGTATGGCAATGCCTTTGGAAAACAGTCTAAAGTACAATAATTTTAATATAGATTTAGGAATAATATACACCCGGTCTATTTCTAAATCTGTACTGAAACTATTTTTTTAATATTTAAATCTACCGAGATTTCTTATACTTATTATTATTTAGTTGGTTCAACGCGCTAATTTCAGGAACTATTGGTTGGTATTGAAAAAATCTTTTCGTGTTTGGTAACCTATTTAACGTATGCGAAACAGTGTATAGTCCTGAAACCTTCGTTGAAAATGGAGGATCCTCCGACCAGACGGGTGCTGTCTGATATGCATATCCGAATATCCGAAATCGACTATCGGACGGTAGCCCAAAAGTCGATTTCGGATTTTTGAATATGTTCTAATCGCGTGGAGAACTACTATCGCGATGCAGGATTTGTTAGTTTCTCATGTGATGTCATAGATGTCATTACACACATTTACCGAGGAAAACTACATAAATGCTAAATAACATCACGCTACTATCAACAGCTGCGGAGTAGAGCTAGTGGTTCATATACTTAGATACTGAGTTACTGACTATGAGGATGTAAGTAACTCCCCTAGCCACCAGACTATTACCTAACAATTCTAGCTCCCACGAGATAACTAAAAAACTTCAATTCATAAAACATACATGACGTCATGTTTATTCAAAAACTGTCATTGAACACCTAATACCAGAAACGAGGTCTCAGATACGACATATCTTATCACTTCTCATGTTAGGTAGAAAACTTAGTCAATACCTATCGAGTGAAGCTAGTAAAAGAACCTATCACCCTATATCTCGATACGTCGACTGGATACGTCGACTCGATACGTCGAATCAATACGTCGAGCCCCATCGAAGACCGTCTTACCCTTATTACACTAAGCGACGTAGACTAAGACCGTAAAAAAGAGTGGTGTAATAGGCCTTTAAGTGTCGGCGTGTTACCCGACTGCGCAGACGACGAAGCACCAAGATGTGTCATGAGTTCGACCAGTTCTATGACGTCAAATCACGCCATGCGGCTGATGCAAGAATCTGCAAGAATTGGCGTGCAACGACGTTTAAGGAATAGTATTTTATTGACTCACGTACGCTTTTCCTTTAATGGTTTTCCTAATTAAAAATGGATCTTTGTTTACAGAGTTTTTTTTTAACTTACCTATAAAGTAACAATGCAATAGGTATTAAAAAAATATGTGGAATAATTTCAACTAGACAGATTTCTTCAGAACGGGAAGGAAGCACGGGCTTACGAATTATGGAAGGAGTAGGTATAGCTACTACTTTCTGGGCGTTCGGAGGCCTTTTCTCATGAGTAGGACAGAACAGGCTAGCAAAAAAATCACACCAGGCACATTAATTGGTGATCAATTAAAAAGAAAATAAACATTTTAAAAGCAACAAGCCTAAGTGCATTCTTGATTTTTAAACCAATGGATATTATAGGCCGCATTCTCAGAAAAAAATCGGGGATCCTATGTATCTTATCAGCAGCAAGCACATCGAAGCAGATGGTAAACATAGATGGTAAACTTATAAAGCCCAGACCAGCTCTGAATTTATACAGGCTAATAACACCCAATCTAGTACCCAGTAACCATAAAGGGACTTGTACTATATCGTCATACTTTAGGCATAATGACAGAACGTCATAAACCAAAAGTGGTATTACAAGTTACTGCAAATTCTCAGAAATTGCTGAATGGCGGGAGGGTCAGTGCTAACTTGGGCAGTAAACCGCTGCACGCTGTCATAACATATTGTTTCCTCAAACTTTTCACCACACTGTGACGGATGACGACACTGACAGTGACACTACTCGCGTTTTCCCCCTATTCGGTATTAATATTTTAAAGCTAAATATATCACGTGTTTCCCTCAATATTAATATATGATGTATTTATTATGCATTTAGCCCGATGGGCTTTCCTATTTTCAGGTTTGTTTAATCTGGAAATAGTGACATAATTGCTAGATAGTCAATATTATTATGGGAAGTACCTAATTGTAAAACTTATTAATGGAGCAGTGTGGACGTAGTTAGCTAGACAGGTTCAACATCATCATTTCAGCCGAAAAGCGTACACAATAGGACGTAGATCTCCCCTAAGTATCGCCACAACAACCGGTCCTGTGCATCTCGCATCTATCGGATTCCCGCGGCCGTCAAAAAGTCATCGGTCCACTTTGTGAGATATCTTCTAACGCTGCGTCTAAAAAAGACAGATGACAATCTGTCAATATCGTATATTTCTTTCATAGATGTTTGCACTACATAGATATTATTTTTGTTAAAACGTAAAAATAACTAGGTACCTATATTTTTTTGACAAATATAAACATGTCGGCAACAAAAGGATTCAAGTTGTCTACAAATACCGACCTTCCACGTGGTCTGCTCCGGTTTCAGACACAGTCATAACTGTCACGCCATTTTGAAGGTGAGTCATAGTCTTCGCCGTCAGCGAAAGTGCGGTAATACGTGAACTGCAGTGAGTGATGCACCGCATGATGAAGTGGCACTATTAGTTGCGGTGGTCGACGTCACGCCGCCATCGCCACCAGCGAGGACCTTGGAATACTTCGGTTAGGAAAGGAAAACCGTGTTACATAATTATTTTATTTTTGGTGAAGAAAATTATAAAGTAAAAGAGATTTTGATATCTCGAATAGCCCAATGGTAGAAAAATTAGAAAGATAAATAAAGATGCTGGTAAAAATCTAAAACAAAAATGTGCTCATTTGTGTGGCTTCTTAGGTGACCCAATTTCATAACAAACCGGCGAAGTGTGAGTAGGACTCGTGAACGAAGGGTTCCGTATTGTATGGGAGCCGCACTTATCCTATCTATTCTGTTTTTAGTACATCATCTGTAAAAACTTCAACTGACGAACTATAACGGTTGATATGAGATACGGACGGACAGCGAAATCAATAGCATTTTACCTTTTGGGTACGGAACCCTAAAAAAGCAACCGTTATAACTCCATAAAAACCTAGAAACATATTTCCTCACAACATTTCCTCGAACCAGCCTATCGCACTTAGCACGTTTTGCTTCCCTGCGCGCCGCCGCGGCAGACACAGCGCCGCCTGCGCGCGCGCGCGTTGCCACACGCGGCTAGGAGCCGTGACTAACACACACATACATACAATATCGAGGGTATAGTGTTCAAACCCAATAAGTGTCGAAAAATCAAAAATCGTTTTATTAATGCATCTTGATGCATTTTTGACGCTCTTTCCAGTGGTCTAATCCAATAAGTGGAATTCGCAGTAGAAACAAAGTTACGTTAGGTAATAACCCAATAAAGTCACCGTGTTTAGCCAATACTTAAAAACTGGTACCCTATAAAGCGTGTTATCTTGTTAAATAATATTTTTATTTCACGCTTAAACCACATAAAGCTTATTATTGGCATTGAGTGTTCAAGAATTTCAACTAAAATCACCCAACGGCTTCGAGGCAATAATCACTATCTGTATTTATCGGGTTTTACCTTTAAATACGTCGATAAAAAAAACAACAAAAACCAAAAGCTAAATCAAAACAAATGTATTTGTCGGGTTTTATTGTTCGATTATATTTAAAAAGTAAAAAGTTATGTCTAGTTATATGGTACGGTACTAGCTGTTACCCGCGACTTTGTCCGCGTTAAGTTCGAAAAGAGTCCTATCAATCTGTGCTTGTAATTCATTCCGAAAGCATCGAAATTATTATTTAACTTTGTTAAAAACCGTTTAAAAGAAAAAACACAAATGACCAAGAGGAAACATGTTGTGTACTAATGTATTACGACCAGATGTACGAACGTCAATGAGCAGAAAGAGTATTTTGCAAGGGTCGTAGCAGTTGGCGTTTCTGCTTAACCCTAGTGAAGGGTTAGGTTAATCTATTGGGCATGCCATCATTATGGCGGTAAGTACCCTCTTTGAGGAGTGCTTGGAAAGACGTCACGTCGTCCTCACCTTCCTTATGACGCAAGTCCTTACCGGGCATGGTAAGTTCGGAAGGTTCCTGCATCAGATTTAAGCGGAAGAAACATCTGGGTGTCACCACTATGTGGATCGCCCGGAGGACACGGTGGAACTGTTTGGGCGGAGCACCGCCGCATCCTCGTGAAGGCAATCGGCGGCAGCTACCTCTCGCACTGGTTTTCTGGTACAGGCCAAGTTCCGGAGCGAGAAGGAGTAGCAGGCGGTCGCCTCCTTCTACGAAGCCGTAATGCTGGTGAAGAAGGCAGCCGCACGCGAGTGGGAAGGCCCTCCTGCCCCTGCCGCCAGAATTCCAATTCCAATTTCCAATCAGCATAGCGGGCTTGCGGACGGTGAGCAATGGGTAGCTAGCCGTCCGGCAGTCCGGTAATAATCCGAACCGAGCCCAAGTCGTCATCGGCACGCGCCTCTAAGAGATGTCAGCAAAACTGTACAGCTGTGTGCACACCATGATCGAAGCCTCTGGAGCCACAGGTTAGCTTCTGAAAGGAAAACCTGGGGCCCTAGAACAAAGGCGGAGAAAATGTCATCCTGTCATCTCATTCAATGAATCACTAATGCGATCGAAGGAGGTAGCTGTAAATATGAGGGATAGGATATCCTCTCGCTTCGTGATGCTCCGGGTGTCAAGCTTTAGGGAGATTCCCAAGCACGCAAGCACGGGCTTGTGATGGTGCCATCGAGCCGTCGAGTGAAAGCAAGCCCAAGTCAACGGCGTGACTCCAAGTGAAGTCAGCAAATGATAAGGCCCTCTACGGCCGATGTCTGCTAGAACTGCGAGACTTTTGACAGAGTTACTTTCCATAAAAATTTTAGCTCCGATAACGTTTCTCTGCAGAGTTACACAATTTACGCAGAAGTCAATAAAAGAAAAAAATCGGGACACCAACCTTCAGCTGGAGAACGTGTACGGGCAAGATCGTAGACGAATTCAAAAACTACAAACATCGTATTTGTTTACAACAGCACTCATAAAAAATTTGCGAGAGCATGCTTACATTAATTGTACGTTTTAGTCGTTTAAATTCCTTGTTCATTTACCCAGTATTTTTGGTGTATATTTACCTGACGTGTGAAGTATGAAGTATGTCCAACTTTTAAAAATGAATTTCGGCGAAATAGGTAAAGTACATCATCATCTACCTAGCCTTTTCCCAACTGTATTGGGGTCGGCTTCCAGTCAAGCCGGATTTAGCTGAATACCAGTGTTTTACGAGGAGCGGCTGCCTACTAGACCAGACCTCCACAACCCATTAACTGGGGTAACACGGTACTTCATGGCAAGACTGGAGTCAGATTTACTGGCTTCTGACTATCCGTAACGACTGCCTAAGATCTACAAATGGCAGCCGGGACCTACGGCTTAACGTGTTTTCCGAGGCATGAAGGAAACTCGCTGTGTTAAAATGGTCACCCATCCACAGAACAACCTTGGCAAGCGTTGCTTAACCTTGAAGATTGATCCGTGCGGCTGTTATTATCTAGCCACGAGCTCCTCGAAATAGGTAAAGTACATAACATGTTTAATTTCTCTAGATCTAAAACCCAATAAGTCGGTACCCTTTGTAACTTATATTTTTATTACGACAAAATGGACTACCTCAGAAACTTAATAATACTGTTTTACACTAATTCAACGAATCCACTTTTACCATAAATACTCATTATAATGATATTATTTGAATAACATAGGTATTTTTGCCCATAAAACTTAAATATTGAATATCTCAAAAGTGTCAATTTCGTACTTATTGGGTTTGAGCACTATACCCTCGATATGATATATACTCCACTACATTATATTTTAGCCAACGCTGCATTGTTCAGCGATACTTTAGCTAACAATACTCTTTGCAAATCGTCTAGACGACGCTTTTGCAATTTTTATGCCAATTAAGTGTATTTCTGACGGGTACAGACAGGAAATTCATATAAATAGCTTGTTATGAAGGAATTAATAAATCAATAAGATTAAGCTAAAACTGTGTAAGGACGTTGAGTTTATTGAGTAAATAAAAATTTGATAACATTTCAGAATTGTGCTGTTTTTTTTACAAAATGCTCTTAGCTAAGACATTATAATTATTATTTTCTCATTACAGAATTCTAAGACAAGCTCCATCGCGAAATTCATTAGCGCTGTGTTCTGACATAGTAATTCCCACGTAATCCTCGCGAATTATCAGCTATAATCCTCATCTCTGCCTTCCACATTAAGCGCTCATAACCCTCGGATGATGAACAGGAACATTTACGACGTGGCTCCGGGAAGACGGGCCGTAACGGACTAAAACGGGCTAAAACGGGCCATAACGGGCTGTAACTCATTGCGATACTGTGCATCGCGCAATAACTCTTATCCCTGAAATTTGGGGTTACTTATCTTAAGATGGGGATTACTTCCGTACCCTGGAGCAGCGACAGCATTACGCCGAAGGTTCATTTAAATGGGAGATGCTGAGACAGTGGTAATCTCATTATCTTAGCTAAGCCGTGGTGGGTCGAGATGAGTCGCGGATGCATTATAAAATTTTGAATAATTTTGCGGCGTTAAGGCTTTGAGCTGGTACGCATTCTTTAATTTTAATTTATATTGGCCAAAAATAAAGCAAAATTTCTTTATCGGTTGAGCCCCGAGCGGACGCCGACGTCTGCACACCTATTGTCTTTCTGTTATGTTTCTAATTACGGTACTCGAAAGATTAAACAAATTCATTAATTCCTTGTTCAATATTTTAACGGTAATTTTTGTTGTACCGTCTTTAAAACCTGGTTTTAGCCAAGGTATTGAGTACGATATGACACACATTTTTAATATAAGGTTTTTGGTGTTATACTTACAGGACACCAAACAACAGGATTTAATTCATGAATCCCCGACCGGTCTCATTGGACCACGCTGTTATTGTCTTACTATTGTGTCTCGTTTCGCGGGTATTGATAGGTTAAACTACCATATGTGACCTTATATATCACTGAAATGCGCACGATCTAAGCAATGTTTTTGTATAAATAATAAGTTTCTATTATGGTTGTACGATGTTAGTTTTCGCTTGGCATACAATAAAATTGAAGAAACATTGGCTTGCATTACCATTACCAAACAGTGTTTTGTCGTAGACATTGCCACCTCTAGTGTAACATGCATTATATAAATCAATTTTTTAAAAACGTCAACGGATTCTCACACCAACTGTGATCTTTGAATTATTTTACAAAGAAGTCATCGCCATCACTCAAGGCGGGAAGATATATTTGATGACTGCTCACCTCAATAAAAAAGAGCTACATTGACATTACATTGTCTTCTTAATAGTAGCTGATACTGAAATGCAAATCTATTATTTTTTTTATTCTGCTGTCAGTATGACAGCAAAAACCTTTTTTAAGGTGTGTCAATACGTTTGTTATTATGCATAGACTCGATTTTGACCACTATCTCACCTGATGGTTAGCGAGAATGTGGCCGAAGATTGATC
Source organism: Mythimna separata (assembly GCA_030763345.1). Taxonomy (NCBI): domain Eukaryota; kingdom Metazoa; phylum Arthropoda; class Insecta; order Lepidoptera; family Noctuidae; genus Mythimna; species Mythimna separata. The sequence continues at coordinate 20,853,671 of CM061187.1, read as the reverse complement.
ACACTTGCCTAGAAGTAACCTTAGCAGGCCAACCTTGGCAGCTACATCATCATCTGCCTAGCCTTTTCCCAACTACTTTGGGGTCGGCTTCCAGTCCAGTATTTTACGAGGAGCGGCTGCCTACCAGACCTCCACAAACCATTAACTGGGGTAACACGGTACTTCATGGCAAGACTGGAGTCAGATTTACTGGCTTCTGACTATCCGTAACGCGTGCCAAAGATCTACAAATGACAGCCGGGACCTACGGCTTAACGTGCTTTCCGAGGCATGGAGGAAACTCGTTATGTTAAGATGTTCACCCATCTACAGACCAACCTTGGCAGCTACATTGTCCGAAAATGTTCTAAAATAATTCTATAGCCCATAATGAAATAACAGCCTACTGACGGGGTCTGACAAAATTGTCAGACCCCGTCAGTAGGCTGTTATTTCAAGTGAGCCTTCTCACCGTCTCCTTAGTTGGAGCAATCCCTCATTTCTGGTACGTTTTACGAGATCCGCCGTTAACTGGCGCTGTCGTAAACTGATGTTAATTAAACATACAGACTTAATGTACTGCTGCCGAGGCACCGCTGTGTATAGCAGTTAAAGTACTCTGTCGGCGTTATGGTGGATGGCGGTGAGAGTGAAGACATTAAGCCATAGGCTCTCATTCTGATGTGAGATGAAGGTACGGGTATAGTTACTTCTGATTACTGCTGAGGAATTTCTTAGTTAACTTTCAACCTGCTATGACTGTTTACTATGCTTTGTTGAAGACGTCAGCTATCGTTTTTTTATCAGAGACATTCAAAGTCATGACATCAGAAAATCCAAAATGTTAAATATTGTACATGTTTGACTGCCTTGTTGGTCTAGCGGTTGCGCCGTTGTTGGGCTTAAAGTCCTTGTATTCATTTCTGCGTTGGGCAAAATATTATTGGTAGTTTTTCTAAAACCTCCAGCCAAGTTGGGAAATCGGAAAATTGATAAATACTACTAGACTAGGCTCTTAATAAATTAATGCGCTACACCTTCAACGAGTACATCACTTCTTACCATCAGTTGCGATCGCATTCGAGCACTATTTTATATTATTTAACAAAAAGTGGCTTACCAATTGCTTCGTCTAGATCCCATGGATTCATTCTTTGCATAAACCATCATTAAGACAAGATGATTTATTAATGGACAAAAATTCTGTTTACACGAAAAAAGAAGGTAAGTGATGATGGTACGTAATTAATAGTGACGTGTCGGTAAGATGGCATTATCGATAACATAGCACTAGTGTGGGGAAACACCCTCCATGAACTATGACCGATAAATCATTGTCGATGGACGCTCTCTGTTGACACTGCCCATTAACTTGCTTTGACAATCTATAGAACTGAACTTAATGGAACTAAACGATAGATTTGATGAATTCATGTCCAACATGCAGTTCACTTATTTCAGTATTTATTGCTTGTTTATGCTAATTTTAAAATCAATGGCGTACCTTTCTAGAACAAATCGTAATTGTTGTTGTTGTTATAAACATCACAATAGAGTACTTACAGTCTCCTTCGAGTTGATTACTACAAATGTTGTGCTTTTCTAATCAGTAATCATTAAGATTGATTGCATTGATCTGGCGTAGCAACTGAGAAATAAATGCAATCTTGGTATAGTTCTAGCGATTTCTGTAAATATGCATTAGGAAATACCAAAGTTATAAATGACGTGATTGACATTTCATCTTCTGAAATCAGTTATAAACAATTACATTGAATAACTGATGAAGATATTATTATTATAAAAGATTCAAAGCATTTTGTTTCAAATAAACCATTTACAGGCACTTTTGAAAGGTCAAAAAGTCAGTCTGTTACAAAAAATCATGCTAATTGCATATTCTAAAGCGTAAATCTCTATGGAGAAGAATGTCAATGGACACTCTTTTCAATCATATAAATATCTTCTCCGCTTGTTAGGTAATATTTTTTTTACATATTCCCAGCATTGCGTCCCCAAAATAAATGTCCAAACAGAGCTATCACTCGAGCAATGTTTCGCTGAGGCCTGTACATCAGCAGTACATGATATAGGCTGCTCCAGAGCGCTGCAATAAAAGCGAGGTGGCGCCACCTGCGCGCGCTCGTAAATTCTCGAATCATTTGTGTGATTGTTGGACGAACTTCTGCAGACGAGCAGGTTGAAAACAAGAAGGATTTTTAGTTTAATATAAATAAATCTGAGGTATCTTAAAACTTAAGTTGAAGCTGCATACGATGGTAAACCACAAGTACGAAATGTTTTGGCAGCACATTAATTGTACGTACGGCTAAGGACTGGTTTTCCCTGCCGGAGTCTGTGTCCTGATGGGTACAACCCGTGGATCTTCAATTCAAGAGTGAATAGGTTACTTCTAGGCCAGCGTGCTCCATCATCGCTTACCATCAAGTGAGACAGTGGTGAAACGCGAGCCTATGCATAGTAAAAAAGTAATCTGAGGCATCTTAAAATTTAATCTGAATACAATGGTAAACTACTAAGATTAGGCAGTTGTATAAATTCAAGAAAATACAAAACGGCAATATGGAGATGAAATAAATGTGTTAGAAGGTGAGATGTAATTAGAAAATGCAATATGGTATTATTGCATTTAATAGAGCATAGTAGCAATACCTAGGGCTTTAATATTTTGGTATTGTGACATCAAATTCACCACAATGAATGCACAAATCTCCTAACCATCATGGTTATTCCTAGTAGTTTATAGGAAAATCTTGTCACAAAAATAACAATAACTAATAATGATACGCGCGGGCCTCCCTGCGCGCTCTGTGACGTAGTACCTAGTCACAACAGGATGTATGACTTTCCGCCAAAATCAGAGCAAACAGGATCGTGTGAAACTTTATAAGATTTTCCTTCTTCCTCGTATGGGTTATATAATTATTGAGGCATACATTACTATTATAACATAAACGATCTAACTGTGTAGAATTGTTTGAAAAAGCCACTGAAGGAACACGGTTTGGTTTCAGTTAGTATCATTCTGACACCTCCTCTCGCTGCACTCAGAGCGGGAGAAGCTTATCAAAGATTTCCTTCCCTTAAAACCCGTGTATTTCAGTGTCAATGATGACACTGAAATTGATGACATTTCTTCAACACGGTCAGACGCAAGTATGGTTACATTAAGTCAATTTCATTTTATGTAACCATCAGTAAAAACGTAGCGTTCCACCCGCTCGTCTACCGCCCCCAAAATGTAGGTAGCAGGGGTCCCTTCAATACCGCCTACTCATCGCCGTACGATGATGCAATACCTCGGCACACAAGATGGCGACCCCGTACATTCCTGGGGGTCTAACGAGCACCCCGCTCAACTCCTCGGAAATTACTTGCTGGGTAGAAATAGTTTAGTTTTGAAGTGGCTACAAGGGCGACGATATTACTGTTGAAAGGTGGGTCGTTTAAAATGGTGGTTGGAGACTACTTTTTAACTGTTTGTGCACCTTTTTGAAACCTTCATAAGGCTCTCGGACTTTGAGGATAAGTCTAGGGAGAGTGGTATTTTTACCTCACTAAAACCACCCGGTGATCAACATCAGCACTTAGAAAGGACACCGTTACCTCTTCAAGGACCACTTCGGAATCACCTCTGTGCAACGCCTGTTTAGGCACATCCCTGAGGAAACTGAACAACGGTATCCCTTGAGTCTAACTGTGCACGGCAGCAATAAAGACAGAAAGCTGTCTTCAATCAATATCCATCGTGATCGTTTACATTTTCTGGTAAATTAATTATGTTTTGGGGTAGACCGATATTAGGAAAATGTTATTCCAAATACATCTAGTACCTACTATATAAATTATCTACTTACATCAACATAGTATAACACCAACATTAGCCCAGAGTTTAGCCGTTAATGCTAACATGCATGACCTAGCACGAACGGGCATAGAAAGCGGCAAGCAACTAGTTTTTATAACCGATTAGTCTAGACATAGCCGCGGCCTGCCAGGACAGAAATGGAAAGTGACAGGCTAACGTGGTGGTACCTACTGCTGAGGAGGGGTAAATGCCACATGGCTATTATTTATAAACGTGTTATTATTGAAAGGGTAAGGAATAGAATGGATGACAGGACTCAGAATGAATGGCGTAGAAAGGTGGTCATTTCCATATCCAACGGTTGCAGTTGACGTGAGCTTGGAGGACTAAACATTTGGGTTCGGCTTCCAGTCTAACCTCCAGTATACAGATGTATACCAGCGAGCCATTGAGCACTGTCTCTCTGTTCCTTATAACATAGTAATTGGACACTCTTCATGTTCGACTCGTATTTATCAAATCTTAAACTTCTTCTACGTACTGACATATCATTTTCGTACTAATTGTTAACTACTTGTTAACATCTGCTCTCAACTGTGGGTCATACATTAGGACAAAGGTTCAGCTTGCTGTCAAAAAGATGGGAATCTAGGAGAGGTAAAACAGTAGTTTAGACTGGAATAGCTGCTCAAACTTTATCAAGCACAAGTTCAATCATGTATGGAGTACCTATTGCTTTCATCTTTACAAAAGATTACAGATACCAGTTTGATGCGCTTGAGTCAATTGAGAAACGAGCTAAGAGGATCATTGGTAATGATGCACTCGTCGAATCAAAAGTCAATGTCTTGAGCATCGACGCCGAGTTGCTAGCCTGTCAGTTTTCTACCGGTTATATTTTAGGAAGTGTGTGTCGGATGATGGAATGGACTCGGAGGAAATAAGTAATGTAATAACTTATTTCCTCCGAGTCCATTCCATCATTGGACCGTCAGGCGTACGGCGACGCGTCACCGGTACATGGTGGATATCCCATCCAGTGAAAAATATCTGCCAGGGTCGATGTTTCGTTTTGATAGATTTAACCACTCTTTGAATGAAGAGTGACTAGGTTACTCCTAAGCAAGGTCCATCGTTGACCTCATCATCGCTTACAATCAGGTGAGATAATGGCCAAGAGTGAGCTAATAAATTCCAAAAAAAGAAATCATAACGACTATCAAAGATCTGAAAATGATTGCCGGACCAAAGGTTAAGTTACAGGATGTTAACCTAAAAATATGCGATACAATGTCTGCATTAAATTTTAATTGCCTTGGTATTATTTAAAATTCCTACATAATGTTCAATATCGTCGTCTAACTTACGTAAAAGAATATAATCTAATAGTAGAACGTGCCGAGTGCCGATCTAGAAACGCTAAGACCGCTTTGTGTCAGGCTAAGCTGACGCGGGGCTGACGGCTGCCACGGACCTGACGCTACGCTGCATTGACGATAACAATAAAACCGACAATCGCATAAAAGAAATAAAAACGTTTAACATTTATTTGTAGGAGCACGACTGTTGGGAATGTGCGTCAGCAAAGTCAGATGATTTGGAGAATGCAAGTAGCGTGTGTCATCATCATACAGCGTTGATTGGCTGCGCTTGCTGAAATCGTCTCAACCATAGATTTACTCATTAAAGAGATCGCTGCGGTTTTTCTTAGAGTCGCAAATCAACTTCGTTGGTATTTATGATGAAAATACCTATTTGAGGAGGCGAAACAGCAGCAAAACCGTAGGGTTAAGGGATTTTTTGAATGACATATCGTGGGCCTGAACGCAAAAGGTACCTCAAAGACACTGCTGGATTTTAGTCAGTAAAACTCTGAAACACCTTGTCGCTTCACCTTAGAGTGGGAGAAGTAATTTCATGATTTTCTAACTTAAAAAAGAAACATCAATGGACAATCAAGGGATTTTACCCCTGAGTTTCTTTCACCCCTGAGTTGGTTTCGGTGTTTCTTCTCAGGGTAGTCAGCTAGGCAACACTGGCCTCATCTAGTATAAAATGACGAAAGAAAAAATTGACGTGTAAAAGAGTTTGTATAAACCTACTTAAAAAATAAATGTCATTTATCCAGTAATTTAACTTGATTGCTAAAATAATAAAGTTAATTTTGATGTACCTATTCAGCTGCATTTTGCAAGTTCCTATTAAATTATCGGAAAAATTCTTTATAACATAGTATAGGTTTCTAAATATATGTAAGTATATAAGAAATAACGCTGAGTGATCCATGTCATGTTGGACCTTGGAGGCTCCATTATCGTCGTCTACATCAAATGTTATCCTTGCTCAGAACCTTGTCATTCTCTTGTCTCATATACACATACATAAGTTTTCCTTTGTCTGCTCTCATTTATATTTCAAACGTGCGTTAGTTGTTAGATTTTACTATTATTTTATGTATAAAACTCATAAAATTGTACTCATTTAAACTTATAAACGGAATAATTACGGATTTATTTATTATGCAGACCTACCACAGTATTGTCTTTTTAACCCTAAGGTTGACTGGTAGAGCATGCTTTGATGCATTAATAGTTTAATAGTCCGCTTATGTACCGCCACTGTACATGAAGTTGAAATAAGTAAATTAATTTATAATAAAAATCTTTTTGTCAACACTTTTAGTTTACATTATTATAATAGGCTATCAGAAATATAGATAGATAGAACATTGAACTACTAGAAAAATATATTGACATAGATAAGAAAACGGATTTCAAAAACACTTACTTGCATTTCTACACTATCAAGAAAGATAGGCCCAAAACATATCCGGCTTTTGCTATGATTTGTCATAAAAATTACTTATCATCAATACAACAGCAACTTCAGATAGTGTCATGTAATCTTTCGCAACGATTTTTTCAGCCGATTGTTGCACAGACTGAAAGTTGTACCATTGTGATCAATGATATTAATTTTTTTGCAAATAGGTTTTAAAAAACACTTTTATACATCAGCCTAGACTAGATGAGGCCGGTGTTTCCTAGGTGAATGTCCTGGGAAGAAGAAGTCACCAATCTCTTTTAAAGTCCATACAAAATATTTAAAAACAGTAAATACTAACCATTGAGGAAAGAATTGCAAGAATTTTCCAGTATTCGAAAATCTCAACTCGTGACTACTAAGAATCTCAACGACTTAACGAACAATACCAAGAAAATACGTTAAAATTACTGAAGTTAGTTAGTTAGCCCAATGTGTCCCACTGCTGGTTGGCCTCCCTCTCCCTTTTCCACACACGTCTGTCCTCAGTTATTACGGGCCAGTCCCTGCGGTAGTCGACCAGCTCGTCCCTCCACCTTCGCCTTGGTCTACCTCGATGTCGCCTTTGCCACAGCTCACTTGATGTGGCTGACATATCCAGCCCAATTCCACTTTAGAGAAACACTGAAAAGAAAAAAAAAATGAAATTCGTTCGATCCTTCCATCGTTGAAGATGTTTCGAGAAGTTCGGATGCGCCTCGGTTGTGTTAGCAACAGCCGGCGGCGGAAGGTCTTACTCGGAACAGACGAGCCGTGTCGTCGCCACAATTTACTAAACAGCCACTTCCCAGAAGCCGATGTTTTGCAACAAGACCGGCGGCATCACGAGCGTGACCAGTATTCAGTTCACGATCATGTTGCTATACAAGGATGGACGACATTTTGCGAACGAGACAACTCTTCAAATAAAATGAAAGCAATCATTGATTAAGGTATAGAAGAAGTCCTGCAGCTAGCCGCGTCAACCAAAAATACTCGTACATAGGGCAAAACGGTAGAATGTTCTACGGTCCGGACTAAGCGTTTTGCTTCGTCGTTTATACCGCGTGCATCGAGGGACTGGAACAATTTGCCTGCTGCGGTTTTCCCGTCCGATTATAATTTAGGTGTCTTCAAGGCTAGAGTGAATAAGCTCTTAATAAGCTACTGCGCCTCACCATCAACGATTGCATCACTGCTTACCATCAGGTGAGATCGCAGTCAAACAATAGTTTATAACAATAAAAAAACAATGTTGATAATCTGCCTTGAGCAGCTAGGAGCAGAGATCATTACTATTGTGTGAGAATACTGTTGCTTTGTAATAAGTCTATACCTATATTGTTTAGTGCAGTTTAGTTGCAGCAGCACGTTTTTTGGCTCACACAAGTTCTAAATTTTGTGTTTTTTAAGTTACTTTTTTTAGGTGGCCAATCTTTTAACATAGCTAGCTTCTGCCAGCGATTTTGCCCGTATGAAAGTAGAACTTAGAACCCCTGTTTCCTGTTGGCTGTACATTGACATGTCAATCAGTTTCTCTTTTTATATACATAATATACAATGTGGGGTTACAATACGATCATAAATGAAAATATTGACAATACTCATAATTACGAGTAACTTTTATTATGGGACCAACGCTGAAATCGCGAAAAAAATTTCGAGTATCCCGTACATTTATGTTTGCATAAGTCGACAAAATGTACTGGACAGCTGAATATTTTTTTACGATTTCAGGGTTGGTCCCATACTAAAAGTTATCCGTAATTATGAGTATTGTCAGTGTTTTCATTTATGATCGTATTGTCATCCCCACATTGTATAGATAGGAAGGGCTCTTTAGTTTTCCTTTTTTAGACATCCAGAGATGTCACGAAGAGAGAATCAGTTTAGTTTAATTTAAAAGGAATAAAAACTTTATATTCTATAAAATTTCCTTATCAGTTTCCGAGAGGAAATACGATCGTTTTCAGAACATTTCGTTCGGTTAACACATCGAAAATATTCCACTGCTTCTGAAAACTGTTACCGTGACTAAACCCTTGATCGACTCACTCAAAAATACCTATTGAAAGTGACGTGGTGGTTAGTTGCTATGGCGGGATATAGGCATCGTGCCAGGACAAGTCGAGGCCTGTCTCCACAGTGTAGACTGTAGGCACGTATGTGACTAACCCGCGGTTATCTTTAACCTCCCGTTATCGGCCGTTCAATGTTACAACATTCGGAAATTGATTAATCTTGTTGGAATTTTCAGTGAAGTGAGACATACTTGATAGCGCTGAAATGTATGAATACGATCGTTGATAATTTTTCAGTTCTTATGTCTAGACATTGGTTGCGTCTGTTCACCATTATCAATCACTTTTGGAAACCTTGAAACTCACAAACTATGACGTAAAGTTTTTCTTTGTAAAACAGCATTTCTTTTCATATCACAATCAAAAAATAATATATTTACAATGGTAAAAGAAGTTGTGAGACTAAAAAGCTAAAAAATACTCAATTTTTAGAGTAAGTACTATTTGCATCACCTTTATTATAGGTAAACCTCTAGTTTAATTAATTATTGTTTTTAACAATTGGTATAGGTACGCACATAAAATAAACAGATCAGAAGGAAACAGAGTCATCTTTTTACAGTTAAGTAACTGTTGGTCGGTAAAACCTAAGTATGAATAATGATAAAATTATTAGCAATGAAGTATATCAGGAATACAAAGAATTATAAAGAGGTCAGGAATACAAGGAATTATGAGAGGTCATCATTATATAATATGTACGGAGGTGAGGAGCGCGTGGCTAGATAATAACAGCCGCACGGGTCGTTCTTCAAGGTTAAGCAACGCTTGCCAAGGTTGGTCTGTAGATGGGTAACCATCTTAACATACCGAGTTTCCTTCTCGCCTGGGTCCCGGCTGTCATTTGTAGATCTTTGGCAGTCGTTACGGATAGTCAGAAGCCAGTAAATCTGACTCCAGTCTTGCCATGAAGTACCGTGTTACCCCAGTTAGTGGGTTGTGGACGTCTGGTAGGCAGCCGCTCCTCGTAAAATGCTGGTATTCAGCTAAATCCGGGTTGACTGGAAGCCGACCCCAATATAGTTGGAAAAAGGCTAGGCAGATGATGAGATATAATATGTACGAAAAATTGGACAAAAATAGTCGTTCTTTAAACACTTTAACGGCACGCCGGTAGGTTCAATGGTTAAGCCTTTTCCCTTCTTGGAAACTGGTCTAGTGATCTTGTATATCAAAAACTGTATTGAATCAATCGTGTTAAAAATAATATAAATAGGGAGACTTGACGATATACTGAGAGTCCCAATATGATTAGAAATTACGATTTCTTTATGAATCTCGATACAAATAAAATAATATTATTTATGAATAATTTTTTATTTTAGAAATTACTTTCTAAAATATTAGGTTACGCATCTGGTATAACCACCGCTGCATTGATTGAGCTGACGTGGGACTCGTAAGTTCGATTCCCGGATGAAACAAACATTTGTATTGCCTATAGTTTTGTCTTCATTTAGGTCTGAGTGGCATAGAACAGGTTTAAACATGACTGTGAACGCATTCATAGTTCAGGAGTATTTCATAATATGGGGTTAAGTTTAAAAGAAATACCCTGTTAAATTAAAACCGCCAATCAGGTTAAGTTGGCAGCCACAATCAGGGCGTCCTCATTTACCTCATAAGGTAACACTCACACAATACCTATTCACCCTGAAGAGGGTATTATTCACCACAAAGAAATTCACTTCCGCTCAGCAAACATACACACACATGTCACAATTACTGCACACATGACGAAATTATTATCATTTATTACAATCTAGCAAAGTAAGTAGCTAGTGAAAAGAAAATCCGTTATTGTGTAATCAAATTGAGTCATACCAAAACCAGTGACATTATAACCCGTCTTATTAACCTGATCTGTATTATTAGTATTCACGAAAAGTCCAACGTTCACATCCCAGGTCGGGTAGGTATTGAAAGCATGATTCATCAACTGAATTTGATTAGTTGAACGTGAATCGTGCTATCTTCGTCATTAAGATTAAAAACAACATTATCATATTTATCTACATGTCTTTTGCAATAAAATACTGCTATCACTAACACGTCATTGTCAGTGTATTCGTCAGTTCTTATAATTTATTGTTCGTCATTGTTGGACTCGTAAGTCATGAGTTTTACAAGAGTATTACGTAACATATCATCATACGAATATTATATATATGCTATATCTTTCGAGGAGTTAAGCAGAAGTCTAAAGCATTAATTTACTAAAGTTAATTTGAATGCTTTTCTAAAAGCTACTCTGGCGCCATAAGTAGGCTTAATTATTTATTTAGTCTTTATGCAACGCATTGTACAAAGGCGGACTTAATGCCATAGGCATTCTCTACCAGTCAACCTAGGGTGGTGAAGAGACAATATGATAGGTGCATAAAAAGATAATTTAATTTAGAAAACAAAAGTAAGTATAAAGAGTATTGTATAAAAGAGTTAACCCGTGATTCTGGAACGAAAGTAAAGAAGGAACAAAGTAGTGGCTTCTTTTTTAAGTTTGGCATGCCCTCCCGCTCCGCACAAGAGTAGGAAAAGTCATTCTGATGATTAGCCAACTAACAAAAAAGTCAATTAGTGTAGAATAAAGGCAATTTGAATGCATTTCAAAGAGCAAAACACCCAGAATTTTCTTCCTCTTGTTACATAACTAATTTATAATCAAGAAATAACTACCCAGGTTTTATAATTGGGAGTTTCCGTTAAAAAGCTGAGTTAGTGTGAGCCCTGGCGCCATGCCAGGCGCTTGTTTAATAAGCTTGTCTCCTGTCTCGTAACTCTTCATTATCTGTGACTATTCATAGTGGGAGACATCACTCCTCTTTGTGCTAACCTCCCTGAGGGCTTCGAGATGAACACGACCATCATACACAATAGTAATGTGAAGGAGTATGGAGGAATCTAGGCACTAGTATAAACTAGGATCTAGATGAGCAGAATGAACAAATTTATTTTTATCCCAGTAGCTTTCAAATGAAGAGACTCCGAAAACATGTAAAATAACGTTTAACATCTAAAACAAAACCACAGTACCTGCAAGTTTAAACAAATACTTAAAACATTTATTTTCGTTCAAGTGATTTCAAAAAGGGGTAACTATTCAGGTTTTGTCCTACACTTATACCATAAGTTTTAAGATTGCGTCATTCCGCGTAAATAAATTATTTTTCTTTCTTTCTTAAAATAATATTGAGACATTTGCTAAGGCATATTGGCGATATTACCATAATCACCACACACAATCACATTTTAAATAGATACCTATTTATTCAGTTGGAAGATTCCATTCAGCATCTATCATCACAATTAATAAATTAAGTGTTTATTTTGCCAATAAAACGGTAAGGTACATATATAGCTGATCGGAAACTAGCCGTAAATGAAGATATTATTAGTGTTATTAGGTGGTTAATTACTTGTTTCATTAAATATCTACTAGTACTAGCTACTAGGCTACGTGACCAGTGTCTGGTAGTCTCAGGTAGGCGACTAGTCGTCAGGTAGAGAACCGTCATTTTGAAAGTGAAGTGATCGGCATTGGATGACGAAATATATCATTATTTTGAGTAATTGCGGGACTTTCCTTGTGCAGTTTTTACTTTTTGATAGATGGAGAATATGATGATTTTATCATCAGGAAAGAAAAAGCGTGCTTTACAGTTGAGTCGCGGCAATCCGATAAAAGTTTTGCAAGGTGATGTAGGATTATCGAATTTATTAGACTGTGGAACACTGCCACCGACCCTTTGTAATACGTCAAAATAAATACGTCCTTACAAAAATGGTAATATAAAATCCATACATTTGTACTACTTAATATACGACAGACTTGTAGAAATAGAACTAATATACGTAGTATGATGTCAACCAATAAGTCTGCTGGATTATGATGGGCTCGTAGAGAGGCCGGATTATTGAGGATCTACTTTAAATCTGTTCCATTTATGCACAGAAATACGAATGGCAGATTAACTTTTTACACATAATCCGGATAAGTTACTACTTGGCCTACTTTTAATAAAAATATAGCAGTTGCCAACGGTTTCATGAAATCCGGAAGAGCTTGCACCCTTTTTTTAAAAGGAACCTTGCGCAGGTACGTACACCAAAGCATTGTCAATATGAGCAGCAAAAACGTAAGCAATAATATTTTTTACATTACCAGAAAAAGTATATAATTGACCTACTTATTTTTTGTTTCTACACGTGTCTGACTTAGCCTTGGAACATAGTAAATTAACAAAAAAAAAACTCATTAATCTTACTTGTAATAGGTAAGTACGTTAGAAGTTTTTAAAAATTAGAGAAACCTAGCGAAAAAATTCACGGTTTTTTAATTACTCATAGTTCAGTAGGTATTTCAACAAAAAACCCGGCCATACGTCATCGTACTGTTAAAAAAGTTTCACAATGGTCGTTGGAGGTGCGTCCGCGCATGGCAACAGTGCGCGCGCCGCAGTGAGTCAACAGCCGCGCGTCACAGCACACGTGTGCAGCAGTACAACTCCGCACGCCTTCCAGAACGTGCTTGACGAGCATTACTAATAACTTCATTTAATGATATCGTGACTCTCATCGCCTCATGGTGACGTTTTCTTTTCATATGTAGTTTTATTTTATTACATTTTGCTGTGTCATGCTTCGAAATGGATCACATTTCCTATTTAGTTTTAACTGACTTCAAAAAAAGGAAGGTCTCAATTCGGTTGTTGTTTTTTTGTTATCTCGATTCCGACATATTAAGTATGAACCGATTTGAAGAAATATTTTATTGTTTGAAAGGATAATTATATTATTATTTAGAATTGGTCCCATTTTTTAAAAGTCAACTTGGATGATGCAATCCATGAGGAGTTGAAGAAACTCATCAGTGGCTTAAATATAGTAATTTTCACCAATAAGACAATCCTATAGGAAAACATCTAATCATCATAATTGAGATGAGCGAGATGTTTCAAAAATTTATAAACCCAGTAGGACATACTGGGTTTATAAATTTTTAATTAGTAATTTAATTATAAATTTTTATTAAGTACAAATTTAATAAGGGTAAAAAAAAGTTAACACATTTATCGTCTAGTACAAATTACTGATAACTGACAAGGTCTTATAACTGCACTAATTTAAATTGAATCGAAGTTGGCTCACATTGGCGCAGTCAAGCGTGACCTGTGCATAATCCTAGTTGGCACTCAGTAGGTATGTGTTATGAATGTATATACAACTAGAAGATCAATAAATTAACCAATTTGTCCGTGGTTAGCGATAAATTTCTCTTCTCCGTACAAAACAGCTAAGTAGTGAAATTCCTTGCTGGAGTCATGTTTCCTGATAGCTACAACCTGGTAGTCTTTCAATCAAAAGTGAATACGTTACCTCTAGGCATGCGTGGTCCATCGCTGGCCACATCATCGCTTACCATCAGGTGAGATGGTAGTAATACGCGAGCCTCTAAATAAAAAAGAAATTGGAAAGCACGTTATGTCAGTCATTGCGAGTAGTGCGAAGTCAGAAAATCGGACTCCAGTCTTGCCAATGAGTATTGGGTTACCTTGTTAGCTTGTGGAGGTCAGATATACCATCGCTCCACGTAAAATACTGGTATTCCTATTCAGCTGTATACGGTTTTTCTGAAAGTCGATCCCAAGTTTTTGGGAACTAAATAATAAATAATGAGTAGCTAGCGTAGGTTTTTACTACACAAACTATTTTCGGTGAAAAATGATGATGCAAGCAATGGGTAGCTCGCCGTCAGAGGTTTAATTCATGAATCCCCAACCGGTCCTATGAGACCGCGCTGTTATTGTTTTACTATTGTGTCTCGTTTCGCGGGTATGTGATAGGTTAAACCGCTCGTACAACTCAGGGGCGGGTCGCCAGTTCTAACTATATCTAGATAACGTATACTTCTACGTCAGGATCACAGTATCCAATATCTATGTACACCAAACAACCAGTATCCTTTCAAGTGTGTTCAGCGTCACGGCAGCGTCTGCGCAGGAGTGCAACGCAAGTCCGCCATATTGCCCCCTAGCAACACACATAGCTTACCTAGCAACAGTAGCAACACACGCACGGCTCACCTAGCAACAGTAGTAGCAACACACGCGGCTAGGACTTGCGTCACTCGCTTTGTCTAGACTTCTTTGTCAGTACGTGATGAAGAGCACTTGATTCAAACTACTTATAATATCAATTCTCATTATTATTTCCATAGTTTACAAACTTAGGTACTTCATTGACACCTAGTGGAAGGCTTCCATGACCGTTAGGAGGAGGTAACAAAGAAATTGTGTCATGTGGATAGAGTCCAAGGTCTTGCCTACAATGGTGTTTTGACTGCACTGACGTCCCACGCCTGGACGCAAATCTTCTAAACAAATAGTGCACTGGTTAGTTCTTTTGTGCAATATTCAAATAATGAAAAGAGGTTTCATCCGTTTTGGACGCATGCACAAAAGGGTTCTGTAGCAAAAAAAGGCAAAAAAAGCTGTCTTTGTTGTATGGGAGCCCACTAATTTGTTGCAATAGCAGCAAAGAATTACATCATCTGAAAATTACAATAGTCTAGCTAACACGGTTCATAAGATACAGCCTGGTTAAAGACAAACATACAGCCTTACGGCATAGTCTTAGCAATAGGGTAGGGTAGTATTTACCCTTTGGGAACCCTAAAAAGTCTTAAGGCAATATTACTCCTGGAATGAAAGTATCATATCAAAATAGCCAGATGGACCTCTGCTTTGCTCTTTGTGCCTTCTGATGAGATCCATTGTGAGCGGCCACGTTTCAGAGCCGTATGGCCGAATCCGACTTGGTTGACCCCAACAGAGTTGGATTCAACAATTGACCTTTTGTTGAAATTAATCCTACCTACCTTACTAATGGTTTTTGAAAAGAATGAAGTATCATTTACAATAAGTACAATTAAAACATTCTAGTACCTAGCAGAAAATAAACCTAAGGCCAAGCCGACAGCGCTAGTCTAGGAAAGCGAGTTATCTCCTCTTAGCAACGATCTTACGTTGCGTCATCAGCCAGATCTGTTACTACGTGACCGAGGAAGGAAACTAGATAATCTCACTAATGATCAGCACATAATGATACTTGTACCTACGTAGCTGTAATTACTGGGTGGTTGCTGGGTGTACAACCGCTGTTTAGCAGTATTTTTCCAAGCTGAAACACTTATCGAACGAAAAGCGAGCGTAAGTGTTGACTTAAACATTATAATTTTGTAGTAATAATACATTTATTACTGTGCGGTGAAGTGGTGACGCAATGGTAATGGCTCAGCTACTAACTCGCAGGTTCAAACCCTGGAAGGCGTTTTATTTTGTGTAAATCTTTTCATCACCAATTCCTCTCAAATGGTGAAAGAAAACATCGTGAGGAAACCATGTTCTTCAACCGTTCTTCATACGAAGAAATTTGACATCCATTATCACGCACGGCCCATTCTCTCTCTTAAGAGAGGAGGCCTGAATTTCAGCATTGCACATATTATAAGGTATTATTATCCTACTAATATTATAAATGCGAAAGGTTGTAGGTATGTGTGGTTGTATGGATACTCTTTATTCTTTTTTAGGGTTCCGTAGCCAAATGGCAAAAACGGAACCCTTATAGTTTCGCCATGTCTGTCCGTCCGTCGGTCCTCGCTTAATCGCTGTGACCGTTAGGACTAGAAAGCTGAAATTTGGTACCAATAAGTATATCAATCACGCCGACAAAGTAGTAAAATAAAAATTGGAAAAGAATGTTTTATTAGGGTAGCCCCGCTACATGTAAAGTGGAAAGTGTTTTTTTTTTATTATAACCCTAACGTATTGTTGGATAGGTATTCAAAAATGATAAGGGGTTTACTAATTTTTGATAATATCAATAATTTCGGAAATAATCGCTCCGAAAGCAAAAAACAATGTGCCCCCCCCCCCTCTAACTTTTGAACCACAAGTTTAAAAAATATGAAAAATATCCAGAAAACAGAGCTTTATAAAGACTTTCTAAGAAAATTATTTTGAACTTGATGGGATGAAGAGTTTTTGAAAAATTGGGGACACTTATTGTGATGGACGGGAAACTACGGAACCCTACACTGAGCGTGGCCCGACACGCTCTTGGCCGGTTTTTTTATACTCTTTCACGCAAAAACTACTAACATAATTTTGATAAAACTTGCTATACAGGTAACTAGTTATGATACATTTTGTCTTCTTTTTCAGTAACAAATGTAGAGGAATAACGAGAAACTTCGACTAACGAAAACACTGCCCCAGACTATTATTTCCACACTTTAATTGATTTTGAGAGCGTTGTACACTAACTAACAAAAACTTAGCCTTAAACGAAGAAGACAAAAAAAATAAACCGACCAGTTCCCAATAGTGAGACATGACTTCATTTATATCGATGCAGCAATTACGCGACTGCTGTAACAATGACTTCACATTTATAATATTTCCTGGTTTATGCACACTTACCCAGTATAGGTCATGGACAGCACGAGGAAGTGTAATATTGTAGTCAGGAGGAGAGAGGAGACTGTCGAGCCTTCCTTGTCATTTGCATATAAAAGATTTCAGATAAAAACCAGTTTAGTAGCGTCTTGTGTTAGGCGTCCGTATGCGAAGTGATGGCTGAAAAAGGAAATAATAAAAGAATTATTCACTTCCAATAACACCTGAGAAAAGAACATGACAGGGTAAAAGAAGTGCCTTTCTTTTACCAAAGGTAAAACTTTTGATAACCGAGACTTGCACTGGCAAATTGAAGTCAGTAAGGCAGATAGTCAAAACATATCTGTTTTTCATCTCAACATCTATTTTGGGTGTCCACGTTATGGTTATATGTCTACGTTATACTGGGTGTCCACGTTATGGTTATATGTCCACGTTATACTGGGTGTTCACGTTATGGTTATATGTCCACGTTATACTGGGTGTCCACGTTATGGTTATATGTCCACGTTATACTGGGTGTCCACGTTATGGTTATATGTCCACGTTATACTGGGTGTCCACGTTATGGTTATATGTCCACGTTATACTGGGTGTCAACGTTATGGTTATATGTCCACGTTATACTGGGTGTCCACGTTATGGTTATATGTCCGCGTTATACTGGGTGTCCACGTTATGGTTATATGTCCACGTTATACTGGGTGTCCACGTTATAGGAGACCTTTCCAAATCATAATACTTCATATCAAAATGACGACGTATGACAGCATAATTGGTGCAGTGGTTTGGCGATTGGCTGCTGCGCTGCGACAGCTGCGTGTAGCGAGTTCGATACCGCTCGAAAGAAATATTTGTTCCTACAAATATTTCTTTCGAGCGGCCACCTACCTGTAAGTCCTTACAGGTAGGTGTTCCGGGTCTTCAGACCCGGAACACCTACCAAGTCATTTTCAAAAAAAACGTACATTCTCTCATAATGTTTTGTCTTCGTTGAAAAATCACGTAATATTATGAACTTGTTGCCGATTTCGTGAATTCGTTTTGTTCTAATCATTGTTTATAATTTTAACTCATCAATTTAAACTCCAAATACCCAGTACTTTTATTTTAATTAAAAAAAAATGCAAAATAAAAACAAAGAATCTTATTCCGTTTAATACAATTATGTTTGTCTCACTTTAGCTTTTGACAACAAAAACATTAACTGACGCTTAGCTGAATGAAATATTATTCAATTTAATACGGGGTATAATAATTAAGGTACTGATCTACCGAAAAAAAATATAGTGGCATAAAACGTTAAACTAAATGAAATAGAATAGAATTTAAATATATGTCCACTTTTGTAGTACTTTGTGTAACACCTCTATGTAACGTCGAAATCATACATAATTTGATTTACTTTGAACGCATCGCTAGTTCATTTAGCAGTGGCAACACGATTCGCAACTACCAACCTAACGAAATAAAAACTCAGCCATCTTGTTTTTCTGACATTTTGATTTGACGGTGCTCCTCGATTTGTGTCGCAAAATATTTTCCTCCGACTAACGTGGATTTAATAGGTAAGTACCAATAAATAACAAAAAAACTTTATATGTACATGTGACTTTACATACTAATGAGAGAATCCAACTGAAATCAAATAATTCTAATTAGATATTTGCCTGTAATTTATTCGACATTATTTTGACACCGCGTTATGTTGTTATTTTGTGTAACATTGTGTAACGTTACACAAAGTAAACGGTATAAAGCTGTGTGCATATTGCTAGAGTCCAGTGTTTTTAACCGACTTTTTAAAAAGAGGTTTTAACGTACATAATGTGATGCAATAAATTATGAATCGATTTTGATGATTATTTTTGTGTTCTAAAACTTTTTTTTATATAAGTATGGTACTATGGACCAACACTGAAATCACGAAAAAATATCAGCTGATCCATGCATTTAAAACCATGACAAGTAAAAAGTCTAAAAGATCTGTTTGTAAGTAGAAATAAAAAAATAATTTAATAATAATGATAAATAAATTAATAAATATTGTATTTTTGTCTGTAGATAATGAAAAATGGCACCAATGACTTTAGCAGAACGTCAACGAAAATATCGGGAAAAATTAAAAAAAGAAAATCCTGCAAAACTGGAAACTTCGAAATTATGACTACAATGATTTCTTTTTTGGGTTTAGAATTAAAATTTAATAAAGGTACAATACAACCTACACCTAGTTTTTTTTTAGTTTCCTCTCAACAGTACCAAGACAAGACAGATGGAAAACGGCAATGTGAACTATTCTTTACAATGTCTTATGTGTAACATTATGATCCTTTATGTAACGAATAATTTGAATTCCCTTGTGTTTCTTTTGTGTAACGTACAATATTTTTGAAAATGACTAGGCAGATAGTCAAAACATATCTGTTTTTCATCTCAACATCTATTTTGGGTGTCCACGTTATGGTTATATGTCCACGTTATACTGGGTGTCCACGTTATGGTTATATGTCCACGTTATACTGGGTGTCCACGTTATGGTTATATGTCCACGTTATACTGGGTGTCCACGTTATGGTTATATGTCCACGTTATACTGGGTGTCCACGTTATGGTTATATGTCCACGTTATACTGGGTGTCCACGTTATGGTTATATGTCCACGTTATACTGGGTGTCAACGTTATGGTTATATGTCCACGTTATACTGGGTGTCCACGTTATGGTTATATGTCCGCGTTATACTGGGTGTCCACGTTATGGTTATATGTCCACGTTATACTGGGTGTCCACGTTATAGGAGACCTTTCCAAATCATAATACTTCATATCAAAATGACGACGTATGACAGCATAATTGGTGCAGTGGTTTGGCGATTGGCTGCTGCGCTGCGACAGCTGCGTGTAGCGAGTTCGATACCGCTCGAAAGAAATATTTGTTCCTACAAATATTTCTTTCGAGCGGCCACCTACCTGTAAGTCCTTACAGGTAGGTGTTCCGGGTCTGATTCTTGTGTATGTGAGTTTACATGGCTGTGAGCGCATTTGCGATACAGGAGTAATTCATAGTATGTGGGTTTTTAATTAAAAATATTCATAAGGCCCATGGGCCATTCGCTTTGCAATGCGTTTTTACCTATTGTTGTTGTAGAGGGATTTTTTTAACCCTTCATTTGTTATCGATATATCTGAAAATGATGTAACAAAATTAGATTTAGACAAGAAACGTAAGATTCAGATAAACTTGAGGCTCATGCAAACACCACAGAACAATGCTCCCTCACACCTCGCGCCCACGTACGGAGGTGCGGAGTACGCAACGGCCACCATTCGAGAGAGACGTGAATCTAAGTTAATAACTTAGCTGTAAAAATTACGCCGCTAACTCAAACAGTAGCAGTTTGTCAGCTGACCAAGTCACAAGATGAAGCGATAATGCTTTTGTAACTAGTTTTTTATCCTTTACCATTACCACTCTGTCAACGAAAAGACAACGTTGCACTTACATACCGTTTTTTTTTTGAGGTGGAATATCATTAAAAAACTTGTCTCGTTTTGGGTAGAGGGAGCTTTTTTTCAGTTTCAGGCTTTTACTGACTAAAACTTTTCTGTGTTAATTCAGTTGTCCTTTGCCTTCAAGGGCCGCGGCAACTCTTTTAAACGATCATGTAGCTCAGATACTTATATAAAAATAACATCAATGTGCGTGTGTTTGTTACTCCTTTCATGCTCAAAAGGATCGTCTTTAAAACCGATTCTCAAACTTACGGGGTTAATAATGTTCAAAGGTAACCTTTACATAATTTGTAAAGTCCCACACGACCCTGTCATCTACCTAGCCTTTTCCCAACTATATTGGGGTCGGCTTCCAGTCAAGTCGGATTTAGCTGAAAACCAATATTTTGCGAGGAGCGGCTCCCTACCAGACCTCCACAACCCCTTAACTGGGGTAACACGGTACTTCATGGCAAGACTGGAGTCAGATTTACTGGCTTCTGACTATCCGTAACGACTGCCAAAGATCTACAAATGACAGCCGGGACCTACGGCTTAACATGCTTTCCGAGGCACGGAGGTAACTCAGTATGTTAAGATGGTCATCCATCCACAGACCAACCTTGGCAAGCGTTGCGTTAACCTTGTAGATTGACCCGTGCGGCTGTTACTATCTAGCCACGAGCTCCTGCCCACATGACCCTGTGATGGTGATTATTGTCAACTTTTAAGACATGGTCTCCATCCTTGAGACTGCCATTATTTTTGTAGTTAAATCCGCTCAGCGGTCATTTCTTGTCTCAAACAGTAGTAGGCGGTATTTGTTCATAGTTTTAGTGCGGCGAGCAACGCCTCTGCCGACGCCGTTAATTATACAAGTTTGAATGTGAGAAACTGTTTGTACAGCGTTGTCTGCTTTCAGAGGAGGGACGGGAGGACCGCCTGAAACTTCAGCAGTATCGCGGGAGGAACACTTAAGCAGAACAGGGTAGCTTAAGTAGGTATGCTTTGAAATAACTTCTTTTTTATTACAAATAGGTAGGATTTGTTTTGGAGAAATGTAT
The DNA here is from genome assembly GCA_030763345.1 of Mythimna separata. Classification (NCBI taxonomy): domain Eukaryota; kingdom Metazoa; phylum Arthropoda; class Insecta; order Lepidoptera; family Noctuidae; genus Mythimna; species Mythimna separata. The sequence continues at coordinate 20,831,963 of CM061187.1, read as the reverse complement.
ATCTAAATGAAACGCTAATTTAAAATTGTCTATCTCTTGTTTATTCCTAACTAGCTTCTGCCAGCGGCTTTTTCTGTGTGAAAGGTCCTAAGGGAGCAAAATTTCGAAATATAAACTGTTTTATTCCGACAATGATCAAGTTTCATCCAAATCTTTTCAGCCATTTGAGCGTGAAAGAGTACTTAACAACAGCAACATACACACACACGCACCTACCTACATACACGCATGAATATTCATTTTCGTCTTTAATTTTTTTCTTTTTTCCGTTGCGTAGTTTTAAAGATTTAAGCATCCATAGGGACAGAGAAAGCCACTTTGTTTTATACTATGTAGTGATTATATCTGTATTGCTCTAATTTTAAAGATGGTTCTATAAATAAAAATGGTTCTGATTCCTGCAGAAAATCTAGTTCGACATGTCCGTGGCCCCAGTCGCAGTTGTTAACCAATCCTTGACCCATTTTCATGCTGCTAGCCTGAAAGTCTGCAAACTTCTAGCTTTACCTTGAATGTACCTGGCTCCATATAGAACAGAAATATTCCTTCAATCAAGATAACTACTCGATCATTCTGGAAACTTATGCTTTCAAAGGTTAAGTGAAGGATATTTGAGTAGTATGACTAATTCATCTTACCTAAAACTTAAACACTAAAAAGTCACATAAAAACAACATTAGAATCTAAAAACAGAAATAGAAACATTTGATGAAAAATAAAAAAAAGGTGCAATTTGGTTTTACATTCGTTTAACTTAACCAGTTAAGTTACACCTCTTGTTACATATAATTTTATTCTAACGATGGGTCAAGTTGAACTCGTCTTGCCACGCAAATTTGGGTACAGTTACAAGACCGCTATGTATACTAACTTATTTATAACTTAAATAATGTTCGTAACTCCACAGACTTAAGTCAAACATAAGTTAAACGAGAGTTAAGTTACGTGTGTTTGTGAATTTTTAACGCACCTTTACTAACTTGTTAATGTAGAATTTGAATTAAGTAGTTTATTCATATTTTGAAGTTTTGAATTCAGAACTTTGAATTTAAAACTTGAAAGTCAATATTATAAGGTGCAGATGAGAGCAGTGGTGACCCAGTGGTAGTTGCCCCGACTTGCAAGTTGTAGGTCGGGGGTTCAAACCCCAGTCAAGCGCATTACTTTGTGCAATTTGTTTAATTACCTCTCTCAAAATGGTGAAGGAAAACAGCGTGAGGAAAACGGCATGTCCTAGAACCTTAAATTTAGACATGTGACATCCACCAACCCACACTAAATGCGTCACGAGATGTAAGAAAGTAATTGGTCTTTTGTTTTCAGTATTGGAAATTTTCCTCAACAGTACTTAAAGTAATTACGTTACTTAGCAGGAAAGATTATGTTAGAAATATCCATAGTTACCTACACAAGCACCTAGAGACTAACACTGAAATATATAACCATTATTATAATGAGTCATTAGTAATAATTGTTTCAGTAGGTGACTACAGCAAGCATAGCAACTCCTAGTCAATTATTATGTTCTACTTTTCAAGAACAAACTAGTTTAACCCAGTCAAAGATTGAATATAAAACACATACATACTCGTACAATCTATGTACCCGAGTACATTTGATACAAGTAATAAAACTATAGAACTAAACCAGTGTGTAAGTTAGCAACAGAGTTTTTTTGTTCGCAGTCAATCAACTGAGTTCTTCCAATCAATTGCTCAAAATGATTGATTGAACAACGGAACAATTAGGTCCGCCTGATGGCAACTGTCTAAAAATAAATGTTATTTTTTATCTCAGAAGGATTTTACAATTTTGAAATTAATTGGCGAAGTTTTGAAGTAGGTAAGATACGAGTATAAAAAATATCACCTTGATTTTGTTTTGCAATTTAGGCTCAGAACTCCCAATATGGATCTAGCCTTCAAACTATGTGGTAAGATTAATGATGATCGTAGTAAACTTAATGACAAAATACGGAATATTCCGTTTCGTCGATCGAAGCCGGAGCTATTCATCGATCACCTCTATTCAAATCACATTATCAATCACACACCTTACTACAAATACCTCGTCAACACAAAGCCCTTTCGCACGGAACCCTTACTGCTAGCCTAGCAACAGAGCCGGCGTCATTATTATTAGCACTCCAACACTCGAATCAATCTCCCTTTCCCGAATCAATCGGGTGGCAACAGGACACTTTATTGTTAATAAAGCATTTTATTATGAAGTAGTCAGCTGCCACCGTGCGCGGGGCCACCCCTGGCCAGGGCTGCCGCGTGACCTTGCGCCATCCTTGGCAACGAGCGCGCTTCGTGATACTTAATGCTTCGTTGAGTCAGGAACATTACTGGATTAACGCTACAAGCGACTACTTTGTTCTTGCCATTCGGCTTACGTAAAGCCCCTTCATCCAACTTGTGGGTAAACTCGACTCCCACTGTCCCCAAAAACGACACAATCGTTAACAAACACATATTTCAACAATTTTATGACCCTTACCCTCGCTCGTTGTAGCGGAAAAATTTACATTAAAAAAATCATCTTCCAAATAATATCCGCTAGCAATCCCACAAAAACTTAGAGTAAAAAGCAATTCCGAAGTCGCAAATTGAAAGTCCAAACGTAATACTAAACCAAATTACCGCTTACCCGATTTGATATTTTGTGCCAGTGTCCCCCGCCTCCCCTCGTGTTGATTGAGGGGACACGGGGGACAGATGCCTGTTATTTTTTTCACGCAACGTTTGAAGCAAGATTGTGTTGAATATTTAAATATTTGTAGTGAATGGACGCGTGGTTAGTCGCCAGATTTTACAGTCGATAAATGATAATAGTACATTATGATACAAGTGTGTAATGTGGGTCATTATCGTCGCGGTGGTATTAAGACCCGAGCCATGGCGAGGGTCTTAAGAGAACCAAGAACGATAATGACAAATTACTCACGTGTATCATACGACGTTTTTCGACACACTTGTGAAGAAAATAAATAAAAAATCAACTTTATTTAGTAGGTAGGTATATGACAAGTTTATCTAAAGAAACAGTTCGTAAATGTGCAGTCAGTAAAGTTATAATTATCTATTTTGACTGTGTAGTGGTCCCATGACATAGATTTTCTTGCGTACAGCACAAATAATGCTCCTCATAAATAGTTGTTATAAACATATTTATAAAATCTGTATTTTATTTTTAAATATGGCGGCAAAAAAATTGAGCGCGCATGCGCGAAACATGGCGGCCATAGACTAGCTACTCTAGCTGTTGGTTTAGAAAAAATAAGAATGAGGTTGCATATAAACAGAAAATACAAACTTGATATAAGATTTAATTAATTAAGTATGTAAAATTTTAAATAATTTATTTAAACACGAAATTCCATAAAATAAGTAAGTTAAACACTAATTTATGCTATTGAACGCAATAACAAATTTTATTATTTTTTGTCTTAAAACTTTTTTTGACAAAAAAGAGGTTAAACAAAGAGGTTCTAACTACATTACCGCACATGTGCATAATAGTAATCAAAATGTCACAGTTTGGTAACGAGCCCCTTTATATGCCTAAGTGCAGTGCAATAACAGCCACTTTATGAGCAAGTGTGTCGAAAAAATGCTTTACTATAGTAACTCTATGAAGTATCATTATGGCTGCCGATTTTCGAGAAGCCACTTCCTTTCAGAACTCATCCACATTTACATATAGCGATAAACCTAAGTTTCTCCCGAGCACTGCCGACTTAGCTTAATAATATAATTCAGAACGATTCAAACTGTATGTGAATCAGTTCAGGAGTTTCCAAGATTAGCCTGAACAATGGCATAGAGAACAATAGTGGCTGTTTTGTTATAAAACGTCAAGCGGACAGAGTTTTATGACAGAGGGGGCACTTAATGGTAGCATTTCGATTAAGTTTACTATCGGCATGGCAACACTAGGCATTCGTTCCAGCAGGCTTCCGATCCACGACGCTCTGCTATTGACATTGAAATGTTGAAGGAAATGGTTTTCTTAATAGCTCTTAGACAATGTGTGTGTGGCACATAAACATACACAAAGGCGTACAAAACTGTCACGGCTCTGACCCCCATGGAGCAGTGTACGGTTACACACACGTCCTACCCGAGAGGGTATTCAGTTAGTCCCAGGAGAGAGAGTGATCATTCTTTTACCTGATTTGGGAATAAACCCTATTTGTTGGTCAATTTACTTAACCACTAAAAATAACAAAAGACTTGAAGTAGCCATAGTTTTTACATATACTCAAATCCACTTTCTAAGTTACCTATAGTAGTTAGTTTTATGTGTTTTTATGAGGTACTAATCGCTTCAAAACTTTTATTGTTACATTCTAACAATGACGTAAGTCTGCCTTCGAAAGGTGCACCTCCAGCTTGAATTTCTCCTCATCCATCAAAGCCCAAGGTGTGATCACAACAATTAGCCGACCGGCAAACATTCGCGTATCATTATTACATCATACGTCTCAACTAACAGTTGGCGAACTGACGATTTTCATAAATATAAAGCACCTTTTACCCCTACCAATCATTCGTTACGTCGGCTTACGGCGTCGCGTCGGATCGTTACCGGCAACAAAGCCGCTACCGTGGTAGGGGTCGCCTAGCAACTGCTACCGTTCTATGGACAATTAAAACAGTTTGCCAGTTTTTTTGTTCGTCACTCGTGCGTGACTCAAATCGCTTTGTGATAATCGCAAACTGAGATACGTACCGTTCTCAGCGGTGATGCTATGGATATTTGCGCTGTAGGTATTACTTTTTTTTTGGGAACAAGTTTACAATTGTTATTATTAATGCTAGTAATAAAATTGTTTTTGTTGAGTCTATGATTTTTAAAATCGAATTTGTTTTGCTATGATTCATTAACGTTTTTAGAGGGCCGTTTGTTTTTTGTTTGATTTCGTAAATTAAATATTCTTAGATGTAGACTAAATGTCTAGAATTTTATTATTGTACACCTCATAAAAACAAAAATAAAGAGCATTATTAGAACATAAAATTGGATTAGATTGACTAATTACAACAAAGCCGTAAATCAACGTTTTCCCCAACGTTTTTCGTTCAGTAGGTAAATGTATATTCGTAACGCAACCGCCACATACTGCCATACACTGCCATATCTAACACGGCACCGAATCGAAGCCATTACAAGTATAGCTATAATTATAAATCGCTTAACTCCAATACCGTAATGGCCACGGAGGATATAATTTTGGCCGTAAATCATATGAAATAACCTCAAATGTTAGTAATTTCGGGTTTACTCAGTGCGTGGGGTGTTTGCACAGGGTCGGAGGTGAAGCCGGGGGATGTAGCTATAGGTAAGCCTGAACAACGTGCTTTAAACATAAACTTGGTTTCGTTTACATCGAAATGGAATCGAGATTGGGTTAGCGGAGCTTATTTTGTTAAAATAAAGACGAAATCTTTTTGTTGAAGTAGGTTTTTGCTGACGAGGTTTCGCTCATTCAAAGCAGTCGTTGTGACGAAAATAGATATTGTTGCTTGAGAGCCAGATAGGCAAATATTAACATAAAAGAAGATTTTTAAAGAAAGCTTTTATTCTACTAAAAATAAATGAGAGAAAATGGCATAAAACAAAAGTTAGATAAGTTCATGAAAGAAACGAAGTCAATTCCAACAGCAGAACAGTTTACCCTTGAAAACAAAAAAAGAAAAGTTCTTTCTAACATTTTCTAAATAAAACGAATCAATAAGCAGTTTTACGACTCATTGGGGGGTGTGAGGGCCTGGGTTATTGCCGGTATAGCTCTGTTCACCCCTTCCGTGTCCGCCCGCAATTCATTGGCAACTTTCTAGTTGTTGATGCTCACCAGAATTGCTTTCTGATTGCTTTTCTGCGCAAAAATGAAACTTTATTGAATAAAAATTGTTTTATTTTTAAACACTACCGTTGTGACTGCCTGTGTTAGTTCTGCTGATTGTTTTCAACGAGGTAGGTAGCTGTATGTTATAGTTTTATTGGAAAATGTTGAATGTAGTTTTTATTTCTTTCGATTCTTGACTGGTTTTTCTTTTTTTGGGGTTGGGGGATTGTCTTTAAATAACTTCTCCCGCTTTCGGTGGAGCGGGATGGGGTATCAGACTTTTGTAGGCACCCACCGGTGTTCCTTCAGCAGGCCTTTGCGTTTCAGGACCGCTATGACACCATAGATCAATGTCGCAGACCAAGTTGATTTGCCTACCTAAGTTAGTAATTGACTATTGAAATGGTACTTTAAAACCAGTCAAGTGGAAAGGACATTATTATATTCGAAAATTCTTGTGTGCTGATAGTATCTCACGCACGTGCTAGCCGGCTAACAGTATAATTATATTAGTTAATAAGAAAGTTAATATTGGGAAACTATTTAATCAAAATAAATACTCGTATCTTATTTAAATAATACAGTTATCAAAATCAATCAATCGTAAACTTTAATAAAATTTAAATTTCTATACAACCATTGACATTATGCGGTTAACTTTTACATTTGTCACTAGCTGCTGACAGCGACTTCATCCGTGTGATAGTACTAAATAATCCCAAGAGAACATATTATTATAGGATACCTATATGCTTTTCCGGGACATTGTCTACCTGTATATCAATTTAATCGAAATCCATTTAGTAGTTTTTGCGTGATATAGTAAGTAATATACATCCGTATACAAAACTTACGCGTTTATTTTTATATTCATCACCTAATTAAATTGGACTTATACCGTTTTAATTCATGAATACCCGACCGGTCCTATGAGACCGCGCTGTTATTGTTTTACTATTGTGTCTCGTTTTGTGGGTATGTCATAGGTTAATTAACTATAAAAAATTTAATTATAATCTTGTGGTAACTTATGCTAAGTATTATCACTATGATACACACATCAATAAATAACATACAGTGAAACACAATTTGCAGTTCAGTGGGTTGTACCATTTGGACGTACGCCAAGCAGAGACATCTATCGGTACATTTCAGCTAATCTACAAAACTACTGGCCCCATTTCCGTGTAATATTCACGCATAAAAACCATTATAGTAATTTTTCCAATCCTTTTTTAGGATGCAATAAATATACTATACTTTTTTATGTGACATAAACCAATGCTTGACTGCTATCCCACCTGATGGTAAGCAGTGATGCAGTCGTTGATGGTGAGGCGCACTAGTTTATTAAGAGCCTATTCACTCTAGTCTTACTACTAACTTCTGCCAGCGGCTTCGCTCACGTGTTTTAAGTATTCTCCATAAAAACTTTGGAACCCCTTTTAACCCCCATAAGGGGTGAATTTAAAATATCCTCTCTTAGTGCTCGCCTACGTCTATAAAAGGAAACCTGGTGCAAAAGTGTCACGTTTCTAGTCCTAGTAGTATCGACTGTTCATTGATATGTCAGTCAGTCAGTTTCTCCTTTTATATAAAGACTAAATTCTGCCAGCGGCTTCACTCGTGTTATTGTAAGTTTCTTTATACAAATTTTGACGCCATTTTTCACCCCTTATAGGAGTGGAATTTCGAAAAATCCTTTCTCATCGGATGCCTACGTCATATAAATAACATATACTCCAATTTTCAAGTCTTTATGATCAGCGGTTTAAAACCCGGGACCCTGAAACAAAGGCAAAAAAGGCACGGGGTGGGGTTTAGTCAGTAAAAGTCTAATACGCCCTCCCGCTCCGCCCAAGACCGGGAGAAGACATTCTGATGATTCCCCACGTAAAAATTAAATAAAAAAAAGGCTATGCGTTGATCCGACAGTCAGTCATTCAGGACAAAGTATTTTGATAGTGGTTTGTATTGATCTTTCATATTGAAGTATATTTTTGATAAAAATAATAATGTAACTGTCGTTATCTTATTTTATTTTAGGCATTTCTTCCTCCTTCGTGGGCGGGAAGGCCACAAGCCGTGTTTGTTGGGACATCAATGTCAATGATGACAAGAAACATCTTTATTTTTAACAGAACAAATATATATGATAGCATTAAATATATGTTACATATGTACATATTATGTCGTTTTAAAGCTGTTTGACTTCTCTGATGTAACACTGCTAATACTGTAAGATTTCGGGTGTTGTTGCTTCCTTATATTAAGAGGATTATAGGTTTTTCGGTCTAAGTATAGAATAGCGCCTATTTACAAATATGTACTTATTATATTATTCGATTTTAAACTTGTACCTACTACCCAACTAGATTTAAGTACCTGTATTCAAGCAGCTAGAATAACCCTTTTTTATGAGATGTACGTGGAAAACAGTTTGCCGTCAATACGAAGCTGGTCCTTACCAAATGGCTGGACGACGAGCTACCCAATGCTCGTCGTCCACGCCTACGGAGGCTGAAAATCCGTCTGCGACTCCCCATGCCCCGGGCACACGAACGAGGAGTTAACCTATAGGTACTACCTAATTAGGAAATTATAAAACTATAATATCTACCTACTACATCTTGCATTTCTTCCTTCTCGAGATGTGTTTGTTGGTTTTGCGAGGTGTCTTTGTTTGTCTTTGTTTCCACCGTGAATTATTACGTTCTTATTTGCAACCGGAACGTCATTTTTCTTTTTTGTTTCTCGTTTGGCGTCAAAATTGTACGAGTATATCTAAGTTAGCAACGAAGCGATTATGTGGTGTTTATCCGTAATTGGCAATAATATTAATAATATTACCTAAGATATTGTATATGTATGTTTGAGGATGAACCTAAATAAATAAACACTAACTTCTGCCAGCAGTTTGCCCTCGATAACATAGCTTTCGCCAAATTTAAACATTGGACCCCTATTTCATCACCTAGTAGGGTGAATTTTGGGAAATCCTCTCTTATTGCTTGCCTTTACGTTGTGCCAAATTTGACGCTGCTAGTGCCAGTAGTTTTGGATGTGCGTTGATATGTAAATAATCAGTCAGTTTCTCATTTTATAATTATGTTTATGCTAGCGATCCGCCTCGGCTTCGCATGGGTGCAAAATTATCAGTGTTACTCTATAATACATGCATAACATAGTTATTATACGTGTATTATACACAAAAACCTTCCTCATGAATCAGAAAAAAAACTGCATCAAAATCTACAGACTGCTAGAATCGACTTTGTTTTGTACTTATCTGGTATCTTCAAGACTAGAATAAATATTAGGCTCTTAACGTTTGAATCCCCAACCGGTCCTATGAGACCGCGGTGTTATTGTTTTACTATTGTGTCTCCTTTCGCGGGTATCTGAGTAATTAATAAACTAGTGCGCCTCACCAAAAACGATTGCATCACTGCTTACCATCAGGTGGGATTGCAGTCAAGCACTAGTTTATGGTATATAAAAAAAATATAACCTATACAGTATACATTATATCTATTTTAATGTAAGCCATTACTATAACTCCAGAAATAATTGATGCCAATCACTTGGCTGGATCGACCTCCCAGTACTCATCATTAAGCCACTGTATTCCTCTCAAACTTATCTAAATTCATCATTATCATTTGTATTTCAATCGCCAAATACTGTGTCACGAAGTGCCATAATGACCTGAGATATGAGGCAGAGAGATAACCTATATTTTTTATTATCTAGTGTTTGTATTTGATACTTGTTTCTTTTGAGTCTCGTGCGGGGGAACGTGTGATCTGAATTACTGATCCTTGTGTTTTTTTTCGGTGTTTGTTCACTTCTGCGTGTTCTTACAGATGGATAATTATGCTAAATTCTTTATTTGTTCAGGAAATATTATGGTTGCTCAGAAAAGGTCAACTCAAGTCATTTGTTAGAAACTAGCTAAAAATTTTTTTTTCATACTTGTAAAACCGCACCATTTTTTTTTTTCGCTGTTGTTACCGTATTCTGTTTTCTAAAATTAAATTAGCATTAGTGACTCGTTATAAAACATTATTTTATTTTTAACAGCGAAAGTCCTATCAAAATCGGTTACAGCCGTTTCCAAGATTAACCCGGAACAAACCGACTGATAAAAAAATGAGACCTTTTAGTTGTATTATACAAATGCAATTTATAGAATTGATTAGAAAATAAGTGTTTTAATTTCCACTTGTTTAAAGTAGGTAGTAGAAGAAAATTTGAACTTCTATAATAACATTTTTGAAAATGTATATAATTTTAAATAGCTTACACATAAATTTTGCTTCAAATTAACGAAATTTATAGAAATGTGTTATCTATAACTTACAGATGCAAAATAATCATATTTAAATTTGATTTAGGACTGATTGTAGCTGTCTCAATGCTCCAAAAAACTCCTCTAGAAGCACAGGAATACTTAATGATCACTTACTAATTCACTCAAAGGTAACTCATGGACATATGCATCGCTCAGCTACGGTGCGCAAACGTTGCCTGTGCTCGGGGTTTGGCAGCTAGCAATGAAAGAAGTATTCTCGGAGTGAAAAATGCAGACTATGTAAGGAACGGCAATATTTCGTTCCAAAACTAAAGTTGAACTGAACAGGCTATATCTGCTGCATGTCGCACCAAAATTTGGCGAAGGCAGCCACCAACTGGATCTCGAAGTAACAGGAACCAGGATACTCGTAGACGTGACACTCCTAAAGAATTGACCAGGTGTACTAGTCTAAGGGAGCTCTTTACCCCAGCAATAGGATACAAGATACAACAGGCATAATAAGGTTTAATAATTTAAAAATTTGAGAACTTGAAAATTTTAAAGCAAATTATTTAGACTTTATTTAACATTTCTTTATAAATGCTCCACATATTTTTTTGCTGAAAAATTACTCTTTTTCAATATCAGTCATTGTTTTTTTTCTAACTTAACAAGGTCGGTAATTGGAGAAATAAAAATACAAAAACCTGTTATACAACGTTTATTTCAACAAAAAATCTTTTACATTTTCTTTTCAATGTTGTATAACCCTCTATCAAAATAACTGGTTTAAATATTTTAATAATGCAATCTTCTTGTATAATCAATTTAAAATGGATATAAAAACATAGTCATTCATGCAAAGTTACGATGCTTATCTTAATGAGACAATATTGGAGTTTAGATAAATTTAAAAGCACATACAAGGCCAACTTAGAGTTGAAAAACAAGTACTTAGTATTATACAATAGGCATACACGTGGTACAGTAGACACAAACAGAAACATATATTAAAATTGCTAATGAATCGTTGCCTAAACTTGGCATGAAGCATGCACGAGCGTTGAATACTGATTACAGCAAATATTGGTAGTATAAATCACAAAAGCCGACCAAATGAAAACGTCGGCGATACAATGCAATGTATTTACAAACTGAACATCTTGCATTAGTCATGTAATACCAACGTTTGAGCAAATGTTTGTCATGTTCTGAATACAAAGAATAATTTACAATTAACATTTATTTAAATATTCTGTTTTCTACGAGTAATTTGATTCTAATTCAGTTTTGTTTTGTCTTATTTATACACAATTTTCATATCTGTAAAATTAATTTCCATTCATAAGGATAAAATGTTATACAATAATATTGAAATAGAATAGTGGGATAGTGTGTTAGGAACAGGTTGGGACATGTTACCCGCGCGTTGTTAGCTCCTATTGTCCCTTTGTGAAGGGATCGCAAGAATAAGAAGGGAATAAGGGATGTATTGTGTGGCGAACGGGAATCTTACGCGACAGGTTGCTCGCTCTTTTAATTTCCGCTGGGTTTTATTTAATCTTCTCTTTAGCGATGAATTTTCTCTTTATCTTTTTTTTTCTGAGGTTCAATACATTTTTTTCTTTTGATTGAACTTATTGTTACTGTTAGGAGTTGGTGGAGAGGGATTTTAAATAACTTTGAGGGACATGACCAAGTTGAAGTAACACAAAAGATTTGACGAACACTTATAAATAAAGTACAATGATTAATACAAAGATTAACATCAGTCAGTCAGCGCTGTGATCAAAATAAAGTCCATTGTTACAATATTAAATTATGACCAAGCACACATATTCAATCAAGAGATACGTCACTTCATAAAAGGTATTAACAATCTTATTGACTTATTTGAACAACGTTAAGAATAATCTAAAGTAAACATCAATTTAACTGATAGTGATAACGAGCTTATCATTAAAACATTTAATGCAAACATCGGTTTATTCACGAAACTATCGGTAGACAATGTTAATAATCACTACGTTAGTATAAGCAGTTACATCATTGTCATTAATAAAACAAAGATACACCGGTATCACAGTGAGGCGAACTCTACAGTATCATGTATTTACTTTAATACCTATATGTTTAATGATAAACTTGCGGAAGGAGGCAAGATAACGATGATTTTATTACCTCCTCAGTGAACTTTCCATACTCGGAAACATTGGCAAAGAAAATTGTTTGTAACATTTGCAACCACCGCAAATAATAATCAAATTATAAAGTCCACACAACGACGTTGATGACATCGTCTAAAAAACACCTAAAGATAGAAACCACGAAAATAGGTAGCCAAACGAGTTTGTAGCACAAACATAAACAGCAAAATCGACCCGTGAACTTTGATTAGCTATGAATTGGCATTAACATTAGAAGCATAGAGCTGCAGTCACGAACATGGGCTAGTGGCATGAGCGATCCGACTCGCTTGTCAAACGTGAGTCATGTCCGCCCAAGGCCGCCGCGCCGGCCGGCGTCGCTTGCCAACAGAACCGATTTTTTTCTTCATTTCTTTTAGCGATTGTTTTTCTGCCTTTCCAGTTATTATATCTGAAATCGTTCTGTTTTCTACACTCGACTATATCTAAAAGTGATTTTTTTGTTCAATGACCATTTTTACTGCTTCTTTTACATCGCGATTATAAAAAACTGTTTTCCATTTATGCAAATTATTGGTCGCGCGATAAGACACGCGATAATGAAGACTATCTTTAATTATATTAAACAACCGTTTTTCATGTAATCACTCTTATTTTGCTTTTTATACACATTTGAAATGTATATGAATTAGAAGGTAAATTGGAAAAAGTAACAGATTGAAAAGTGTCCCAGAATATTATTAACGATTTGGGACGGTGATTCGAACAACGGCGGGGTTCTTTTATTGTACACTCGAGCCATCACGAAGAGTGGTTCTTACAGAAAGAAATTTCTAGTCGGCTGATGTAACTCAATATGAAATTGCATTACTGTTTTGAAAATCATTGTCGTCTTTTATGCGTTAACCTAGGTTTTTAGTGCATTATGTTGTGTTGGGCTATGTTTGAGTTGATAAACAAATTTTTTGCATTTCCTCTTTATGTTTAGAGTTAATTTCTATGCGGAGGAGTTCACATCCTCTTTGTCGTACTTCATAATTGAGAGTACATCTATGTGCTATTGTCTTTCTATGGTTGGATGTTAGTCGTCACGTAGGCTCTTTTAATAGCCATTAGATTTAAGCGATGTTACTATATGAGATAATTGTTTTACTGCATTTTGGTTTGTTTCTTCATTAAGGATTTTTGTGGGTTCTTTGGATTTGAATCAATCATTATCATATTGAATGATTTTATTTTACCCTCTGTCAAAGTCACTTAACTTTTTAGTTTTATTAAACCTTTGATTGCTTCGGTTTTATTTGTTGTATTTGAAAATTTGGCATCGATGGCTTTGTTTTATTATGGTTTCTTTTTTATGTGGTTTTTATCGGTTTTTGCTTCTTTTTCTAATTTACCTTCGATAGTTCGCCCAAATGATGAGTGGTACTAAATTGTATGTTGACTGGACAAAGGGATACTTGGACCGTTAGTTCAAATGTGACTTTGTCTATTTGCCAAGTGTGTTAGCTTTTTCATAAATTGTAATGATTTATTGATTAGTATTTTTTTTTTCTCTCTCATTTTTAGGTATAATGTGAACTACAGTAACACCTCAGATTTTATTTTCTGTTGTGGTCTATGCTTTTTTTTATTGTTCTTACATTGACCGGTTTACACTGTCTCTTCATTAATGTTGTAACATTACAAAGAACAATAAAACCAAATTAAGACGTGAGGATACTTGCCGGTTCTTCTCCATAAGAAGTTACCAATTGGAACCGTGCACTATATTCTAACGTTTTAGAAGTATCTACCCATAAGAGGCCTATGTGAAATAAAGTATTTTGACTTGAGTTGAATTTATTAGTTTTGAAGGAAACATAATTTCTGATGATTGTCATGAATTCACAGAAGTTATTTATATTAATCATGTAGATCTTTATAAATTTTAATTTTGAAAATATATTCGGATTTTATATCTTTTTATATATGAATAAATATTTTCAATTAAAATGTTTTATTTGTTCATGTTAGTGCAGTAGCTCTCCACTGCAGCGAATTATCTTATCGCTGACTAATGAAACCAATTTATAACTTATCGTTATTTTCAAATTGATATCTTGATATAATCTCTAGGGAAATAATCACAAAGGAGGCTAAATTATTTTATCAGACACAAAACAATTCAAAATAAAAAAGTAATGGAATAGCAATCCTTCCAATTTATCCATAGAATAACTTTTATATTAACACTAGAGTTTAACACTACTTAAGCTTATAAGAATAAGTAACATCTACAACAATACACAAAGCTTCACAATACTTACAAGAACAACGAAAATCTCTTATCTTACAGTCTGTCTTAATGATATAGAAACGAACGAGCAGTCTGCCAGATTACCAGCAGATAGCTACGATTTCCATAATCTACTCTACAGAGATAGTTACAACATACCTACATCGATCTACATTCTAGCAACTTCTGAGCTGCCAGAACAACGAACAAAGAAACCGATACAGAACAAGCGAATGGTAAGTAACACACGAGAATAGAACCGAGGAACACTTTGTGATGCGATGGAACCGAGTCGTCCCACCGGTGGGACCCGAACAAAGAAGCCGGCCGGCTTGCGGCCGGTGCCGGCGCGGAGCGGCGTGGAGACGACCTCCCCGTACCGCGGCCCGGCGCAACTGGCGCGCGGGGCCCCCTCTGCGGCCCGCGGAGCGTCCCCCCGCACCCCCGCCGCGGCCCTCTATATAATCTGAAGCGCTCCCCATATTCGCCAGTCCGTCACACAGAGCGACAGGGTTGGGTGGGTCGAATAGTGAGCCGCGGGCGAGTGACGAAGCCCTATGGTTACGAGATCAGATCTGATGCGGTCGTGAGCTTCGGACGTTTTATCAATTTCCCATCGATCTCTTCACGATAACTAGTCGCCGGTGGTGTGAAGCCGGTTGTTCAGTGCGCATTCGCAGTACAAAAGAGACTTGTGATATTTTTCTAGTAATATTAAGTTCCGCAGCGGAACGCTTTAATTTTTTTGTCGTTTAAAAAGTGTACAATATAAGTAAAAATTTGGAAAACATGGAGATCCTGCCGGTCACGAATCAGTTTGTCGGATTCAATAGCGAAAAAGGTGAGTTGACTTTCTATTTGGAGTGGCGAGGCGAGGGAGGGAAGCAGCTTTCTAACCGGCTGACTGTTGTTGCTATGCGGCGCGCGCACTGCGCTCGGCTCAGCCGGCTGGCAGAGGAACACTCCTCCTGATCTCTGCATCACTCGCAACAGTAGCCTAGATCAGTGCTTCAAGTTGGCCGGTACTGTCAGTGACAGCGGCCGGGCCGGGCCCAGCCGTCAGTGTCAGCTGACGTGTCAGCTGTTCCGCTGCGCCGCACTCCCTCGCCCTTGTGCGCACCGGCTCGATACACATTTGCATTAACTAGATTCTAATAACATAGTTTACTAATGAAATCAGATCAAGTAAACTTTTTGTTTTTCATTATTCCAGTAAGATTTTTTTTAGTTCTTAGAAAAAAAATTAGGAATCTAAAGAGTTTCTAATTAGAACTTGAAGGGTTGAAATCTAAACTTGTTTTCCTCTTGTTATAGCTTGGAATGGACCAACATGGCGAGAAGCGCCCGTGCCGGTGCCGACGGAGGCGGCGCTGGCTCAGAGGCTGGAGCGCGAGCTGCGCGCCGCCAAGGGCGCCAGCGAGCTGGCCACGGCCGAGGTGCTGGTGCCGGCCGAGCTGCTGGCCCGCGCCGCGCGCCAGACGCTGGCGCTGGCCGAGGGCGAGCCCTGCGGCAGCCGCGGCGCCGCGCTCATCGTCGACGTCACGGGGAGAAGACTAGCAGCTTTCAAAATAGACCCCAACACGTTAACCACGCACGAGATACATCTACATCTGGAACACGACGCGACGAACTGGACTAGCCTGTTGCCGCAATTCTTAAAGTAAGTTCAGCTCTCTTATCTCACAGCGATAAACACATTCATTGATGAACAAGCGACACCTAGCAACAGTGGCGACTCCCGCAACAGTACTAACGGACCCTTTCCTCTTGTTACAGAAACTTAACGCGAGGCGGCACCATCATCATCAGCCCCCAGTTCACGATAGAAAAGAAGAAATTGTTCAGGAGCCAGGCGGAGTGAACCAGCTTGTGATAGCGCGAGATGCGAGCGAGCCGACTGACAGCCCTCCTCGATATCTACGTATCGTTATTTTAACAAATATCATATTATTATATATTATATTAATTATTATATATTTTTAATAAGAGAAAAAAGCACAGCGTGATATGTAACGTATAGTTGTAGTATAAGCGCGCGGAAGAGCGCAGGTTTTAGTTGTCGCCCGTGGGCCGCGGGCTCGGCCGACAGTGACGCGAAATGCACTTTGTTGTCGACAAAGTGTCGCTGTTCGGTCGCTGTCGGGCGCGCCGGCGGCGGGCGCCGGCGCGCGGCGGCGAGCGTCGCTCTCGCCGTCAGGACGTCGGTCTCGTTGCCCACCGCTGCGCTCGCCTCCCCGCGCCGCTCGTACTTATGTTAATCATTGTATGATCATTGTTCGTATTTTGGATATTTTAATGATTGTGAGTCGTGGTGGTTGGTCGCGTGAGTGGCGTGGCGGCGCTCGTGTGCACGCTCTGATCTCAGCCGCCGCCGCGCGTGTGATACTGATACCCTGAACGATATAGTCTTAGGTATTATTTTTTGTTTCGAGTTCGATTCTATTCTGAAGTTGCGTAGAGTTCGTATTTTCATGTATCGTAACTGTATTTATTAGAGGCGATCTCTGTAGAGGTCCGATATGTGTACGTTTTTCGTAATTGTACTAGTTTGTACATTTGTTTGTGATACTACTTTTGTAATGTATAAAATTTAAATGCGAGAAAAATATTACTTTTTATGAATGTGAAAACATGAATGCAGATTTATAAATATTAGAGATGTGTATCATAGAGTGGAGAGTAGGAGGCGCGACGGGGCGCGGCGGGCGGGAGGCCTAGGCCCTCGCCCCGCGCGCCCTGCCGCAGGCTAAAGATCTCAGGTTATATTATTGATAGTTATTAAAAGTATTAAGTTATTTAAGTTAATATAAAATGAAATTTTTTGTAAGATTATTTTCTATCGCCGCGCGATGCTGCGTTACTATAGTCCAGTGGGTGATAAGAGATACATTTTGTACTAACAGTACATATAATTGACGATGAGATGTTAATATGGCAGATTGCATTTTCTTCATCCAGTGTAATTACTACATTAAATGTAAATCAATAGACTAACCGTTTTTAAACGAAATCTAAATGTTTGTAGGGTCCAGTGTTTTAAACGCACAATATCATAGTACTAGAGTTCACTTTCATCGATAAATAAAAA
Source organism: Mythimna separata (assembly GCA_030763345.1). Lineage (NCBI taxonomy): Eukaryota > Metazoa > Arthropoda > Insecta > Lepidoptera > Noctuidae > Mythimna > Mythimna separata. Next base: position 20,814,299 of record CM061187.1, on the reverse strand, counting down.
GATTTTAAAAAGCTACAAAAACATTTTACTTCTAAAACTTGAAATGTCGACATATACAAAAACTAACAATAATAATAAATGTATCAATTGTTTATAATTGATATTTATTTGATAGACCGTAAAAGAAAATGTAGAAATATGAAGAAAAAAAATACATAGTTTCAAAATGGAAAATTATCTTTTAATACCTATCCCTTCCCCGAAACCCAATGAGAGAAGAGAAGAAAGATGAGCACAATAAACACAAAAACACACTGACACACCCACACCGCCTCACCCACAGCTCACACAACGATATACCTTACAATAATACTTAAGGAGACTAAATATTCCATACAGATGACACTTAAAAAAACAAAGAGAACGAAGAACATCGTTTCCATACATTATCATAAATTTGAGCTAGGTAAAAACAAGCAAGAGAGTTGGAGTATTATTTTAATAAGACCGGTTGGGACCGGTCGGGACCGGTTCGGGCCGCGCCTCGCTACAGATTGGTGCAACCCCATCCTCTGTTTTTTGTATAATTAATAAGTACAGACGAGTTGGTACAGTTTTCTATATGTGCCGGTTATAGGCATGTTTGCACACGTGTGCAAACTGCAGGATGGAGCAGCATCTAAACGCTGACGTGAAATGTGTACAGATTGCGATATGAGATAGATATCATTGCCTGCCCGTGTTGGTGGATGCTGCCAAATAGCTTTGATGTGCCTCGGTAATGTAAGAACTGCTATATGGACAAAATATATAGGTATATCCTTCTGATCCTCGAAAACTGAGTTCATGTATGTATTCAATTGACATCGCTTTTTATAAAATCGTGTTCTATCATAGACTCCATCATTTTGTCACCTCTCAAGTCTCTTATAGATCAATGTTTTATAAACAACCTCGTCTTCTACACACAAGATGACTATTACAATAACATCTTCAACCTATTGTTCTTCGAAATTAAGAAACAATCATCAATTTTCTCCTGGCTGTTATGTTCGCTTCACTTTTTTGTCGACTTTAGCGAACGTGTAAACTTTTTATATATGTATATGAGAACACAAAAATAAATTCGTTCCGTCCGAAGTATACAAATTAACACGTAGAGGTCTATGTATCGATTCTAAAGGAATTGGACCAGTGGACGTAGCAACACGTTTCAGAAAAACATGCAAGCGATTGTTGACACTATTGCAAAGGAAGTTAAGGCTGTTATCCTATGAAACCAAAAATAACAGGACGGTTTTGGCAAACATATTATCGCTTTTAATCTGCTTAGAAATAGGCAACCACTTCCGAATGTGTGATTTAAGAATTATACAACGTAGCAACATGTTTATTTTATGACTTGTAAATTGATTTATTTAGTTTCTTCTATGCCAATATTTTAGTCGACATAGAATGAAAACAATATACTTACCTATTTTATTTTTAGATTATACTTTTTCCGGTCTAAATAATAAACAACATATTCCTCTGTTTGCTGATTTCTTAAATCATTTGAAAGTCTTTAAATAAATACACAAAAGAGAGTCGTTTGATAACTATCTACCTACTATTTAAAATAATAAGGCACAACATCATTAAAGTAACAACGAAATCCCGCAATTTCTGCAATATTTAATTTAATAGTAAAACAAGGGTTATTTCACTTTCTAACCGCAAACCAACGACATGATTGTAGCAATGATCGTGATTCGTCGTGACGCGGCCGACGCACGTCCAATTCGTCACAAACTATCGACAAGCGACCTCTCGGAACGTGGCACATCCCTAGCACTCATTATTGACAATTAACCTGATAGTTCTCATCGACTGATTTGAAATTGTATAATCTAGATATTTAACTAAATGCCAAATACAATAAATTAATAGCAAAACTGGGTACCCATTACTAAATGTTATACGTAATTTTAACAAACCCATTAGGTATATTAAAAGAAAATTACAAGCACTAAACTAAAATCAATTTATGAAGAATTGGAAAGCATTGATTATGGCGTGTTGCTAGGCGAGGCTGTTTCGATACGCGAGCGCGACAACGCCATCTCTTATCGGCCGGCGGAACTAACTCGCTTCTCAAATGAACCTTTTACTGAAACGTGGTGTTCCGTTATTTTTACAGGCGATTAAAAAAATATTTTGCGAAATATGTTGTGTTCAAAATAACGTGATCACGCCAATGTAATAACAACCTTATTTGACATTGTTTAGGTGTATTTCGGTTTAGCAGGTTTCAGTGAAGATGTTCACTGTTTTAGTTATTTACTCAACTAAGCTAATATTGATCCAAGTGTTGCTAAGGCCGGGCTATTTATGTCGATACCATCATAATCATAATATTATAGTTATTCCGGATTTTTTTCTAAAACTTTGTTTTTTCCAGTTACTTCTATTGAAATTCTGGTAGCTGTATTTTGACCGAGATTGAGATTAGGTGATTTATTTACTGGTAAATTAACATTACTGATGTTGTGTATTTAACTGCGATAGAAACACGGTGCTTACAACAATCACCTTGTTGCTGTTTCTGCTTCTTCTCTGCCAAGTATAGCGATGAAGGTTTTTTTTAGTTGGGAAATCATAAGAATGACTGCTTCCTCTCGTAGTCGGAGCGAAAGGGTGCGTCAGACTTTTACTGACTAAACCCACTCCTTTGTTCCTTTTTTTGCCTTCGTTCCAAGGCCTCAAATCGATTAGTTTTCGTCCTTACCCTTCTTAATACTTGCTTCTAACTTCGTCCTCGAGTTAAGGAAACTTATGGCACAGCAGAACCATAAATAGCAATTCACAACTAGCAGTGAAACTGGCCAAGTGCGAGTCGGACTCAAGCAAAGACGTTTGTTTGAGAGAAATTACGTTTGTTGTGTGTCCCCACTTATATTTATTTTAATTTGTTTTTAGCACTTGTTAAACTGAATTAACTTATTAATTTGTAAACAAATTTCAACTATTTAGTTCATGTCAAAGGTACAGCCTGTTTTTTTTTATGGTAGGGGTGGTTAATCATCAGAATGACTTCTCCCACTTTTGGGCGGAGCGGGAAGGTGTGTCAGACTCTTACTGACTAAACCCCTATCCCGTTCCTTCGTTGCCTTCGATCTGGGGGACACGGTGACACCCTTTCAGAGAGCTACAGCCTGGTGACAGACAGACGGAGTGCAGGGTCTTAGCAATAGTGCCCATTTTATTCAATTTTGCCCACGATTAAATTATTATTATACAAAATACGTTGTTGGGAGTTGTTACAGGAGGCGGTCATCACTTTATCTTCAAAATTAGATTATTATGGTCGTTAAAGTAATATCTGAGTAACTTGAGCACTACACTTAGGTACCTTAGCTAACCTGGGTATCTTTTAGTAAAGAGTGAATAGCCTGAGGTTACTTCTAGGTCAGCGCGAACCATCCCCGACCACATCGTTGCTTTCCATCAAGTGAGATGGCGGTCAAGCGCAATGTTTTTTTAAAATAATGATAAAAAAAACACTTAGGCCCATTTTTTTACTACGATCCCACCTGATGGTAAGCAAACCATGCAATCGTTGACATAACACAATTCTCCATTATTGAAACATCACAACATGCAAATATCCCTCGAGTGCTACCTCCATTGCTGTCCATACATTACTTTAATCCTGCTTCCCCTCATTGAGCAGATAAGGCACCTTCGACCATATCTATCGGTCAGGGTGAGGGTGCACCATCTGCTCTGAAGGGGTGAACTGGCGTGGATTAGGTTAACGGTCACTAAGTGCTGATAAGGGGTTGCTGGTGGTTATTGAGATTTTTTCTGATAACAAGTATGGGTTTAAGGTTTACGGTGTAATGGATACGGTGCGTATTTTGACAAGAACTTATGTGTTTTTGAAGTAGGTATATCTGCAAATATGCGGTTCGACTTGCAATTTTTTTTTCATTGTTTTTGGATTTCACGATTATTGCTTTCATACGAAATAGGATTAAGTTTTGCTCATTAGACGATCTCTATTAAAATGCGTTCGTTTCGTTCAGTCGTTGTTTCGTTTGGTTTTGGCTTCGATATTGATTCTACCTTTAAGAAGCTGACAGGATCATGTATCCTCTTTCAAAAGATTGTTTTTTTTTATAGGTATATTTTTTTTTTATTAAGAGAAATTATTAAACAACTTCTCCAGCTTAAGAGAGGAGCTAGAAGGCCCGGCAGACATTTCCTGACCAAAAACCTTTCTATGTTACTTGATTGGCCCTTTTGGTTATAGGGCCACGGTAACGGTTTTTTTATGTAACATAAGCTAATGCTTATGATCGTGATGCAATCGTTGATGGTGAGGCGCACTAGTTTATTGAGAATCTATTCACTCTAGCCTTGAAGAAGAACCCTAAATTTTGCATAAACTCCACGAAGAACAAAAAACGGCAACTTTTAGTTATTTTTAAGTTAGTACCTACATCATTTTTATTGGCAGTGTGATATGGTTGGGACGTTAAAGGTCAAACGTGGCAGTTGATACAACAACGATATTTGGAATGTTCAGTTATCATCACCCGCGCACCCCAGCAGTGGGCATAGATAGTCGCCATTCAGGCTAACTCAACGGTCGCTTATTGCTACTATCAGCTTACTTCTGGCTTATCAGGGTGGTCTTGTTTTTACCACGGAGCAATTATGATTAGGTTTGAACTTGTACATTTTAAGATGACTTTAAACTTTCGTAAACAGCTTCTGTAAATTTTATTTGCTTTTAAAACGGATTTCTAATCTATATTTAGCGCAAGAAGAAAATACTCTGGCATTGGGGTATCCAAGGGTTGCTTTTTAGGGCTTGTCTGATTTTTGTATAAAGTTTTTGAACTCATCGCCAATAGCAGAATGCAACTGCTGATTTAAGGCTGACTGAAGACTGGCAGCATTAAAACGTTGAACTAATCAATTGGAGTGCAGAAATTGTGCCTACATCTGCACTTTGGAGGATCTAAAATGCCACTGATGCCGCTATGAATGTGGCGACCTATTGGGCCCAAAAACTATGAGAGAAGAAAAACCATCGAAACGAGAAGAAGAAGAACCATTGAAATAATTCAGGTACCAAGTAATTCCGGATCCAATAAAGGAATCAGTAATCGCACTCGCTCCAATAATTATTGAATTTTATAAGTGAACCATAAAAATAAGTTACGACTGTGTAAGTTGGTTCGTTTGAACTTCTCTAATTAACTTGATTGCTACACTTACAAGTTGCTAACACTCGACCGTTAAGTATTGAACGCTGGGCCGCTGCCGACGATCGCTGATTATCTATACTTGCGTTACTTGTTATTTCTTCTTTAGGTTCGTAGTTATTAGTATTAATTGTACCTTGTTTTCAGAGGTAGGAAATTATCAAAATCAGTCCTCAGGATAGAACCAACTTTTACTGATTTAAACCTACCGGCGACTTCCAGTTTCCTTTGCGTCTCAATACCACAATAACTCTTTGAAAAAATCCTGCATTTACCTGTCCTACCGGGGTCCTAAGGCTTGGCTAACATCTCCGTCGACGACTTGGACTGATATGGTGTTGTTTAGGCCTCAGTTCAGCAACCTGTCGGCTGAAATTATGACAATGGAAATTTTGAATAGTTAAACAAAACATAGACTTAACCAGAGGTTAAGGGAATATCCTGACATTATTACTATTTTTATGTTTTATTGCGCTTTTAAGGCCTAACATAAAATGCAAGTTGAATAATTAAGGACGACGATAAAATCTATTAATCATGTTTTATTTCCCCGGATGATCAGATTAAGTATAAATAATAAATTAACTCGCAAATGATTGTACTAAGTACTAATAAACTTCTTCTTTATGGAAAAATCTTAAATTTTTTCAATGGGATAACGTCATTTCATTTATATTGCTTTGTATTAATTCAAATTCAAATATGTAATTTATTGCATTAACACATGTGTTTATAAGTTGTTAAAAGTAATGGTTTAAAGTGCACATGGACCCTGTCGGGCACAGCGATATCTGAGAAGTAGGTAGTTGGAATAATATAATCATGAACAAAACAAAGTCAAGATAGCGAAAATCAAACACAAATAGAATTTAAAAAAAAATGAAATAGAAATGTCAATAATACAGTAGTTAATTGTAGTAAGTTTCAAAACAAATTCATTACAAATGTCAAAATTAATTAATAAAATTATCGTCAAAATATTTCACTACACATGTCAAAGAAAGGATAGCAAAATATGTCAAAACCAATTCATTGTTAGTGTCAAAATCAATCCATTACAAATGTCGAAATCAATTATCAAATTATTTCAATTCACACGTCCAAAAAATACAAATATCAAAAAGAATTATAAATGTCAAAAATTGTTCAAACTAAATGTCACGATCTTTTCATTTCACATGTCAAAATTTTAATGTCAAAAAAGAATTATAAATGTCAAACAGTTCATATTAAATGTCAAAATCAATTTATTACAAATGTCAAATAAATAATAATTTAGGTATGTCAATAAAAATATAAAATCAATTTTAAGCATTCAAGTTATCATTATAGAATTCATCCACTGAATAATAACATTTATCGACTAGTACTTCTTTGAGCCGTTTAATAAATATTAAATTAACATGTTTCATAGCTAAAAACTTTACTTATATGATCACTGTATTGATTTTTCATATTCGGTTACCTACCAAGGTCCTTACTCTACGGGAATCGAAAAACAGACTTTGCGAAAATTTCCACTATATTTAGGTAGGAACCTGCTACAGTTCATGAGATATACATAGTTTGCTGACAGATAGATGGGCAGACGGACGTATGGATAGCAGAAGGTTTGCCTTCGGGTACGAAACCTTGGTATATATAATAAATATAAAAGCAGTAGGTAATATCTGGAAGTCTTGATTTGATAAAGACTGCTGAGTGTCTCAGGCAAGCACCGGCAAAGAGAGAAAAGCAACTAAATAGACTATAGTATTAGCTGCGTTTTTGATATAATGGGTAAGCTCGTGTTGTCATCATTTTGATCCCTGATCTCTCACACCCAAGGTTCGAACAAGACTTCTTTGTCACTAACCCAGAGTTATCAATTCTGTGCACAGTAGGCACATCGTTAGGTAGATGGACAATAGGAATGAACCCGACACTGATTGCATTAACAATGCTTATCCTTAAGACGCGCGTGTTTTGAACTCATTTGCATGCATTAATATAGATTATAGTTAATCTAAAGATCGGTAGATCAGTTCTGCTGATCGGTTTGTGATTGCAAACTAGAAGATCTAGTCATCAAATATGACTAGATCTTCTAGTTTGCAATCACTATCTCAAGGTTTGCCAGGGCCTTGAGGAAAAGTATGAAAATGATAACCGTGTTCCTAGAATGCAAAGAGCAACTGAAGGAGAAAATATCTGCTCTGTAACGTCTGACACGCCCTCTCGTTCCACCTTAGAGTAGGAAAAGTCATTAGATAACTTGCATACTTAAAAAAAACTTTCTCAATAGTGTCAAATATCGAAGAAAAATCTGAAGTTTTCATGTTCTGTGATAATCCCTGCATGATTTAAGAATAAAATTACATTATTTATTATTTTTCAGGTACTCACGGGTGGTCCATACAATCACTGAACCAACAGCCAGCGTCTTTCCTCTCGCAGCTCGCGTCTAAAATGACTGTTCTTCAAACTTACTGAGGAGCAAGCTGTAAGAACATACATATTATTATACTCATTTGACTATAATTGATGAACAGCTCACGGAAATGACTCTAATATACAAGTAACGGGACCCGATGATGTATTCTTTAATTAAACTCTCCAAGTTCATATAAAAAAACAACATTTGAGAAGAAGCCGGATCTACCATCCGCCGGCGTTATGAGTCGTTCATATAAAAACAATTACGGTTCGTTGAGATAACACGATTATTAAATAAAGACTTTATATTATAGTTTATTATAATTCTAACTGGCCATAGTTCGTAAATTGATCATCTTCATTAACACGGGTTCAGTTTGAGCCTAATCTTGAAGCATCGTTGATCACATTTAAACCAAAGTCAAATTGACTGTCACCCCACCTTATGGTAACCAATGATACAATCGTTGATGGTGAAGTGCACTAGTTTATTAAGACCCTGTTTCCTCTAGCCTTAGACACCAAAATTATAATCCGACGAAAAGACCGCAGTAGCCAAATTGTTCAAGTCCTTCAGCGAGCGCGCAATTTCAGAATTGACGAAACAGTACTTAAAATTAGAATGGAGGAAACAGACAAATTAGAGACTTACACGTTAACGATAATTATGTTGCTATGCAACAGAAAACTGAAAAAGGAAGTGGTAATTTAGCTAACCACAAATAATTCATTAGTAACCAGACAATTTGAAGATCCGTTACGCATAAAACTAACACAATAACAACCTTTTTTGTTAACAAAATTATTTCATCGAATCGGAAAGGTCAGGCGGCCGATAAAAACAAGTTTAGTAGACAAAAACCTTAACGAAGTGTACTGTATCGAAGTACTCGCAGTACCTACTGGCAATCGCACAAAAACAGCTAATCAAGAGGGAGAAGTAGGCAAAATAACAACTAATGACAAAACAGATAAGGATACAAGTACCAAACAAGATGATAGTAGCGACGTCGACGTGGTGCCCTCGATTCCACAACATAGCGATTTTTTCCATAAACCTCAAAGATCTTAACGAGCCCACTTGTTTTTCTAAATAGGAAAAGCAAATTGGACATGCTCACATAGCAACGAGATCTAAAGTAAGTCCACATGCGCCCCGCGGCTACACACCCAACAGATTTCTGCACGCAACCGGCACAGTGTTCATTTACTGCGAGGTTTGGGAGGCACTGTGTTTGATCGTGTCTGCAGCTGGAAAGCGCGTCGTCGTCAATTGAAACTCCGGCCTTAATTGTGTTGTTTACCACAGCCAACTGACAGCAGTCTGGATTTACTCCATACCCCTGTACCGAGCGCGAGATCCTTCGCTTCTGTAGCGATACTCCCGAAATTTTCTAAATTCATTGCGGATTTTGATTGGAGAGCTTTGTTAGTGAGAAGTTTAAAAAATTCAATGGATGTTGAATTAAGAACGGGTTAACTGAATAATGTTTATAGCGGGCATGGTGTAATGAAACGGTAAGACCGTCTGTTAACATTAAATTTTACAATGTTTATTCATTTATTTTCGGCACAAAATCTCTCCGAATGGGGTCTTATTTCTAATTCGGTATTAAATTAATGTAAATTCGACTAAGACTTATGTTCTTAGTAAAGAAAATGTTTAGAAAATACAACCGGTTTTGTGAATAAAGATGTTTTTCAATGGTTTCCGTAGAGAAGTGTTAGTTGAAGGTTATTTTTTAGTGAACGAGTGTAATGGATATTGATTGAGCATACATTGTAACACATGTGCGTTGTGTTGTACAATGTACATGTTACCTTCAATCCTTCACTTGTAAGATTACGAACTTGTAATTCATTTTAGATAAAAGATAATTCATATCGAGACACGAGTCTTTGGGAGAACGCCAGAAGTTTCATTTGTAACATTCTGTCTATTGCTTTAAATCAACAGAATTTTGCATTTAACAGGCTCGGGTGGTGACGCCCTCTCGCGTCGGGCCCTGGTGCAGGCCATGGTCTGGAGCGAGCAGGAATGGCAGGCGGTCACCTCCTTCTGCTACCAAATGACCCTCACGTCCCATCCACCGGGATCCCCATCCCGATTTCTAAATACAGTAGGCGAAGGCTTGCGGACGGCGAGCAATGGGTAGCTCGCCGTCGGGCCGTCTGATAATCGTCCGGACCGCGCCCAAGTCATGGACGGCTCAAGGAGATGGCAGCAAAGCCTACTGGGGCCACAGGTTCGCTTCAGAAAACCCAGGTCCTGGAAAGCCAAGCAAAGAAGGAACTTTGGAGTGGGTCCTACGTTCCAGAGAGGGCAGTCTTAGAGTGATTTCTTCATCAGTTAAGATTATTGGTAGTCCACAGAAATGCTGAATTGCCTAGAACTATTTAATTTAGATACGTTACTAACCAGTCAATAAAGATATAACGCGTGAATATTTCCGAACAAACTCACGAACAAAAGGAAAAACAACATGTTATTAACATAAACTCATTAACATTTTGGGAATGGCGGCCAATATCACGGACTCATTAGGCGCAGGACGATTACACGCAGATGAGACGCATTAAAAACTAATAAGATTTGTATTAGATGGTACTGGGAGGCTGTGGAAAACTTTCATGTAGGACACGGGGATTTTCCACGGGCGGGGTGGTATCTAGGGGAGGGTAAATAGACTGGATTATTATTGTAAGCGGTGAGGGTTTTTCCTATGTTTAGTTATTGTTGCTATGTAATGTTATTCATTCGAATTTGTTGATTATAAAAATTGAAGGGAATGTAGAAATTTTCTTTAATAGGATTTACGAATTTGGGAGGGATAAATAAAAATAAATAAATACATCTTGACTCCTAGGCATTAATCTGAACTCTAACTTTATCCTTCATCATCATCATCATCAGCCGAAAGACGTCCACTGCTGGACATAGGCGTCCCCGAAGCGTCGTCACAACGACCGGGTCCCTGCGTCTCGCGATCATCGGATTCCCGCGACCCTCACCAGATCCTAATTCTACCTTATGGGGGCCTCTCATTCTACAAGGTGGACCGACGAACCTTACCTTGGGCTAACGTTACATGTGACTTTGACATAACCTATAATAAACAAGGGGGACAAGAAAAGTGATTTCATGTGATTTGAAGTTGACAATTCTCCCAATTTTTAAGACTTTATTTTTCAGGAATATTACTTTTTCACCAATACCTACTTCAAACAAGCTTATTCAATATACATAATGTAACTATTTCTGTTTTACATAATATATAAATGTCCTTTCAGCTCCTTTTCAGCACTTTCCCTCTGAAACTCAGAATTAAAGACATATTTACTCTATTAACTATAGGCCCGTCTTTGTCGCGACACGCACGGACAAACAAATAAATTTACTGTGCGTAATAAAATCGTTCATATATACCAACTTACACATTCAGCCCACCAGAGTAAATTCCGACTTTATAAACTAGTATATAAGGCATGTTTTCATGATTTCGGATAGTAAAATTAAAGTTGTAAATACCGTTAATGGCCCTTCATGTTAGGCGTTATTTTTAGGAGTTTCTCTATGTGTGTGTGTGTATGTGTGTGTGTGTATGAGCATCAAATTGAATTAGTGGGTGTATGTAGTGTGCGGAGTAGTGGCGTGTAACTCTACGCTATAAGTGGGATGTTGTGAGCACTCCTCTGGCCCTCCGACTAATTGATATGGAAATTAAAGTGTTGATGTTGGAATAACAGGAAGCGATGTGTGGAATAAAGAGTTGAATGGCTTTGTTTTGTTAGTAGCGGGTTGTGGAGGTACCTGTGGATGTATACCTGGCCCTTTGAGTTTGGTAGAAGACCAGGTCAGTGAACACGGAAGCCTCAACTAAAATAGATCTAACAGAAGAATGTATTCTTGTGTATCATATCACATATCGATTTTAACTTCCATGTTATTGCTATAGGAATAATGATTAAAAATAAATTCGTCAATTTTCAAGTCAACCTCTTTCTCCTCCAGTTCCATTACTTAACTAAATGTTAAAATAGGGTATCATTGATTATATTAGATGTAAAGCTAAGACAACAAATTTATAAAAAAGTAAATGTTGGTAAACCTCGGTAGTCGAACATTCGTCAGGTTAGTAACAGACTGTAACAATGTTTTGACACCTCCAGGATACGCCAGCGGTTGGTTCTCGACATCTACACTAAAATAATAAAGAGTTAAAGTTTGTTTTTTTGTTTGTATGAGGTAATTTGTGGAAGTACTGGTCCGATTGCTAAAATTTTTTCACCAATAGAAAGCTGCTGTATTCCTGAGTGACATAGGCTATATTTTATGTACGCGGGTGAAGCTGAGGGCTAAAGCTAGTCTCACATAAACTAACAACAGAAATAGGTACATCAGCCTTTTCCTCAGTTCTAATTTCACTACTTCCAGAATCCAATACCACTACATATTTCCTACTTAGGTACTTGATTCACTCTGAATACAAGATTGTAGTAGAAGATTTGTATCTAAATGCAATTATATAATTTGAATTGTAGATGTTTTTTGTTGCAAAAAACAAATGTTTTATCTATCTTTCTACATTACAAGCCTTTCCACCTTGTCTCCTGCCCCCAGCACTTCTTATCACAGACGACCCCCACGGGGCTACTCCTACCAACTAATTATAACATTTCAGAAGTGCAATGCGGCATAGTGCTGTTTTAATTTGAGAGAGTGTGCAGAGTCACGTTATGTAGGCAGGGTTATAATTACGGAGGTATTTACATGACAAAGAGGAGGCCCCAGAGTGGAGTTGGATTCTCATCTCTGTAACATAAGTTACTAAGTCTGTTGTTCATTATTAGGTACCAGAGCGTCTATTTCATTGCGCTCCTTTACTCTTTGGTTATCATTAGTACTAACAATAAAATAAAACTTTATTCTACACCAAGAAAGTAACACAATTAATACAAAAACATATGTATATATGGGTACAAATGCGGTCTTATCGCTGATAGTGATATCTACCAGAACACCTTAGGATGGATCGTAAGAACTGAAGATTATTCAGTGGGTAGTCTGCGGTATACTATACTAGCAAATGAATTAAAACACTATGTACATATACATATGTAAGGCACCAGCCAACTATAGAGCAGCGTTACGGCCATACCATACCATAGCCAGCTATAGACTATGGAACACATTCATTGTCTGTACAGCTAAGGACTGGAATTGCCCTGCCAGAGACTGCTTCCTGTTATAGCATAGCTAGAAGCTATGATCTTAAAGCCAAGAGTGTATCAGTCATTTCTAGACAAACGTACTCCAGCGACGACGGTGTGATAGTGCTTCAACGCGAGCCTACTACCTACCTAATAATAAAAAAATAAAAAAACATATACAAAGTACTTTTTATAAATCTATGTTTTGAGGGGAAATGTATGGTGATCGATTTTGCTAAAACGGCCACGAGTAGTGCTGAAAGTCAGCGAAAGTTACGTCCAAACGGATTTACGTATGAGTTTTATATAGCTTATGGCCTGCACATGTGAAAATATTCCAAAAATAATCTTTAAATCCGGAAATGTGCCAGAACACTTTCTTCCTTCATGGCTATAAACTACATGGTCGAGAAAAGTAACAACCGTACGACGGTAAAACTTTTGGACAGTTGCCCAGCCCGTGCCACCGACATAGCAGGACGTTCCTCTCGTCCTGCCTACCCACTCCACAGTAGAAAGCGCGTGCCCACCCAATCTAATCGTACACTGGCGGACACTAAAAATAACGCACACAATTAGCCAATCTACGCTTATCAGCTCAATTGAGGCAATTCATCTACATTACACTGCCCGACTAGCTTTAAACTAGTCAGTTAGGAAGGCGGTGTAATGGAAGCGAAGCGATGGAAGCGATACTATGTTTGGTAGCTCAAATATTTGCTTTAAACTGCTCGATAAAGTTGCCGAGTGTAAAGGAAGTGTGGGCAACCTTTTTTCTGACTAAACCTGAAACCTGAACCTTTCTGTTAAGAGGTTAAAATGTGTCTTACTCAAAAATACTGATCGGACACAACGCGTCGCTCAACAGTGTTAAAACGACCGAAGTAGGTAGGATCAATATAATGTAATATTTTTACTACTTATATGAGTTTTACGTTATTCAGGCAATCCTTGTTTTAAAGTAACTATACAGATATACTCGTAAATATTTAGAGCACTGATCACACTAATATTATATAGACCAGGGTTTGATTGTGTGTGTATGTTTGTAACTTCTTCACGCTTAAACGGCTTAAAGGATTGGGATGAAATCAGGCACACGGGTAGAATATATCCTGGAATAACATTTTTATCCTGGGTGTATAATTTTCTACTTTCACGCAGGTGATTCTGCTGGCAGAAGCTAGTAAAGGCATTAATCGCTGTTCCCTAGCTTAGCTTTACATCTAACATCGCTGTCTATGTGACATGCTCTTTACATGGTGTTATTAAGTACTAAGTACCATAAAATATATCCACTGTGAAGGTCTGATGGTATCTAGTTACCGTGGGGATAATACACTTTAGCTTGTTATTATCATCATCATCATATATTTTTAGTATTCATAAATCCATCTCCATTTAAAGTGTTTTACTCGTTTCTATGTAGTTAATCCGGTAGTTTTTTTTTTGTTGTGAAACCATTGAATGACTTCTCTCGATTTAGATTGGAGCGAGGGAGCGTATCAGACTATTGCTGATGAAAGCCACATTTGTGTCTTTTCAGTTGCCCTTTGTGTAGGACCATTTCTTTATCTGAATTTCCCCACTAGCCCAGCACCCCAGCGGACTGAAAGGCCCCTACGATTTTGCTAAAATCTTCTTGAGACGCGCGTTTTACATTACGTGCCGTTGTTGACTAGGCCTCGGTTTTTACGCACGAAGTATCACCTGGAAAATCTGTGATACTTAATTAATTTGTAATCTAAATCGTAGAAGTACGAAACCAGATAATCACGTCTAAGATAGCCAGAAATACTAAAATAAGAATCGACTGAATCGAGATTACCGAGAACAGTCACTCCCATGTTTAAGTATTCACCTATTCACCAAACTGAACCGTAAAACAAACAGTTCAGGAAACAGATCCAGAAGAAATCATTAGGATTCGAAAGAGTCAATGCGGCCCTGGAACATAAAGGCCAACTGAATGAACACAGGTGAGTTTTAGTCAATAGGTAAAAGTCTGACACTCCTTCATACTCCACCTAGACCGGGTAAAGTTATATACTGGAATGATTAATTCCAACCAAACAAAAAATCCTAATAATAACGAATTAAATTACCACATATAACTGAAACAAACAAGCTCATCTCCACCATATGCTCCGCATCAAGCGGTCATCTCCTCCACACTCGCGTCATATTCTCACCTGCGGAGCTTCACACATCGAACCCATTTAATCGATGAGGTGATCGGACGGCGGGCGCAGGGGGCAGGGGGGGGGGCTGCGCAAACGCACGCACAAATAGATCTTGGCAGGGCACGCATCGGTGCACACTGGGGCGGCGGAGGAGGCAGAAGGCTTACTTGCTATCAAGCAGCCACTTCAAAGTAGTTGGTAGTATAATAATCTTGCCTAGGTTGGTCTGTGGATGGGTGGCCATCTTAACATAACGAGTTTCCTCCGTGCCTTGGAAAGCACGTTAACCCGTAGGTCCCGGCTGTCGTTTGTAGATCTTTGGCAGTCGTTACGGATAGTCAGAAGCCAGTAAATCTGAATCCAGTCTTGCCATGAAGTACCGTGCTACCCCAGTTAGTGGGTTGTAGAGGTCTGGTAGGCAGCCGCTCCTCGTAAAATACTGGTATATAGCTAAATTCGGCTTGACTGGAAGCCGACCCCAATATAGTTGGGACAAGGCTAGGCAGATGATGATTCAGTTAGGACCTATATCGCGTAGAGGAGATGGTCGATGGGGACGAAAGGTTCTGGTGACTACGGAGTACGAAGATGCAGCGTGGGAAGGTCTCTGACAAGGTGGACCAATTACCTGGTGAGATTGCGATTGATGCAAGACGCACAGGACCAGTCGTGATGGCGACGCTTCGGAGTAGCCTGAGTCCAACAGTGGACGTCTTTCGATTGAAATCTGTTTACACCAATTTATTTTAGATTCATTTGTAGACATGATTTAATTCCTAGTGTCCTTGTGTACAAATATCATTTTGGAGAAGCTGCTTAAACTCCTTACTCTTAAAATGAAATACAATAAAATTGCAGCTTCTCTTTACAAAACTTTCAGGTCTTTGTATGAGTTAAACCTTTGCATCTGCCTTGCCAGTGGTCTACTCGCATTCTCACGCCACTCGTACGCTTGTGGGTGTGTGTCGACAGCTTGAAGGAACTCCCTCACCTAAATGATCTATAGTCGAAAATTGATTAAAACATCGTGAGGCATATCCTACAACCAAAAATTGGAAGACATTAACATTCACCAACACGCACTGGACCCGCGTGGTGGATTAGCATTAGCATTAGGGGGGCGTTATAATATTCCCACTGCTGGGACTCAGGCTTCCTCTCTAGGAGAGGGAATGGGCCGTAATCCACCGCGCGGGCCCAGTGCATCAATTTTGTTCGTGGTGGATTAAGTACGATTTATTCCTTCTCCTAGAGAGGAGGCCTGAGCCCCGCAGTAGTAGGAGCATTGATTACCGTAGGAGCTCAGCAGGGTCGAAGCTTCTGGGGCCATGGGTTCGCTTCTGAAAAGAAGACCCTAGAACGAAAAGCAAAGAAAGAACAAAGGAGTGGGTTTTAGTCAGTAAAATTTTGAAACTCTCCCACTCCTCCCTGGAGCGGGAAAAGTTAGTCTGATGATTTCCCTCTTAAAAAAAGTAGAATGACCATAAAGCTTATTTATATATTTATGCTTTTGCACAAGTTTTATTTCGAATTCTTTTATTGATACATAAAAATTATTACAAACCAAAAATAGACAAAATACTTGACACCTTATTGCTTTTAGTATTGTAGTGATAAAACGTAATTACATACTGAAATCTATTCTCTAGACTAGGTATAGACTAGGAACCTAACATCTAAATTATTTTATCAATAAATAAATCTACTGCAGTCCAATATTCACCTATATTAGTCACCATTTTAATGTCAAACTAAAGTGGTTTGTTTAAGCAAAAGCAAAGTAAAAAAATCTCGTGTTTCGAGTCAGGCGACCACTGAACTAGTTGCTAAGCTAGAAAGTAAGCAAGACTGCGAATAGATGAATATTTAATTCAAAGCAAAAAAAAACTCGCGTGACACCGCTTATGTCATAAAAATTATTGCACGGCAGTACAATTACAGAAAAACGTGTCTAAAGACCGACTAGAAATATTTCTTTTAACTTTTCAGGAACGTATTTCAGAAAGTATGTTAGTAGCTGTAAACAAGTAATAGATGAAAAAAGACAAAAACCTGAATAGTCAATAAATTAAGAAATAAAGCA
Organism: Mythimna separata; assembly: GCA_030763345.1. NCBI lineage: Eukaryota > Metazoa > Arthropoda > Insecta > Lepidoptera > Noctuidae > Mythimna > Mythimna separata. The sequence goes on along the minus strand of CM061187.1, from coordinate 20,797,212 downwards.
AACCACTGTAGGGGCCTAGCAGGGTTGTAGCCTACTGGGGCACTTGCACGAAAGAGAACCCCGGGGCCTCGGAACAAAGGCAAAGGCGTGCGTGACTAAAACCCACTCCTGTCGGGAGTGGGTTTTAGTCAGTAAAAGTCTGACACGCCCTCCCGCTGCGGAATCGGATTGATTATTTTTCACCTAAAAAAAAAAACAAACATACTTAATTCGTTAACAATCTAATCTAATCCTCGTAACCGAAATAATCCGGCTGAAATCTAACGTAGGCTTAATAATTTTGTTATTGATTAATAGCGGGTTTTTCGTGTAGACAAGTCAGCAAAAAATAAAAAAAAATCGTACCTATCACGCCCTTGTCCCATGTTACTGGGGATCGGTGCAACACGTTTCTTTTAAAACGTCAGAAGCTAGCGCAATGTTGCAATTGGTCGTTTCCTAAGGAGAAGAACCGGCAAGAAACTTCATGGTTGCCATTCTGTCCTCATCATTATTACTCCCTTTTCTTTCATATCACTCCTCACACGATCCATCCATTTATTTTTTGCCCTTCCAAACATTTTTCACTATATCTTTTCGACATCCTACACTGCACAGTGGCGTAGTTTTGCGCATAGCGACTAGATTACATAAATCTAGATTAAAAACTATAACATTAGTCAATATTATGACAACACTCATTGGCACTCGTGAACGACAGTAGCATTTGATTAATTGCTTACACTGGTACTGGCGTGTAATCTATAATCTAATTTGTACGTAATAGACGTAGGTTACTAATTTAAACTATATAATTTGTCCATTACCTGTTACAGTCACTGTGAGGACTTTCAAAGAGACTTTGATTTTTGACCTCTGAGTTTGTTTCGGTGTTTCTTCTCAGGGTAGTCTAGTCAGCTAGGAAACTCCTTGTCTAGTTTAAATTCACTAAAAAAATACGTGTGGAAGTGTTTTTGAAAAACCTATTTGCCAAAAAGGTATCATTTATCAATACCTAACAAATAGAGTTGCGGCAGATCCGTGGGCAGATTACAAATTAAATGGCGGGGTGACTTAGGTGTCTTTCTTAGCATTGGAGTGACTCCACTGCTGGACAAAGGTGGGGGGATGCCGGCACAATACCATATCATATTATTAATGATATAATGTGTTGCGAGTATTCATTTTGCGCTTAGTTTATAGTAGCCTGCAATTACTTCAAATTTCAAAACGAGCCTATTACTTTTTTGACAGGTTTAGTGATAAAATTGAATAATACTGAGATTGAATTTTCGAAATCAGATATTTCGGAAATACGTTCTCTGAAAATAACCAGCTACAGCATGACTGAGTCTCATCAACTACATTTTACCTCGAAATAATTTACTTTCCAGCACTTTTGGGATATGCAACAGAAGAGAACCTTTTTTTTATATTACCTACATAAACCAGTGCTTGACTGCAATCCCACCTGATGGTAAGCAGTGATGCAATCGTTGATGGTGTGGCGCACTTGTTTATTAAGAGCCTATTCACTCTAGTCTTGAAGACACCCAAATTGTAATCGGACGGAAAGACCGTAGCAGGCAAATTGTTCCAGTCCTTCGATGTACGCGGTATAAACGACGAGGCAAAGCGCTTAGTCCGGACCTGCAGGAAAAAGCCAGTTCAGATATATTTGAGTTCATTCTCAGAGTTAGTAACCGCTAGAAATAAAACCGCGAATAAGGTCAAGCCATAAATCTGAGAAGTGCCGCATCGTTGGCACCAGCACTTTGTTTCCTGACTTCCACCTGCACACACTCCAAGTATTTTCTATTTAAAAAATATATCTTTATTATCTCCTGATCCATTTCCTTAATTCATAGTCTGATTTACTTCCCAGTACACTATAATGTTGCTATTTTTTTATGGTATGTGTTTGACGCAAATAACTACTTTTTCTTTCTTTCTGTTTCTTTTTTCTTTCTTTCTTACTTGTTGTTGTTTGGCTCTCTGTGTAATTTAAATACAACGCGTCGTGTGTAAGATGAACTACATAGATAGACCACAAAAACTGACCCACCACCAAAAAAAAAATCCAGAACCACTTCAAAATTAGATTAATACTAAAATATAAAAATAAAACAAATTTATTATATAAGCAATTAAATGTACATAGATCAAGACACACACACACAAGCAGGCGAGTTCATTCACACAAGGCCTTGACACTATTACGTTCAATGAAATTTAGTGAGCGTTGCGCAGACGCCGAGTTTGCGCACGTCTGCGTGTACCCACACTAGTGCAGGTATATAGCATGTGCGACACGTGGCTAGATGCGCACGATTCGTTATGTAAATCCTTTGACATAATTGCTTATTAATACATGCACTGGGTTTCAGCTTTGTTTAGAGGATTTTGAATAAGAAAATCGTGGAAAAGCCATTTCGTTTTCTTGTGTTTCTTGTAGGTAAGAGGGTGCACGATTTCTTAGTAAGTAAATGACAATAGTTTACCAAAGGAAGATACTGTGGACAGTCGGTACTAATTGATTGTTTGAAGTCATGAAATGGTTTACATGAAAACAATTGTACTGGTTTACTAAGCACTTCAAACATTTATAATTCATTAGATTTTTTTTAAGATGACAAATCATCCAATGACTTCTCACGCTCCTCCGACCTGTGGCGGGCGTGTCAGAGTTTTACTGACTGAAAACATAGTTAATCAAGTAAGAAATATAAGCAAAACTTACATTTCCTTAGGGGCCCAGTAGGGGCGACGCCTGCTGGGGCCATGGGTTCGCTTTTGAAAGGAAAATCCGGGTACCTGAGTCCTGAATCGCAAGGCAAAAATGGAACATGGGTCAAAGTGTCAGATTTTTGTACTCTCTCGCTCGGCCTTAGAGCGGTAGAAGTCATTAGATGATTTTCTACCTAAAAAAAAGATCAAAGTTGGTTGGTCAAAGTTGGTTTTAAAGTGCACTTTTTCTCAAACAGGGATTACTCAAACCATCTTTTAAAAGTCGTAACTAGGAGCTACTTATAATAGTCTTATTTTATTACTAATGTAAATCTAATAACAATACACACTGCGGGATCTGTGTTCAATATGTACATTGACAATAATGCTGTAAGTCGTTGACTGCTGAACGTGTGCAGCCGCCATTCTCCATCATTACTAAAGACATTTCCACGCGCGTCTCTTGTTAGCGCGTCTGTACTCGGGGCTAGAACAAATACTATCATGTCTGCGGACGATCGACGCTTTAATGAAAAACAGCTTTCATTTTACATCTAAATGTTACATAAATCTTTCTTTGAAATTCACATTTGAAAAGAGCATGTGTAAGTATCATCATCATCTGCCTAGCCTTTTCCCAACTATATTGGGGTCGGCTTCCAGTCAAGCCAGATTTAGCTGAATACCAGTATTTTGCGAGGAGCGGCTGCCTACCAGACCTCCACAAACCATTAACTGGGGTAACACGGTACTTTATGGCAAGACTGGACTGGAGCATGTGTATGTTCTTTTCAAATGTCATTTTCAAAGAAAGATTTTTCTTTCACCCGTTTTGTTCGTTGTAGGTGAAAGTAATTGAGCTGAAACATATTATATGAATATTTATTATATGCTTTATTGTTTGTTACCATTAATAAATACAAAAATCTTCTAATTTTCAACTAATAACAAAATATCGAAAATTGACTAAATTTCCGATATTTAATTCCTGACGAAAACTGTCGAATTTGGTACTCACAGAGGTGTAAAGTGAAATATTTTCGTGATGCAAAATAAAAATGCAAAATATCCAAAGTATTTCAGGAGGAAAATATGGTAATCGTGCATATATACAAACTCTTTGATAAAGGTCTTGTATACAAGAACGATTACTGCCTAATTTTATGCAATTATCAAGGATTTGGCTAGAAGACCAAAACTGCTATAAAGCGCAGCTATTCAAAATTCAATAATGTCATTTTTTTTAAGTTCCCAAATCGTCAAGACTTCTCCCGTTCTTGGGCGGTGCAGGAGGGCGTTTCAGACTTGTACTGACTAAAACTCACTCCTGTTCCTTGTTTACATTTGTTCCAGGTCAGGTCCCCGAGGCTATGCAATAATGACCTGCAACCTGATTTTGTTTCATACAGTTCAAATTAAGCCCTCGCCTTGAAATGATTACTTATTAACTAAAAAAAGAAGCTAATAACATAAGTACTCAATCATATGAGATGCATAATGCATGCAGATTTGCGAACAATGTAACCTTACTTGTTATGAGGAAGAAAACCTTGAGCCATCAGGAAAATGTACAGGAAAGGTTACCTGACGTCAAAGAAAATCGCGCTCCAACACAATCATATTTTCAATCGATTTAAAAATATATTTATGAGACTGGTGGACCTGAATATGATTTTTTTCAGTAAAATAGTATGGAGTTCGATGTTATGTTTATTTATTTGAGTTATACATAATTATAATAATTCTCTAATAGTTCTCGTCGTAATCTTTCGTCGTCGTTGTCGTTGTGCCGACACTTGGAGGAAGCCTATATCCAACCATGGACGTCCTTTGGCTGAAATTAATTATAATGATATTGGTAGATACCTACATTCCAAAGCTTGACGAATTTTTAGAGCGATGTTTTTTTTTAAATAAGACATTAACCGCATTTTGGTTGAATCGAGAAATCCTGAACATTCGTTTCGCTTCACGCATTTGATTTGTTCGAGATCTAAAATAAATCTGAATACGCAAAATAATGCGCGTGAGTTGACATCATCCTGATTGTACGCACGTTACAGGTTAGCTATTTTAGATTTTAGAAAAAATATCTTAAAAACTAATTAGCTACGTAATCTGATTATAAATATTGAAATATTAAGTGCTGTGTTTTTTTAGGTAAAAAATTATTTAATGACTCTTCCCACTATGGGACGAAGCGGAAGGGCGCATCAGATATACTGACTGAAACCTACACCTAAGTTCCTTTTCTGCCTTGCGTAACAGGACCTCGAGTGGGGCTTGACAGCGTTCTTTGCCTTTTACAGAAATATTGTCTGTAATAGGTGATGATGAGCAATGGACTAGAACGATACAGGATGGTTCGAAAGAGTCAGTCGCTCTGGGGAGCAAAGGCAACTGAAGGAGTAACACTGATGGGTTTTAGTTGGAAAAATCTGATACTCCGTTACACTCCAACGAGAATGCGAGAATCCATTAACATTTTTGAAATAGAAACAGGCATTATCATTATGACAAGTTCTGCCCACCTCTATCAGTAATCGTCGTGTAAATGCTTTTTGGCTACAGCTCACGTAGGCCGAGTCTGTATTTAGACTGCCTACGATTTATGGACTAGGCGCAATGGGCTAGATCTAGATTTTTTCTAGCATTTTTTCTCTGATTTATCGCTACGTAGTGAGAGTTTTGTGAGTGTAGAATTTATTTTTGCTCTCGCTTAAATGTTACGTTGACACTACGTGTCATGAGGAAAATACAAGAATTAAGGATCCAGCGGAGATCGCTCGCTACTTCGAGTTGAGATGAAAATAAAATACGTTCGCGGTATATTGTTATCTTTGTTTGGCAAAAACAAATGCGAAATTGCATATGTGTGTGTACGTGTGAGTCGGACAATCTTCACAGCATAATATAGAACAGTTTTGAACTTGACAAAATAATTCCATCAAAAACACAGCTTGTAAAAAAACTCAAGTCTCGCAACACTACTCTTCTACCGTAAAAATATGTGAGATCCATGTTATTCCAAGTCAAAATATCTTGTATGTTTTAAATAAATGAATTTAGCTTTGTAATCGCATGAAAACACAATGTATCTCAAAAGTAATTAAGTAAATCGTTTAGTGCGATTACCAAGTCAAATCTTAAAAATGTAACTTTGTAATCCTATACATTTATATGGGATTACTAAGTTATATATGCAGTTGGTGTATCTAGAAAACTAGGTCGAAATTGCAAAATATTTTAGTTTTCCCTTGGTTTGTACACTAAACACTAATTGTAATCAAAATTTGAAAACTTCTGTCTCTATTGCTGCTAAAAGTGCCTTAGACTTTTTATGTTCGTTCAGTCAGTGAGTGACAAAATTTAGAAAATTTAATGAAATTTGAAATATATAGTGTTTTTATGAAGCCTGCTTGATCTAGTTTCGTCCACAACGGATTTATAAGAGGTTGAAAATGGCTCGAAATGTTTCGAGATAAGGATGGCACTTTTTTGCGCGACTTGGTGGGTGTGACACTACCGTGCCCTCAGATTATATTACCTATGCTCCATTGAAGTAATAGGGTCGTCACTTTTAATGTTATCCTAAAAATAAATTTAATGCAAAAAAAGACAGTGTTCTGTAGTGATCAATATATCGAATTGAAATCATATTTTTATTTTACGTGGGCCTACATGGACACTTATGAAACGTCAGAATCTAGTGCGTAGTTCCAATTCGTCGTTTCCTATGGAGAAGAACCGGCAAGAAACTTCATGGTTACTCTTTTCAAAAAAATATTAGGTTTACAATATTTCCATACTAGCTGTGTCCGCGACTTCGTTGCGTGTATGAAAAACTTATCAATAAGTTTTTAGTGTAGTATCTACACTTATACAGGAAAAGTTTTAACCACTGCGTAATTTTTTTTTGGTGGCTCAGTGTAAGTAATAAAACACAGATCGATCTTCAAAGTTAAGCAACGCTTGCCAAGGTTGGTCTTTGGATGGGTTACCATCTTAACATAACGAGTTTCCTCCGGGCCTCGGAAAGCATAGGCTGACTACCAGACCTCCACAACCCAATAACTGGGGTAACAGGGTACTTCATGGCAAGACTGGAGTCAGATTTACTGGCTTCTGACTATCCGTAACGACTGTTAATGACAGCCGGGACCTACGGCTTAGCGTGCTTTCCGAGGCACGGAGGAAACTTGTTATGTTAAGATGGTCACCCATCCACAGACCAACCTATTGGCAAGGGTTGCTTAACCTTGAAGTCGACTTGTGTTCTATTACTTACACTGAGTCACCAAAAAAAATTTACGCAGTGGTTAAAAACTTTTCTTGTATGTATATCAATAAATAAGTAAAATCCCTAAAAACTAATATCTATACGAATTACTAATCTTACCTAAGAGTACTAAAAATACCCTACACACTATCAAATATATTATACTACCTATACTTGAAATTAAAATCTACACGGTCTGCGCCCTATAAAAGTAAACCTAAGTACCTAACAAATTTAAAAAAAATGGGTTCGGTATCGGTCTCGTAACACCCCCTCTGCCATAATTTTTTTGATATTTTCAATATACAGAATTTTTACTTCTACAAATGTATTATAAGTATATATTACAATATTATATTAACAGACAGATTATTAAGATTGTACCCAAAAGTATAATAAAAATATTTTTTATCAAAAAACTGTCGAAATACTAGTAATCAAAATCGTAGTCTACGGTGTTCCCACATTCACACCATAAGAGAAAATGTAAATATAAGAAAAAAAATCAAACCTATCAACATGAGATGTTAACAAAAATAAATCACGACTTAATGAATTTAAGGTGATTAAGATCTAAATAATATAAGAAACAAACGCTCGCAAACCGCTTGTACAATATGACCAATACGCTAGTGTGAAAGCCTGTAGGAGGGGAACCGATTTTCTTAGTGGCGTAACTACAAATTTTCAGTTTTCAGACTTTTCCCATATTTGCTATAAGACCTTTTTTACCCTATAAATTCTGATTACCTAGAGAGTATCAAACGTACGTTTTTTGCGATATAAACGGCTGTATCTTTTTTTTTCGATAACTTATATATTTGATTTGTGCACAGCTTCAAGGGATCGCGGGCCTATTCTCGAACTCGATAACTCCACGCGTTTCCGATATAAAGGGTCTTGACAAACAGACCGACGGACAACAAAGTGATCCTATAAAGGTTTCGTTTTTCCCCTTTGCGGTACGGAATCCTTAAAACGAAACGATAATTGTTGAAAAGTTTTATAGGAAATGAAATTCGATCAAATATGAACCTATGATAGATAAGTAGGTAACCCTGTAGGAGCGACACACACGCATGGACCTTGTGTACCCTGGAATGATTACGAAGTAATATCACACAATCTGAAGTGTACTTAAAATTCATTGCCATTAAGTTCATATTTTAAATTGACAAGCAAAAATGGAAAAAATGTACCCGGCAAGACGGAGCATACAAAGAGGTAGCGTGTCCCTTTCTTACTCGTCTATGGACACCGTGGTAGAAAGAGACAACATACCCTTTTGTGGGTACGTTTTTGAGGTTGACGTAATCAATCCAGATAGTATAAACAATTCTTGGACACACTGACTGGAGATGTCATCACCCACACACTGACATTTGCTTGCTGCGATAGCAATAAAAACTATTGAAAATTTGGGAGAAATTTGGATGTATTCCGTAATACCAAAAATGATGAATGAAAAATTATGATTTTTCAATTTCTTTTCAATTCTTTATAACTTGATAATAATATCTGTGTTCCTGTGGGGAGATATCTTGAAATATTGATGTTTATAATATAGAAAAAACTATATAAAAACATGACATTTTCGCTGTGAAAATGTGCAAAATTAAATTCGCTTAAATTTCGTTTGGGGTAAGTTTTTCAACAAAAAGACGACGTAGGAACCTAGATAATTATTGTCTGAATCCGAATAACATCATATTATGGTGTAAATATGCTTAAACTGCAAATGATTTTGGTATTACGTTTGTATGGAAAATCGACACTTCGCGCCAGCCTTAATCATGCATTGTGAGAATTTTTCATTTGAATTTTTTGTTAAAATATTGCTCGGTCGCGTTTAAAGATAGATTTTAAAGAAAAACTGCAAGGTTGCAGTTACTGAAAATTAGTTTAATTGTTTCGAACAAACTCGTCTTGGCAGCGTGGTATAGAATATAGCTGTACAATTAATCATGTACTAATAAAACTAGTTAGAAGCGGTTTGGGATCACGCCAAACATAGCTCACATACTGTTACAGTACTTGTTAAAACTTTGAAGCCATGTGTGCGGCTGAAATATATATGTATATGATATGAATATAGTGGTGATGACCTACTTTTTTTAGATGGCAAATCGAAGGGAGGGTATGTCGGTATTTTACTGACTAAAGCCCACTTTTTTGTCTTCGTTCCAGGGTTTCCTTTGAGAAGCCAAACCCCGGCCCCAAAGACTTCGATCCTGCTGGGTCCCTACGGTTTTGTTGACATCTCTTGGTTTTGGTCCGGACTGTTTAGCGAACGTCCGAACTGCTCGCTCTCTGCAAGCCTGCGCCTACCGCCTCTTTCGCTAGCATTCCTGCTCCGCAGAAGGCGGCGTCCGCCTGCTACCCCTCCTCACTCTGGACCATGGTCTATACCAGGGTCCGGCGCGAGACGTCGCTGACGCCAATCGCCTCCACGATGACACAGCGATGCTCCGCCCTAGCGATGAATATAATGATGATGACCAATGAGATAATATAACTAATTAAATCCACTAAATACAACAATTGGTTTAATTACATTACGCTAAAAGTAGGTCGTGCAGCACTAAACAAATAATACGTTTTATTTAAATAAGTTTAACAAGATTTGTAAGGCCACGTATTATTAGTACTAAATAGAAAAAGCCTTGATTACTAAATTAGCATTAATTGTTTGTAAGTTGTAGTAAAGCTTATGTAGTATGTGGCTACTGAAGGAAACATATCTATTTTAGATGTCATACTAGTTTTTCCTCGACTGCATGCAATCTAAATAAAATTAGATTGCATGCAGTATAGAAAACTTGATTTTTTAGGGAATTGTATGGTTGGCGCAGTGGTTAAGCGATTGGTTGCTGTACTACAACTCGCGCGTTCACTGAACAATTTTTCTGTATTACACATAGTCGTTCTGGATGTTTTGTGTTTTACATGATTATGAATGTACCCATAAACGTGTAAACACAAGAGTAACTACAACAGTGCGGAACGTTTAAAAAAAAGTTTTGCTGGGTTTTGGAGGGCAGATCTATCAGAAGGCAGTCTAAATAAAATGCCCATATTCAACAGGATTCATGTCACCATGTCAGACTCTTACTGTCTAAACCCTACCCCGTTCCTTCGTTGCTTTCGATCTGGGGGACACAGTGACAACCTAGGGTGAGCTGCCAACCCTGACCCTGCAACCATAGCCTGCGGCATTGAGAGATCGTGTGGCTTTCCATGGATATAGAATTTTCTGGAAAGCTCGTAATAGAATCAGCATCTACTGGAGATAAGAAACCTCTTACAAACAACGATCTTACTTCTTCAAACATCATAATCTTTATGATACCCCATAAGAAGACTAGAAGGGCTAATTTCTTAGCTTAACTATCGTGTCCTATTTTACGAGCAAATATGTGTATGTACACTAATTATATTAGGAACAGACTTTTATATTTATATTTTTTGGATCAAGGTTTCACAAAGCCAATCTTGTTTTTAGATCAGAAAATATATGGCCCTATCCATATACAATCACTAAGTATAACATATTCATACTTTATTGTATGAATATGTTGTGTATTTATTATATTATTAAAATAAATGTGAAAATAACTCAATCAGTGCGTTACGTTTGCACTGTTAAACTACTGATCTAATTTTCATGAAATTTTGGTACAGGAGTAAGCTTGGCCTTGTCCTCCAAAGAAGACAGTAGCCTATGTCCTTTTTTTATCTAGCTATTAATTCCTGTCCGAAATAATTGATATTTAGGCATACGAAGTCGTGGGCAAAACCTAATTTAAAATAAAATAATAATATTGTAGATAATCGTTTAGATTTCGCTTCGGATATAGTTGTCATTATTGACACTGACATTGACAACAGCTGTTTCAATATTATTTTACACACATTTCACATTAGTTTCCAACATAGTAACTAACTAAAGATTAGGTAGACTTATCTGAGCCATTACCGTCTGCACAAATATAGGCCAACCCTTTCGATAACAGGCCTTTATGTTTTGCACGTGGAAGTTTTTAAATGCACACAAAATATTGACATTACATGTATTTACTATTTACTAAGTAAACAGGCAATGTCCTTGGGTCTGTCTATCCATCAGGCTGAGTACTTAGGTATTTATCGGTAAAAACACGAATATATTTTAAAATGTCATTCTGTCGTTTCTTTTGTAAACAGATAAAATATGTGCTTTAGTGGAAAATACATATATGTATTTCGATACTGACATTTTGGACGGCATGTTATAATCGCAGACAGCTGAAATATTATTGTTTGTGTTATTTTTTTTATAGCTGAGCTATGGTTGCAAAACATGTTTTATTTGTAAGTTTTGGCGTTGTTGCTATGCTTGCAGTGTTGTTGGTGTTGCCAAGTCGAATTATTATAATGTTATATTTTTTTCTTTCTGCTATTGAAACTTTATTCTGTGTAGTTAGGTAGGTACTGTGTCCAAGAGCTGTGGTAGACTTTTTGGTGAAATTTCTTGTAATGAAGTTCAATTGTTTAGTTTTGTGTCTTCTAAATTCTCTATGTTTTGTGATAGCTACAACCTAAGAATTTTTAAGTCAGGAGTGGATAGGATACTTGTAGGCGAGCGTGCTCCATCGTCGGCCACATCATCGCTTACTATCAGGTGAGATAGTGGTCAAAAGTGTACCTATAATTTATAAAAAAAAGTACCGAAACGGCTAGGCTGTATGTGGAATCATTGAAACATGTGTGATTTCGGTAAAATGGAGCTCAGAATATTTTGTACTAGGTACCACAGGTAAGCTTGGCGAAAAGGCTATCTAGGTACATGTGCTGCAAAAACATTAGAATATGTTACATTCGCATTCTAATGGGATTCAAAGTTAAGCAAAGAGTTCTTACTTTGACAGAGTTTAAATATACAAACCATGCTAAGTTATATCATCATCATCATCTACCTAGCCTTTTCACAACTAAATTAGGGTCGGCTTCCAGTCAAGCCGGATTTAGCTGAATACCAGTATTTTACGAGGAGCAGCTGCCTACCAGACCTCCACAACCCAGTAACTGGGGTAACACGGTACTTCACGGGAAGCCTGGAGTCAGGTTTACTGGCTTCTGACTATCCGTAACGCCTGCCAAAGATCTACAAATGACAGCCGGGACCAACGGCTTAACGTGATTTCCGAGGCACGGAGGAAACTCGTTATGTTAAGATGATCACCCATCCACAACCTTGGCAAGCGTTGCTTAACCTTAAAGATCGACCCGTGCGGCTGTTATTATCTAGCCACGAGCTCGTCAACAAACCGTGCGAACTCAAATAAAAAAAAAAACACATGGTCATTAATTTCCGATAAGCTGACACACAAAACTAACGATGGTCCTATATTCTTAATTGAGGTAGATACAGATAAGACTGTACTGGGCCTGTACTCGTGCTGTACGAGTAGGTAGGTGCTGATGTCACGTCATTACCCTCGTTTTGGCGGTACCTGATAGCGACCATCGCCTCGCTCATTAATACTGATAACAGCTGCTGATAGCATGGACAGGCCACACGTGACCCTGCCAAGAACTGGTGGACCTGGAGACAGGGTTATCTTATAATTACCAGCTTATCTTTTTTTTTAAAGCGGGAAATCATGTTATGACTTCTCCACCTCTGGGGTGAAGTGGGAGAGTTGGTCAGACTTTTACTGAGCATACATATGTTCCTTCAGTTGCTTTACGTCCTTGGACCACGAATTTTCTTTTCAGAAATCGACCCATGGCTCCAGTAAGCTTTGGCCCTACTGGGCCCTTATAGTTTTACTGACATCTCCTTGAGGCGTTTGTGAAACACTACGCGCCGTCGATGACTCGCATCGGTCCGGACGGTTACTGAACAACCGAACGGTGAGCTACCTATTGCTCATCACATTCCTGCGACCCTCACCAGGTCATCCCTTGTGGAAGGCCTTCCAAAGCTGCATGTTTGTTATGTATGATCCGTGGGTTCAAAAGTAGTTTCAGTTTAAAGATAATCTTCAAGTAAATTTTTGAATTGTTATTTTGTGTACAGAGACAAAACTTTTCGTTTAGAGAGTTGTACAATTTAGCGTTTTTGTAGTTATAATAGACATTTGGTAAACGCTCCAGTAAGCTGTTTTCTTTTCTGACAGTTTTTTTTTTTTTTTTATGGTAGGAGAATCATCAGAATGACTTCCCCCGCTCTTGGGCGGAGCGGGAGGGCGTGTCAGACTCTTACTGACTAAACCCCTACCCCGTTCCTTCGTTGCCTTCGTTCTGGGGGGGACTCGGTATCAACCGTTAGGAATACCACATGTTCCCCCCAGAGGCTCCGGCCCTACCGAGCCCCTACAGTTTGCTGACATCTCCTTGAGGCGCGCATGGAACAGAACGCGCCGTTGACGACTGGGCTCGGTCAAGATTATTTCTAGACTGCCGGACGGCGAGCTACCCAGTGCTCGCCGTCCGCGAACCCGCGCCTACGGTTTCTTTTCTGACAGTGAAGTTTAATTTCCTCCACAATGTTTACAAAAAAAAAAAAACGGGTTTAGGTACTGAAAGTTTTAACCTCGCAACCAAGACGGAAGGAAGAAATTTATCGCTTTTAAAAGACGAAGTTATTTCAAAACACAATTCTGGCAGTCCAATCATCGTTACTACCTACCAGAACCCCTTCCTCATACCCACTCTCACCACTAATACCTCGCAGTCGTGTCCCACCTGCATCAGCCACTCCCGTACAAGGTGGGCAGTCTGACAGCCGCCATGTCAGGAAGTGTGACCTCTGACACAGTTCGGGGCAGCTCGCAGGCAGCTGATACCTTATCGAGCAGCCGGCCAGTCGCTAATATTACGAATCGAGCTAATATTCGAAGGTTCCGTACTATTTTATTAGTTCATAGAACCCTTTGAGTAACATGCGTTTCATCCCTCCTCTTCACATGACCAATGAGATAGTTACAATCAAAATTAGTTAGCAAGAGGACCAAGGCCGCCGACATAGCCCGAAGAATCGCCCAACTTAAGTGGCAGTGGGCAGGGCTCATTGCTCGTAGAACGGAAGGTCGATGGTGACGGAAGGTGCTGAAATGGCGATTACGTACCGGAAGACGTATTATTATTATTATTATTATTATATTACCTAAATGAACTTTTTCACTCTTGTGTCTAAGATCCTCCCTACCTCCTGCGCAGATTGTAGCTGTCAGGAAACACAGACAACGTCAAGGAATTTCACTGGTTGACTAAACGGAAAATACTACTTTAACGATATAAATCAAATGGCTCTAACTGTATTGCCTAACTATTCACATACACCTTACTATTATATTATATTGTTTAGTGTCTCTTCAGCAATTTCAGCCACAGTAGCAGACTGCTGACTGGCTTATCTCCTCGCCAAGACATGTGAGCTGAGCTCATTTAGCTCGTGCCGGCTGATAACGAGATATCGGCTAACATAATGTTTGCACTAACTCGCCTCCCCGTCTCGTCGATTCATCAACTTGTTTAATTAGGAAGTTATTGTGTGTCTACATCGAAAACAGCCATAACTATCGCCTTAATTTTAATCTTAAGGACTAGCCACGTTATTTGCGAGCCAAAAACAGTAACGTCTCTAGTTTATCTACCAAAAGACTTCGCAAACACAATTAAATAATAAAAAAATAGACTAAGCTTCCCAAATATGGAACCCAGGCGCAAACAGACTCGCTCCTGATAACATATCTCAAGGATGAATTAAAAAAATATAGGGTTACGTAAGCACACCGATGTAGCGTAAACATGTTTTTTTGATGCACATTTATTCGATAACACCGAAATACTAAATTAAAATTACTACTGATAAAATCTCTATGACAATAGCAATACAGTCGATATTAGTCTGATTTGTATGTAAAGTATTTGTCAAGGCCCAAGGTCAGTATTAAAATTTTCTCACCTATGACACAACGCGAGGAAAACAAAAGTTTCACGGTTATCGCGATAACAAGAATCGACACACTTGTAGAAAATTCTCGAAAGCAATGCAGTCCATATCGAAATAGTAACAATCGAAGTCTAGATTCAAGGTTACCACGTCACTAAGATATTTGCTAGGTAGACCTAATTCTGGTTTCTATAGTCTATTCAATGTAATTTGTAGTTTGCAAAATCCCTCGTTAAGAACTTGTCTTTTTACCAATCTCAACTGTTATCGTATTAGATAATTTAACTGATAACAGCCCGAGCCTCACGGCGAGAAAATAGAGACTAACAGAGTTTCCTAAAAGCTGTTTCTGTTTTGTTTTATTTCGCATCTTTGCACACAGTTTTTTTTTATTATTGATAGCCTCGCGCTTGACCACTATCTCACCTGATGGTAAGCGATGATGTGGTCGACGATGGAGCACGTTGGCCTAAAAGTAACCTATTGACTCTTGACTTAAATACCCCTAAGTTGTAGCTATCAGGAAACACAGACTCCGGCAAGGACGACTGGTCGAGTTGCTATAACCGAGGGCTGAAACAGAGTGATACTTCTCAAAGATATATTTTTTATTGTTCGCCACAGTTTTAACATTCAAGACTTAGTGTCGAGAATTCCTATTCGTCTAGGTAATAAGTCGAAGTGTTGTGAAAAACAACTTTGATTGATGAGGAGCCGTTTACGTGATCGGCAGCGGTGTACGCAAAGTAGTCACGTACCGCAGCCACTCAATACACATACATTACTAAAAATATATGCCAAATGATAAATAGATACCTGTTTGTATGTATGACTTTACTTAGTGTAGAACTATAGACGTATAGGCTAAGGCTTTTTATTGCAAAATAATTCTGGGGGAACTGAATTATTTTGCTATAAAAAGAGCTAATAACTTGCTATAGAAAGATCGGTGGTGGCCCAGTGGTAACTGCCCCAACTTACAAGTTGTGAGTTGCGGGTTCAAACCCAATTCACCGCTGCCCTCATAAACAGTGAAGGAAAAGATCGTGAGGAAACCGGCTTGTCCTAGAACACACACTGGGCTAACATGGTGGATTATGGCCCATTCCCTCGCCTGGAGAAGAGGCCTGAGTCCCAACAGTGGAAACATTATAAGGCCGATAATGCTAATGCAATAAAAAACCTTAGCTTACACTCAACACAGCAAAAGCATAGCCCATCATATGTCCATCAACTTACGCTTGGCTGACATGAGTAAGGTACGATACGTTTAGTTCTTTCTTCGTATTTGTTTTTAGAATTATACTAAATTATTGATACGATTCCATAATCAGCTTTAACACGAATCAATGGAAAACAGTTATTTAAGTATTATTTTCGCAGAACAGTTGGTAAACAATAATATTGACGCGGAAATCTGATAATCTATTCTACACATGGATATCAAATTGCAGCCGGTTTATCTGGAAAAGTGGGTGTGTTATGTAGGTACTTTCCACCGAACCGAACCAACCAAGGTTAACTAATTAAGATAATATTATTTACTAGGTTTATTGGTAGGTAGTAAACAGACATAGTCATGATATTAATCATTTAATTGATCAGATATAGGTATTTGTAGGGGCCCAACAGGATCGAAGTCTTTGGGGCCATGGGTTCGCTTCTGAAAGAAAAACCTGAAAGTAGTGGGTTTTAGTAGTAGGGTAAAAATCTGACACGGAAGCGCGGGAGAAGTCATTTTGATGACCTAAAAATCATAAAATTATTCTTGAGAGCAGTGGTAGTCCGGTGATGAACGGCCCCGACTCGCGAGTATGTAGGTCATAGGTTCAAACCGTTCAAACCAGGCAGGACCATTACTTTGTGTACATTATTTCATCACCACTGCTGTCAAAACAGTGAAGGAAAACATCGTGAGCTAACCGTCGGTCATGTCCTAGAACAAACAATTCCAAGACAAATGGTGTCCACCGACCCACACTGGGTCCACGTGATAGGAGTACCTACAGCTCATTCCCTCTTCTAGAGAGGAGGCCTGAGTCCCAGCAGTGGGAACAATACAAGGCTGATTTAAATATTATGTTAAATATGTTAATTAGAACTTAAAACTTGATCCAGACCACATCGTAAGTTAAGTGAGTGTAAAACTCGACTGCTGATGGAGTATTCTCGTTTTGACCTGCAGTACCTATTATTGAGGTTTCCTTTGCATAAGTTTAAGTACCTAACTGAATATGTAATATACCTACATTGTAAGCATTTTACACGTCAGCCTACTCTTTAGATACCTACACTGTAGTACAATTAATTTATGTAACCGCCAAAAAACAACGACCAACTTGAGAAATCGGTCTAAAGATTTATCTAAAACATACCTACATTAATAAGTTTCTTTTGTGGCTCATAGCAAATACTCTTGTCATGTTATACAACATAATAGCTAAGTAATTATAATTAATGACACCATGGAAAGATAATTATTATTACTGTGTGGAAATCTTGTTGCTAACCGAAAATCTCTCGCGATGTAGGCGTGAGTCATGTTAAGAATGAATAATGTTTTCACATTATATAATTATGTAGGTATTTAGAATATCAGGTGGTACATAAGTTAGTCATCGTGAGCCAAGCAGCTTTGTTTTGTAACCGTTTTTAATTTTGACGTCAGCCATCTTTTATTTTTCTTTTTTTTTCTCTCCCTCTTCTTTTCAAGCATGTTTCAGATGATTTTGTGACCGTTAAGTATCATCTTTTTCTTCATTTCATGTATTCTTGAACGTGTTTGTGTATACTATTATTTTTAGAGTGCATTTACCTTATGTATTAGTTTAGTTATTTATAATTATATTATGACATAAACATCGTGGTCAACAAAGAAAAATATTAATCTTGTATGACTTAATTTCGTACTGAAAAAGAGTAATGTGGTTTTGTCTCGGAAAACAAAATAATTTTCCATAGAAAATGATAAAATGATTCCATGTAAAGTACAAAACAAATATATTATGGTTAAGTTTATGTAACCGAGTCTATTTGCTCTATTAAAAGTAATAGAGTGGTTATCAAGGCGACGGCGAGTCTGCACCATGCTGCTATCAGCGTATCAGTATCAGTGACTAGTGACTCAGTGCCACTTAGCATACAATGGGGTCGCGGGTTCGAGGCCCGCCGCGCCACAGCTGCCTACATGTAGGACACAAGGTTTGTTTCACTTATTTTTCTAGTTTAAACTGAAACAGAAGTTGATAACATTTTATTATTTAAAATTAAAATCGAAAGGTCACATATTCGATCCCGGATATGTTTTTTTTCACGATAATTCTATACCTATAAATTTTAATGATAATAAAAATACAATTTTTATTAAATAGGTATAATTACCTTATTTTTAATTATATTAGCGACATGGTGACGGGTGACAAAGTGCCGTATCGCCGTGATGATAGTGCGAATTGTCGTGATAATAGACGCGCAAACAAACACAGGCGTGATAGCTGTTATCAGTCGCCAATAGGACTGGCATGGCGGCGTGGACATGCGCCGACAGCATGATCAAGTGATCAAGAAAACTGAATGGTGATACGAAATGATCAATAAAAGAAAATCTATGAATGTGACTGTCGGTCTTAGTGGAAGCCAGTCGTCGAAGCAGTGTTAGAAGAAGTCAAAAATAGTCAAAATTGAAGAACCAATCATTCACAATAAAATGGGCCTTCCTAGAAGCTGTTTTTCTTTAAATATAGAAATCATTAAATAACTTCTCCCGTTCGGAATGGAGCGAGATTCGTATCGGGTTTAAAAAGCCACTGTGTTCTTTCAGTTGCCCTTTGCGTGATTCAAAGTGCGAAGCGTGAGATTTAAAAAAATCCGCAGTCTTGACAGTCATCGGCCTTAGCGGATGCCATCAAAGGAGGAGCAATATGGTTTAACAACCAATTACAGTAACAAAACTGTTGTAAGTTAATTTTAATAAATAAACAAAAGTTCAAACTCTCTTGGTACAAATCTTCTTCTTCCTGCCCTTATGCGGTCGGCGCAATAGGTTTTTTCCAGCCATACTGTCACTAACTCCCTTTTCTTTCAAATCACTCCTCACACAATCAATCCATCTCTTCTTAGACCTCCCTCTCCCTTTCCATCCATCTCCATGTAAACGCAAAACTCTTTCTCTTGGTACAAATATGAGCCAGTAAATAAGCTGCTCCACAATCTCTCATGGAGGCAATATTAATGTCCTACACGTTACGTGTCGCTGGCTGCTTAGCGACAACATAACCTATGCAAATGCCGACATAACAGGCGACGCATCATGTCTGCCATGCCGCCGGAGACAAGACAACACGTACGGGGCGCGGAACTCCTTGCCAGTTGCATCACGAACTAGCGGTGCTGATATGAGTGGCAGTTTTCTGTTTGACGAGCTATGCGTTGAAGTTATCAAGATTGAGAAGTAAAGAAGAGACATCAACGTTTGATGACACAATTGGCGCAGTGGTTAAGCAAGTGGCTGTTGCATTGCGTTCCGCGGGTTCGATTTCCGCACGTATGTATGTGACGTTACTTAAATGTGTATGTACTCACGATGCAGGAATAATTTATATTTCCCAATCTTGGGACAAAGATGTTTTTAATAAGAAATCAGCAGATCAATCATCTGCACACAGATGACTCATTTGTCAATGCTACACAGCAATTTGAGGATTTATTTG
The DNA here is from genome assembly GCA_030763345.1 of Mythimna separata. NCBI lineage: Eukaryota > Metazoa > Arthropoda > Insecta > Lepidoptera > Noctuidae > Mythimna > Mythimna separata. The sequence goes on along the minus strand of CM061187.1, from coordinate 20,777,579 downwards.
TGTGGAAGGACATATTAAAAGATCTGTTCCTTGCGTCATATTCCTCAATGCTGGGGGTCATGACCTCCCCTGGTTCATCACTTTCATGATTCTCTGGTAGTGTGAAGGGCAAGATTGTGATATCGATCTGGTCGGACCACCGTATTGGGCTGCGCCTACGAAGCCTTTCCCCATCTCCTTAACAGCCCTGCTGCATAACAACACTGCTTCAAACTGAAGGGTATGGTTTAAAAAAGAGGAGAAGAACAAATTAACTTTTACAGTGGAAAAATAAATACTCTTCAATAATATATACTCTTCAATCTCAGATAATTGACACGTATACTTCGTTGACAACACTGTATAACTACCTAATAGGTACACACCTATTAGGTAGTTATAAAGCAAATCAACAAGGTCAACATAATGTTTGTCACAAAATTAGTTCGCTACCAGACCTAAAGTAAAGCGAATCTCGTTTTGTCCGGAATTATTCGATAACTACTAGTCGTTATCAGATACTAATTATTGACAATAATTGCTCTAACAGCTGCATTAATGTAATCTAACACGCGTCGCTACTTAACCTAAGTTTGACCTAAGTACATACCTAGTAGTTAGTAGCATATCAATTATTGTAATCTGTTTAGTTCGCGGGGCAAACTTGGTCAGAGATTGCTCAAGACAGAGAGATTTGGAAGGGGTAGGGGCTGTGCCCAGTTGTGGGAAACAATAAAGGGTAGTAAAAAAAAGTATAATATAATACCTACCTAATATAACAATGTAGATGATGATGATAAGAATTCCTACTGATCTTTATGTTTAATATAGCTTTTTTTAATGGTAGGGGAATCATCAGAATGACTTTTCCCGCTCTTGGGCGGAGCGGGAGGGTGTGTCAGACTCTTACTGACTAAACCCCTACCCCGTTCCTTCGTTGCCTTCGATCTGGGGGGGACTCGGTGTCAACCTTTCGGAATACCCATGTTCCCCAGAGGCTTCGGCCCTGCCGGACCCCTACAGTTTATGTTTAATCTAGCTGCGGCTTCATCCGCGTGTATGCCAAGGGAACATACTCCTGACATGGTCTACTCGTATAACAAGTTTCAACAAAAACCACTCAGTAGTTTTTGTGTGAAATAGTAATAAATATCCGTACATGTAAACTTTTTGTAGAACAAATTAGAAGGATTCCGGGAATAGGTCCGAATTTGAATCGAAAAACTTTATTAACAGAACATTATGTTTAACAGATAACAGATAATTAAAGTTTTAATTGAGAGCTAAAGCCTCGTATTCATGGTAAACATTTCTTTAACAACAGTTGATCAACGTTGTTGATGAACGGCGAGAATGTTGCTGGAAACTTTGTTTAAATCAGTATGGGTTGTCCACACGGCAGTCAGCTCATCGAGCGAGAGCTTGTCAACATGCTGTTGTCAACTCTGCAACACACAGTGTTGCCAGCAATATGTTGACAGCAACTCCGCAACACGTTCAACTTTGTTGCTAAACAAATGTTTACCATGAATACGGGGCTTAAGAGACTCATACGAAACATGCAGACACTTTGGACGAAAAAGTCACAGCTTTTGAAATCATCTAGTTTAGAATAACGGAAAAACTGTTCGAAAAGAAACATAATAATATATCACCTGACCTGCATGTTTCTTACAACCATTGCAACCTACACTTACATAACGCTCCCATTTTCCCCTCACCTACACAGACAGCACATTTCCCTGTCATTTTCTCTGACTCCATATTTTCCACGCAACACTACAGCTAACGCATACATGTTGTCACTTCGACGAGCCTTACGTAACACGTTATAGACAGACAGACACACAGACATGGTGCACTTGTGTGTCTCTGTGTGTGTCTGTAAGTCTGTGTGTGTCTGTGTGTGTGTTTGCTTAGGCACGGAGTGTCGTGTGGTGCTGTCTACAACTCGCTATTTGCTTCGAAGCGGAATGGAGACATTGCTTTATCTGACGTGACTTACAACTGATAGTGTGTAGTGTTACCATGCAGTGAGGATAAACGAAGACTAAGCTAAGTTTTCTGAGGCATTTTGTGGAGAGGATGACCGAGTTAAAAACTTGTTTATCCTCTGTACAAAATGTTTAAAGCAGCCCTTTAAACATTTTGTACAGAGGATGAATAAGGAGATACATAAGGATTTTTTTATAAAACTGACAGTATTTACTAACACTAGTCATCATCTGCCTAGCCTTTTCCCAACTATATTGGGGTCGGCTTCCAGTCAAGCCGGATTCAGCTGAATACCAGTATTTTACAAGGAGCGGGTGCCTACCAGACCTCCACAACCCATTAACTGGGGTAACACGGTACTTTATGGCAAGACTGGAATCAGATTTACTGGCTTCTGACATTCCGTAACGACTGCCAAAGATCTTCAAATGACAGCCGGAACCAACGGCTTAGCGTGCTTTCCGAGGCACGGAGGAAACTCGTTATGTTAAGATGGTCACCCATCCACAGACCAACCTAGGCAAGCGTTGCTTAACCTTGAAGATCGACCCGTGCGGCTGTTATTATTTAGCCACGAGCTCCTCCTCCTTACTAACACTAGTAATAAGGTAATTTACTAACACTATGGATTTCTGTTAGTAAACTGTTCTTCTTCTTCTTATCGTGTCGATGTTTTTAACTAATTTTTTTCCGACCAGTATTTAGCAACCTGTACGGCACTATCATTGGCCTCGCATAGATATCGAAAAGTACAGGTGGTTGTGCAGGATGGGCAGCTCAGCAAGTGTCGCATGTCTCGCGTGTCTAATTGTTGGTAAACTGCTTTAAAACATGACTCAAAAAAAAAAACATATTGCAGAAAATGTTTAGGTGAATAATAGAAAAATATTTTGAAACTGTTTTGTCTACACTAGAGAAATAAACCTAAGAAACAATTCTGCATTTTCGCGAATTGAAAGAGCGAAAAATTAAAGTATTTTCTTCAATATTTTCATGTCCTCGAGTTCCATTCTTATAACCGTATGTTGTTTAACACAAACAGTAGTAAATTAATGTCAGTTTACATATAATTGACGCAATACTTGAGTCAATTAATTGTCTGTTAATGAAGCTTGATTGCATTCAATATTTGTTTAAAAAAGTAAATATTTTTTACCTCATTCTTCGTAAAATATATTCTTATGGAAATTGTTACTGAGAACTTATAGAGTCGTATGCACGTGTCAGTTTGTAGGGCATTCTACCTAGAGCATGTCTTGAAAGATGCATGCTTTAGAAAAGGGAAAGGATTATGTAGAGTAGGTATTGTGGAGACTGTAAATGCAGATGTTATGTAGTGCAGTTTCTGGTTTAACCGCAGTTGTAAACGAATTCAATTCGTGTTAACTACCGACTAAGCTCTTCTCATTCTGCAGTCCTGCAAAATTGGGATTTCTATTTTTGATTCTAAAATAATTCTTGTTACACTCTTTACTGATAATTTTTGTATTTACCAGTATTTTTTTTTAAATACTATATTTATTTGTGAATTTAAATTGATGAGGCCTGTATTTCTCAGTTGATAACTCTTAAAGTATTTAGAGAGCAAAGATTCATTCATGGTCGTGATGTGATTAAATCACTACTACTTATATGTTCATGCTAAAGGTAGTGTCTTGAGGATAGCTCCTCACAGATTGGAGCGATGCTATCCAGCATACTTATGTAGCTTGCCAAACTAATATGTCAGATATTAGTCCCAACCATTTGAACTCATGAGAGTCGGATTCAACAGCGGCGGCATCATCGCAAGCAGTATGCTGAACTGATCCTATTTTAGCACATCCGTCAGAGCCGTTGATTTTTTAAGGTTGCAATTACTTGTTTATTCTTTGAGTGCCAGATAAACATGTACCCTGGAAAGAAGGAACAGAAGTGGGTTTTATTAAAATTATCTTAAATAAACGAAAATAGTTGTGTCCCATATCCTGCCGCCACATGGCCACCCTACTCCTGTACCTATCTCCGTCAAGTTAGTCTCCTTTTGGGCCGTCCGTTTGTTTGCAGCAACTTTCTCCAGGCCGCCCGGGCACCGACCACACTCGCAGCCATATGTGGCCATGTGTCGTGGTCATCCGGAACTTTGTACGTGCATCTTTGTTTCATATTGTTTACTCGAGTTGCTGTGAGTTAGGAGACGTTATGGTAAAGTTAGTTCTCCTTTGTTGGACAGAGGCTGTCATGAGATGTGGAGTTATTTCTGTTTAAATTTTGAGTACACCTAAGAGATAGAAGAGTTTTGAAGGCGATTATAACTAATTGGCTATTTTTTTGAAGGTTCAATCATCTAATGACTTCTTGCGTTCTCGGGTAGTGCCTGGCTACCCTCTTGGTAGCAGGTTTCTACTGACTTAAAGCACACCTATGTTCATCCAGTTGACCTAGGCCTTCTAGGACCACGGGTATACTTTTCCCCATGGCCCTAGCAGGCATCGGCCCTGCTCGACCCTTATGGTTTGCTGACATGTCTTTGAGGTGTGCATAGGACATTACGCGCCGTCGTCGAGTCGGAATACATCCAACTTGTCCCGCCATATTCTCCTTCGTGATCTGCCGTGATCACGTCATGTGATTTTAGGAAACCAATTTAAGTTAAAAGTATTATGTGTTTGTAATTTCATTATTATTGTTTTCAAAAGGTCTGCAGTAAGGTGTGGTGGTTGAGTTCATTACTGCAGGAATGCAAAGGACCACTGAAGGAATGTAGATTGATTTTAGTCACTAAAGCCCTCTGGATCCACCTAGAGCTGAAGAAGTTACACACATCAAAAGTGTCTAGGGATCAAGCATTTTTATGCGGATTTCTTGAGATTGAGATGTGGCTTTGTAATAAATTTATGATTTTATAAATTTATATGGATCCTTTTTGGTGCATTTCATAATTTGAATCAGGAACTGTGAATCAAATTCGAGTAAAAGATGAAAATCAGCTGTCAATATTATCCCTATAAAAACATACAACGCATTGAAGACATTATTAGTGCTACTGTTTCCCTACTACTGATTAAAACCAACGTTATTATGGAGCGGCGACGTCATTTAAGCAGGGAAGAAATGCTCAGAGCCGTGGGAATGATAGAAGCTGGTTCCCGGCAACGTACTGTGGCTTTAGCTCTGAATACAAGTCAGAGTGTTATCAGTCGACTTTGGACACGTTACCGAAGCACTGGTACCGTGGCTGAGCGCCATGGAGGACGGTATCGCTGCACCACACGGAGACAAGACCGATACATTCAAATCTTAACTCGAAGAGCTCCAACAATAACCGCCATGATGTTAGCCGTGAGGCTTCATCACTCTTCAGGGAACTTAATTAGCGACCAAACAGTCAGAAACCGCTTGCATGAAGTGAACCTTCATTCCCGAAGACCGCTACGGGTACCACCTATAGAAATGCACAATCGTAGGATTCGATATCAATGGGCTCTTGAACACAGAAATTGGGCAGAAGAACAATGGCGTTTCGTGTGCTTTTCTGATGAGTCTCGTTTTGGTATACGACACTGGAGAACCCCTGGACGCCAACAGCGATTAAAATCCTGCCAGGAAGTCCATCCTTATAGTGGTGGAACCATCATGGTATGGGCGGGTATTTGGATCGGCGGAAGAACTGAGTTGATTTGGATCAGAGGCAACCTCAACGCTCAAATTATTGCTGAGACGATTGTATCAGACGTCATCGTTCCTCTACAAGTGCAAATCGGTCCCTTATTTCGGTTAATGCATGATAATGCACGACTGCACACCGCAAGAGTTGTAAGACCGAATCTCGCCGCAGCTAACATCAATGTCCTGCCCTGGCCTGCTCAGTCGCCAGACTTGAACCCGATTGAGCATGCATGGGATATGCTACAGAGAAGAGCTCTGCCGAATATGGAGGGTATCCAGTCGCAAGAAGACCTTTTTTTGTTGTTGCAACGAACATGGGCGGCCATTCCACAGCGTGATTTGGATGAACTCATTTTGAGTATGCCAAACCGATGTTCTTGTGTTGTTAGTGTTCGCGGTAGAAACACGGATTATTAATTGTTTAAGTTACCCAATAAAATTTTAAAGAAAACTGTTATTTCAGTCTTTTTTTCGAACTTTAATGTTAGTGGTTCAAATGTCAAAAATCCCTTTATTAGGAAAATGGCAAATTTCTTTATTAATGCAAAGGTGACTTGGTTTATCGTTACTGTGACAAACGAAAATACTTTATTTGATGAATCCTTAAAGAAAATTTTAATTAATATCAATCAGGAGAAAAGTTATTGCAAAAATATATGTTGATCCCTAGACACTTTTGATGTGTTTGATGATTTCTCATCTCAAAAAAGAGATACTAATGAGATCAACGGCAGCAACGACTTTTCACCAGATGGACCGATTACCTTGTTTCAAAATAACACCAGGAAAATAAAAAATGGCCATCCATATCTATGCATACGTGCTGCCCGCGTTAGGCAAGCGCTAACAGATAATCTGAGGCTATAGCGCGTCATCACTCGAGGTCGCATCCGCACACCAAGTTGTCGAAATATAGCGTTGTTGCCATGCAGCCCACTACAGAGTAGCATTGGGAATTAAGAGCTTGACGAATCTAGCAGTTTGCTGTGGTGGGATAGAAGTGGGGGGGTTTCTTGGTTTAGTTATTTCTTTATGAGATTTTGGAAAGTTCGAAAGAATAACTTTGAGTCGTTTTGTGTACGATACTTCGTAGCGTTGTCCTCGCTAGGTATTTAGTTTTTAATATCAATGTAGGTAAACCTAAGTTTTGTGATATTCTACGGACTAATCGTTTCTCCTCGTCGTTTATACCATATAAGTCGAAGGACTGGATCAATTTGTCAGCGGTCTTCCCATCTGATTATAATTTGGGGACCCTCAAGACTAGAGTGAATAGAGTCTTAATAAACTAGTACGCCTCACCATCAACGATTCCATCCCTGCTTACCATCAGGTGAGATGTAGTCAAGCACTAGTTTGTCTTATTGAAAATTAAAAATATCCAGTTGATATTTTGTGCTGAGCAATGCATTTAAGTTATTTTAGACTGGTTCACTTGTAACTTTGGCCTGCAAAGTTTACATTGTATTATTACGAGTATAATAATCATTGTAATGAATGATTTGAAATTAGCGTCAGCCTGTTCCATACCGCTGTATTAGGTATCAGTAATAGATGGCTCGTAAACGGCACTGGGCTATTCCGATTAAGCTAAGTTTCAGGCATTCCTTTATCCCGAATTCCGAAGGACGAATTGATAAGGAGAGACCCACGAAGTTGTTGCCAGAGCCAGCCAAGGTCTTGCCATCTTACGCGAGTTTGAAGATAAAATTACCCAATTTAGGTTACAGGTGTGTGTGTTTGTTTGTTCGTTTTCAAAGTCGTTACTGACGTCATATACTTCCATATTTGTACTATGTAAGTAAATACTTTATTGTACAAAATAATCATTCTACTTTTACAATTATTATATTAGTGAATTTTAGTTTAATTAACGTTTCGTGAAGGACGTTAGCAAGGATTTTCAGAAAATTTATGTTTTTTTAACCGACTGTGCCAGACGGTGGGTTATGTTTTACGAGTGTATGTATATAGGTATATGTTCTTTGGCATGTACGCACTAGAGTCTAAAAAAGACTTTTAATCTATTAGCTTGAGAGGTGTCGTTAAATTCTTCTTAGTTGTGAGTGTTGAAATTTGGTCAGAAGAATTATTGTTACTGTTCGTAGAGCTTTTTCTTATGTCCAAATAGCGTAGTTTTGAATATTCTGTTAAAGTTGTGTTATTAATTTGCTGATTACCTTCAGATATAAATATCAGGACTGGTTGTTTTTTTCATTTCAATATATCTTTTATTTATATTTATCATATGAATATGTAATAAGGATAGGTTTTTGCAGAGCTGTAAAATAAAAATAATAATTTTTATTCTATACTTCTGTTATCATCATCTTTTCTGGTAAGTTGGCGCAGTTGTTAAGCGATCAGCTGCTTCGCTACTGGTCGTGGGTTCAAATCCCACATAAAACAAATATTTCTATGGCTTAGTTGTTCCTATGATGGAATTGAAATATACTATCATGTATAAAAATCCTTGAAAGAATACAAAAAAAAAATAGTTGTTCCGGGTTTGGGTGTCTTATGTATGTAATAACATGCTTATACACGCACGCACGATGCGGGAGTAATTTCTAGTATATGGCATCGACTTTTTTTATGCAAAAAAGATACAATAAACCATTATTCTTTCTTTCATTCGATATCAGTGATCGAGTTCTCATTTAGTTTCATGTATGAATGCTCATACATCTCCAGGGTACGTCGGAACATGGAATGGGTGGACGCAGCGCGGCATATTGATGAGGCTTCCAAATGGATGGTTCCTCGTCACACCACCTCCGAGCAAAGACTTCCGCTTTCTTTCATTTAATCTCAGAAGGATTTCCATTTGATAAATTACTATCATTCCTTCCTCAATAGATTTGTTACTATAAATCCACGCCAATCGTATCCGCGTGTTATATCATAGATATAGTTAATATTTGTTTAAAAATAATTTGAGGAGCTCGTGGCTAGATAATAACAGCCGCACAGGTCGATCTTCAAGGTTAAGCAACGCTTGCCTAGGTCGGTCTGTGGATGGGTGACCATCTTAACATAACGAGTTGCCTCCGTGCCTCGGAAAGCACGTTAAGCCGTTGGTCCCGACTGTCATTTGGAGATCTTTAGCAGTCGTTACGGATAGTCAGAAGCCAGTAAATCTGACTCCAGTCTTGCCATGAAGTACCGTGTTACCCCAGTTAATGGGTTGTGGAGGTCTGGTAGGCAGCCGCTCCTCGTAAAATACTGGTATTCAGCTAAAATCCGGCTTGACTGGAAGCCGACCCCAATATAGTTGGGAAAAGGCTAGGCAGATGATGATGATGATGAGTTAATATTTGTTTAAAAAAAATGGCGAACATGCCAAGGTTGGGCCAGGATGAGCTCTCTGCCTCACTATAAACATTAAATTATCTATATTAATAAAACAATAAACATACTACACATGAGATAACAGCAAACTGGCTCGACCTCCATACTGAATTTATATTATCACAAGAACTAAAATATTATTTGAATAGATTAATCTTTAAATCCGAAACATCCTAACTTTAGCAAACCACACAATTGAATATAAACTTTTTGTTACAAATAATAAGGTGTGTATTTGGTTGTAGGCAATAGTTGATATTGCGAGCGATTTGCAAAAAGGAAGATAATAAAGTAGGTTGATAGAACCGGATTGTACCGGTTTTAGGCACATGTGCTTCATTACGTGTCGCGCCAGCCTAAGGTACTGTTACGTAATGGCGTCCACTCCTCACAATGGACATTTTACTGTTAAATAGATGCTGTTGTATAAGATTACTATTAGAATTTGCATTTAGAGAAATTGCGACAACTGTTATGGACGGACATGCAAATTAGGAACTTCAATTGGTTTTAGGTATAACTGAAGATAAACCAGCATGTATTTTTAACGAATTTTTATTTTGTATTAAACCTTTTTATTTTTTTTAATCGAATAGTCGTAAAATAAATTTAAAAGCAAGTTTTTATCATCTGTGAAATGAACTGAAGGCCTTAAATTGATTGGTCTAAAAGTTACAAAGTGTTTTAATTCGAATTTATTCGGAAAACGTTACATCCTTCAAGTCGAGCCTTTAAGCTCGTTTCTTTGAGTAATTAATTAATTGAGCCCCCGTTTAACTCATCTACTAACTCACCGGTTTTTACGACATTAAACTCCTTTAATTATGTTAAGTTGTTCCCGAGAAAGTTTCCGATCGACTAATCAAATGATTTTGATTCCTTTATTCGGGAAAAGTCTCTTAGTTCCTTATTTAGCTTCACTTTTTTTGATTGACCGATATTATGACAATGTAAAAGCGCCTATAAATAAATGGCATAATTGAAATAAACGTGTTTCTGTTAAAGTTCATAAAATCTTTGGATTTTAAGGGAAATCAATGAATCTTCAGATAATAACGAAAACCTGGAAAATCTTAACAAGTGAATTTCATATGAATTAGCATAATATATTCGCCGGTAAATATGAATCTAAGGTATGGTATTTATTTTAAAAAAAATACACACTTACAATACCGAATTAAAAGCAATAGCCACCAAAGTCTATTGCCATACGAGTACACAAACACGCGATCGAGGCCCGATACAGCAATATAGGTCAGAGCGATTAACAGTGCGTAAGAAATAGATTTCAATTGTGTTGCTATGAGTATGAACATCCTACGTGAGGAGTATTACCTTCAGGAGGTGCCTGGTGCTCAGGGAGACCTGGAGACTTGGAGACGATGACGGGAGATCAGCAGGAACAACCTACGTGACGGGAATTGCCTAGAGGAGGTGCCACGGCGCTAGAGGAGACCTGGAGACTTGGAGACGACGACGGGAGATCAGCCTGAACGTCCTACGTGACGAGCATTACCTAGAGGAGGTGCCCGGTGCTCAGGGAGGCCTGGAGACTTGGAGACGACGACGGGAGATCAGCCTGAACATCGTACGTGAGGATCATTACCTAGAGGAGGTACCATGGTGAAGAAGAAGACCTGGAATGATGGAAGTTCCTTTAAGATTCGAAGGCTATGATGGAGAACTTTGCCCAGTATAGGGACAACGTATCTAGTGTAATTGCATGTATGTCGCGATATAGGAACTAAAAAACAAAAACCCTGCTCGTACGTCGTGTTATCACTTATCAGAGATCTCAGCATAATTTGAACGTGTATACAACACAGTCCGTATAACTATCGGGCTGTTACCCGGACCAAGATATGGCATCCGTCTGATTGGAGGATCCTTCCTTTTCAAAGAATATCGTCGCTGTCATATCAAAATGTCGTATGTTTTTTTTATATCATATTATGATATTTTGACACATTGAAGATTATGTTTCAAACAACGCATCACAGCTATTAACGTTTGAATCCCCAAGCGGTCCTATGAGACCGCGCTGTTATTGTTTTACTATTGTGTCTCGTTTCGCGGGTATCTGAGTAACTACAAAAAAACAATAAAAAAACATACGACATTTTGATATGACAGCGACGATATTTGCGAGCCTTTATACTCTGTTCCACATACCTAGATAGAAGTTTGAGAAAAAAACTACTGATGAAAGGCCTCATTAAAGGATAAACTATAGGTTCCATGTAAATACGGCTAACTAAGTAATATTGCTGTGTATTTCGGTTTAATGAGTTCTGTTTTCTATGATAATTTAGTTTCAGGAGACACTATTACCCATACTGAATCATAGTTATGGTAATAATTATAGAAACTTTTAAGCCAGTGCTGCATTTTTTTTAATTTTTCGTCATCATCATTATCTTTTCAGCCGAAAGTTGTAGTTCAGCGAAGGCGCATAACATCTATGTAGCGGAATACATTTCAACTGCTAAGGTTGCGAATTGGTCAAAACCTGAACACAACTGGTAACTGAAGCAACACAAGGTTCGAAAAAGTCTGAAACTCTCACTGCATCCAGAGCGAGAAAACTTACAAAAAAAAAGGGTTAGTCACCCACAAAAATAGCGCACAAAGCAAAAGTTAAACAATATAATATTCTGATTCACCAACCAATAAATTATTATGCATTTCAAGTAAAACAATACATGGAGTTCAGTGCTTGAGGCTACATTTCCTATGAGTCACCGAAGGCTGGTGAAAACAAAAGATCCAGCAGTACGGAACACATGTCTCCTTTGTGTGGCCACTTGTAATTAATGTACATATATACCTATATATATATATACGAGTATATTCTTGTTATGTACTTGTGCACGAAGAAAATGCTCGTTTAATAAAGTATATAATATTGCATTTTCATGTTATTGTGTCATTCTTGTCCTCGGAATATTGTGTTTTCATTTGTGTAAATTGAAAAATTGTTTTCTGTTTTCTGTATTTTTCTGATGATTTTCCTTATTCGAAACTCAATTTATAGCTAAAGTATTTTCTTTTTTCAATAAAACGATTTAACAGGATGGGTAAGTACGATAGAAAGTTGAAATTAATTTGCCTGTTTCAAGTCATAGAGTATCGATCTATTAAGAAATACTAGCTAAAATAAAAACTCTATGTTCACTGTAGAGATCCACACTAGTTTTCCTAGTGGGTACTTCCAAATATTATGAATTGCTCCATAACCAAATTTCGAAATACGTGACGTATTTTAAGATGAAATAGTCGTCAAATTATTCCTCTCAAAAAGTGCTAAATCTTTTAGTATATCACTAGCTAGTCTCGTTTTATTTGATGGTTTTTATCCTTAACCTGAGTTTAAGATATCGTGGTGAAAGGATTAGTCAGCTAGACTCTGCGTTACCGAGTGCTAGCTGTCCAGGGTGCGCCGGGCGTTTATAATCGCTGTACGATATTTTTAACGCCGGGGAGGCTCCTTTCATGCACATCCTTAACCTTTTCACAGCGCTATAACCATGTACATGACATGATAGAGCAAAATGTACCCTGCACGCCACGGTCACAATTATATGACAGAATGAAGACTGAAATCGTAGCTTGGCGTCAAGAGCATACTTTTGCTCATTTTACGTGGCGGTTAAAAGGGGTAATACCAACAAAGAAAGGTACTATTCCTCTGCTAACCAGCTTAACTATATTCTTTCCTCCCACACAAAAACTGGGCAAAACATCTGTCGCATGTGCAAACGTTGGCCACTTGAGCAATGTTGGTGTTGTAATCAATTTCCATTCACCAATGTTTGTTCTCCGCGACCTCTGGGTTGGCTGGCCACTTGAGTAAACCCGTGGTGGCTGTGTGTGATCATGTGTGCAGCAGTCTGCCAGCTGAGTCAATTTAGTAGGATGTATGATTTAGTCTGAGTGTAGATCTTGTTGTATTCTCTTAGGAATTGCTCAATATTTATATAGTTTTGACCTGGGGACTGTTGAAGGGCTTTTCCTACTTAGGTTAGGAAGCAAATGCATTTTCATGGAGTAGACGAAGGTCTGTAACTGTTTTTGTTATGTGGCATTTGTAAAAGAACATTTAATTGTAGCTGGAGAGTTTCAGGAAGTCATAAAGATCGAATATAATGATTGCAACATGGATAATAATTGACCAGGCAGTAAGCCAACAATTTAGTTGAGCTAATTTGTTTCAAGTACAATAATCTTCGTAAGTCATAGTCATCTTCTATATGTATTCGTATTAAAGGAGAAACTGACTGACTGACATATCAACGTACAGCCAAAACTACTGGGACTAGGAGACCGTAATTTTAACACGGTTCACGGTTTTTATGATTTAGACAAGTACTAAGAGTGATTTTTCCAAAATTCACCTCCTAATGCTATGAAACGGGGGTCCAAACCAAGGTCAATGAAAAAACCCACTATCACGCAGTTGATTAATTTACAAGTAATTTGTATCTCAGTTTACACACACACAAAATAAATTACACAATTACAGTTTTACATTAAAATAAATAAATTTCCGCTCTTTTAGGGAGGAGACCTGAGTCTCAACAGTGGGAACATACACATACCATGCAAAGCCGTTTATGTTAATATTAAAATAAGTTTTGGATTTTTATCACTGTTTGTATATATAAACAAACATTTTTTCATTTACTCTAAAATCCTGACGAGCATAATACCGTAAATGTAAACAGAAGCGATATTAAATGTCAAATTAAAATCAATTGTGTAGTATTATTATTTATTTGACACCGCCATTATCGTGTTTCGCGTTTAAATTGAGGCCGGGCTTTAATTTACGGCCAAATTTAATATTAACTGGCGGAGAATAAATTGTGAGTTTTATGAGGTTCTCTTCCGCTTGCCGATTGGTTTATAGCGCTTGTTATGTTGGGAGCTCGGCAGTACAGGTCAGGGTGCCTCGTCAGACCTCTTGTCAGGATGCTATGTTTCATTATTGTTATGGTTAACGTTGGTTACTCCATGAAAGATGAATTGATAAGTCTGAGGGGAATTGTCGTTTGCTAAATTATATTTATTGTTGATGGCTTTTTTAACTGATCGTGAAAATCTTGTTAGACCATTTCTTAAATATGTTTTTTTTTAGACTAGTCCTTTACTGCGATCTCACCTGATGGTAAGTAGTGATGTATGTGTAGTGTGGTGGTGAGTGAGTGGTCTGCAAGGGTGATGACCGAAATATAGAGGCTTTTTCAGATCCTTAAAACAGACAGTTTAAATTTAATTTACAAAATTACACCTGTTGTCCTTATAAAGATCTGATAATATTCTAGAAGTATAAAATGAGTATTCAAACAATAATATTGTCCATGACATTACAAGATAATGAACATCCTTTCATAGCTTGAATATAAAACTAAATTGCAGCAAAATAATTACATCAAATACCTGGCTGGGATTATTTGGGAACTTTCTAACGAGCATAATTTGATAAGTTACACTGACGACCTTAGCTGTCTCTATCAAGATATGAAGATATTATTATTTCCATTATTTCGGACAAAACTCTGTGAAGAGCATTGTTCGACCACACAGCAGAGGTGAACAGAAGGCTTACCTGAAATTGCCAACACAATGTACAGCCAGCCAACATATAAAATTTAACCTCCTTTTTGGAGATTCCCATGGAAAACTTTCACTGAAACAAATATGGGACCTGAATTCTTCAATAAAGCTCTTAAGGGCGCTGTTACATTTTTTCTTAAATTTGAGCGTTTTGACAGAAATGTCATTACAACACAAAAGAACTGGCATCATCTTATAGTAATTTTGACATTTCCTGTGTCAATATAGTCTCAGGATATAAAAAACAGACGATAGGTAAATTAAACGACGGGCGGCAGCAGTCGCGCTCGATTTTTGCATTGTATACAAAAATTATTTAAAAATATTATTTAACTTTTAAATAGCCCAATTTATTTTTTTCAAGATTTATAGAAATACCACCTTAGTTGGTTAATTTTTTTTATTTGAGTTTGGATTATAATTTCGTAGATAAAAATTGTAGTTTCGTACGGAAAACTGTCAGTAGATCTTGGTTTTACAGAATTATTTTTGGTGTATTACTGTATGAAAAGTAATAAAGTGGTTTCAGCACTCCAATGTAGAAGATACAGTTGTATCATAGACATTTTTATAAATGATTAAACTTTAATATCTTCGGTGTACCAAGGCGTCAAAAGATACCCTAAAGCAACATTTTATAAAACATCCTTTGCGGAGACAAGGATTTTACTGATGTAGGTAAACAAATTCAAATATTTATTTAAAGCACTCCCAAGATAAGTTATCAAACTTTCTTATCCATATTTTTGTTTTTTTTTTTTTATGGCTATATCTAAAGCATCGTCACACGTCAAAAATCGGATAAAACGCTGAAATTCATCAAAAATTGCGACAGCCCTCTTAAACATAATTATATAATATCCTTATTGTATATTCAAAGCTTAATTGAGGAATTCAGGTCCCAATTTTCTCCGTTACTCATATGTTCAATAAGAATTAATAATTTAACAGTTTCCCATGAGACTGCCTACTCCATAAAATGCTATGAGCATCGCGCCGTTTTCTCAGTGCCGGTAATCATCAACATTTCTGCCGAAAGAGGGTGTCGGTCATAGGCCACTCCAAGTGTCAGTCCAATCTGTGAGCCCTGCCCACATAATATGCGGTTCCCAACGATTGTAAAAAAAGAATCAGTTTTCCATTCGCCTATTTTTCTGGTATTTATTGTGCATACTTGTTTTAAGCCTTCTGCTTGTTATTAGTTCGGATGGGCGGCTCATTATGCAGCAATTATTATTAACGTGCAAAGTTGCAGCGTTATGGAAATAGCAGTGTAGGCCCGGAGCCCGCGCTCGCGGCACCAGCCATGTAGCTTAACAGAATTATATGTTTACTAGGTTATATTCTACTGTTTATAAATAAAACTGTTGAGTATAAGGCTTTTTTTAAGGTGGGGAATTATCAGAATGACTTCTTCCGCTCTTGTTTGGAGCGGGAGGATGAGCCACATTTTTACTGACTAAACCCCACCCCCTTCTGTCTTTGCCTTCGATTCATGGCCCTCCTTGCTCCGCCCAAGCGGGGCATATCTCTACTGTATGTTCCACCCTGTCCTTCGGATTTATTATAAGACTAGAATTTATTTTGGGGATAAAAAATAACCAAATTACATAGAGTTACGCACCATGTAAAATAGCAGATAACTGCGAAACTAAATGAAAAAACTTATTTATATTTAATGCGTACCACAGACTTCAGGGTCAACGGCCGCTAATAGTGTCATTAATTATTTATGAATAATTCTAAAACACTATAAATGTTCAGACCTAAAATTATGTATCTTCCTTAGAAGTTTGCTAAAATCACAAGTAGACTTAGATTAGGTAGAATAGATACCTAATTTTTTATTCCTTTTTTTGTTGTAGGTTAGTGCCAATTAAACTTTTACTGACTGAAAAAGCTACCTGTATTCCTTCAGCAGTACTTAGCAAACCACGCCCCTAAACCTTTCAGTTTTGTTGACATCTTTTTAGGTACGCCTGGAACACTACGCGCCATCGATTCGAGTTTAGTCCTTACCTGAGAGGCGGACGGCGAGATACCCACTGCTCGTCGTCAGCAAGCCCGCGCCTGTGGTATCTAGAAGTCGCTCAGTGACTCCCAACTCATCTTCTAGCATATTATAGCATATCATTACCCTTATAGTGTCCCCACTGTTGGGACTCAGGCCTCCTCTCTAGAGAGGAGAGGGGATGGGCCGTAATCCACAACGCGGGCCTAATGCGGGTTGGTGGACTCATCTACTACTTCGTTTTAATTTTAGTTACCTCTGAAAGCTAACTTAAACGACCTCTAAGTAGACCACAGGTCCACCTTGCAAGCTCGAAGGCAAAGCTAAATTAACATAAAGCAGTTTTAAAGTAACATAATGACTGTAACACAATAAAACTGTACGATATTTTATATATATCGAATGTATTCACTTTGTTGTTTACATATAGGCTACTGGATTATTAAGTTATTATATAGGCATGCTTTGACCTCAAATATAAGTTGTTGTTAGTGGAAAATTCTGAATATTTTCTGAGTTTTCTAGAACTTACATAATATATTTATAATGTCGCAATATTTTGTTTGTTTTCTTTGATTTATTACTAAATATAGTAATGACTTTATATTTGAATTTGTAATGTGTATAAAATATAAATACCTAAATATAAATATGTTTTGAACACTAAACACACCGCTTTTTTGTGGTTTCGAACCTCAAAACGAAAAAGGAGTTCTTATAGGATACTTTAACTCCGATTGTTATTTTCTAAGGAACGCGTAAATTTATCTTTTTTTTAGAAACAAAAATAATACTACAATAGTACGAAACTATTCCCGGCCTCGCTCTTGGCCGGTATTTTTCTTTAAGTATTCCTTATAAACTTCTGTATTAAGAGTTCTTTAAATTAATAAATGAATGGGAGAAAATACAACAGTTCTAGAGAAATGATCTCCACTTTTACCATTGTTTTTTCAAGGTGGGAAACATCAGAATCACTTCTCCCACTCTCTGTCAGACTTTTACTGGCTAAACCCCACCCCGTTTTTCCTTTGCCTTCGTTTTGAAGTCACGAGCTTATACAAAATACAAATACAAAATATAAAATCTTTATTTAGGAACCAGTTAAAATACATACCTATTAGTAGGTGATTGGAGCCTCCTTTTAGGCAAGTAATTTAAATATAAATTAAGCGTCCCTTTCGGAATCCCAATTTTTACCAGTTTTCCCAAATTCCTCGTGGACCCTAGCTCCCGGGCTACCGCTATCGGGCGACGCAGGCGCACACACATAAATCATAACCTTATCTGACGCGCATGCGCGGCTTTGGGGCAGGTCGTAGACCTTGCTATCGGCGGCTCAATAGGTGTATCTCTACTATACAACGCTTCAAAGGATACCCAAGTGGAGAGACCTACTGTTTTATAAATGATCAGTAAGGAGTACTCCATAATCTTGGAACAATAGAATAATAAGTGCTATTTTCCAATCCACCACCATTCACCATCACCATCACTTTAATCACCACTACGATTAATTGGTGATTCAACATCGTTTTAGCCCAATAACGTCCCCTTTTAGATGGTGTGCCAAATTCTGCCAAATCAAACGGTCCTGCTAGTTTTGTTACCAGCAGTATCCCACAATCAGCATCCAGTAATTAATTCGCCTTCTGGAGGGCTCCCATAAGAAAACTTCGATCTCATCGACCAACAGTTTTGCAAGCAATGGGCATATTGCCACAGCCACATCAATTAGAGCTTTAAAATACCGGTCACTAGTTTATCTGAAGAACTCTTCATTTTAATCCGATCTCTGTATCTGTCTACAATTCAAACCGCTTACTAATACCAAAATAATCTTACATCAGAGCAGTTATATAAATTATAATTTACACATTACAGCCACCTTATTCAAGATCGTACATAATTATTTCCTCGCAGTAAACTCCAAATGATGCCCGTACTCGGGTCACAAACATGGCTGGTTATTATTAGATCTCCTTAAATATAGACTGACTGGCGCTTTCTGCTCGCTGCATGAGCTGGTACACCACTAATTGCTTCAATATTTTCAGAAACTGAAGAGAGAAATATTTATATAATCACTCACATTTGAAATTGTGACATGAAATAATATCACCATTTCTCTAAGCTCCAAAAACGTTTGAACTTTGGTAGGTTCAAAGTTTCGTCTTATGTAGAAGCAGTCCTGTAATAGTTGATATCATTTGAATAAAAGAGAAAAAAAAGTATCGAGGAAGAAGAAGTATAAGAGAAATTATTAATATTTGCGCAAACGAGTGAAGACACTGACTCCTGTAACACAGGTGCTAGCTCAGAAGCCAGGGTTTCAATTGATGTATCAACCAATTTATGTCAATAAAACATTATTGTTATTATTAATTTTAAATGTCAGAGTGAGTCATGTTCACAAGGAAATCTTGACCTGACAGATAGGTTTGGAAGGAGAAAGAGAAGGCCTTTGCCCAGCAGTGGGACATAAAATAGGCTAATTAAAAATAAAAGTGAATAGGCACTTCTTCATAATCATCACACTAATATTAGAAAGTTTGAAGTCACCACTGGAACGCAAAGGACACTGTCAGACATATAGTCAGTAAAAGTCTGACATTCCCTCTCATCCTCCCAGAATGGGAGAAGTTTCATCTTCTTGTAACTCTTTCGTGTTCATAATCATCTGCCTAGCCTTTTCCCAACTATATTGGGGTCGGCTTCCAGTCGAGCCGGATTTAGCTGAATACCAGTATTTTACGAGGAGCGGCTGCCTACCAGACCTCCACAACCCATTAACTGGGGTAACACGATACTTCATGGCAAGACTGGAGTCAGATTTACTGGCTTCTGACTATCCGTAACGACTGCCAAAGATCTACAAATGACAGCCGGGACCAACGGCTTAACGTGCTTTCCGAGGCACGGAGGAAACTCGTTATGTTAAGATGATCACCCATCCACAGACCAACCTAGGCAAGCGTTGCTTAACCTTAAAGATCGACCTATGCTGCTGTTATTATCATAAGTCTGAACAAATTGGGATGAAAATTGATACATGACTTACGTACTGGGAGTACCTATATTTTCTTGGAATATGCCCTGTGTGACGAGGTTGTGGAGCTCTGATAAAAAGACGTTCCTTATAAAATTTGGTATTCAGCCGCATGCGATTAGGCTGGAAGCTAATGGAAGAAGAGTGATGGATGCACTGATGTTCTTTTGGGGTAATTTTCGACTGTAACACGGGTGAAGCCGCTGGCAGCAGCTAGCTAGTTATAATTGTAATTTAATTGTTGTTTATTTGCAGGAAATATGCAAGAGATGGTTATCATCGGTAACACTTATATCTACACGGTTTCTTCTTACGCTAATTATCCTGTACCTATTTCCTTTTGTAATTAGCACAATTGATAGTGCGAGTGACTCAGAAATACGACTTTTCATCAATAATATATCTTCTTAAAGGTTTGCAAAGCCACATGAAATAACTAGTAAACTACACAGAACCCAACAACCAACAACAACCACAACAACAACAACCAACAACAACATCCAACAACAAACAACAATAACCAACAGCAAACAACAACAACCAACAACAACATTGATAAGAACAAATCCCTTTCAACAGGTTCCAAATCATTTTAGATAGATCAGATATCTATTAGAACAACAATTTGTTTGGTAAACGTCGCCTTTCGTAAACAAAACGACTAGTTATCGAATATAAGTTAATAGAAACCTGTACAGCAACCTACACCTGTACCACGAGCCCATGACAAGAGCTGAACCCCTGAGCGACCAATGAGGCCGCCACGAAGAGAATGTGCCACAACACGCCGCGGCGGCCATCACCTACTTAGGGGTCGTGCACCGCCCCGCGCCCGCTAAACATCGTGTTTATATTCTGTTTGTATTGTTTATGTTAATAAACACTTCTATCAACTCCATAACTCACCTACTTACGCATTTTAATAGGTATGAGGAAAATACGAGTGGCGACTGTTTTTGATTTTGTTGTCTGAAGTTGACAGCTGCGGTATTTGATAGTGGAAAAATTTTGTGTTAGATTTATAAACTCTTAAAAAAATGGTATTATACAAGAAATTACAATTACTAAAATTCACATTTCGATAACACATATAATTAGCCTTATAATGCTCCCACTGCTGGGACTCATGTCTCTTCTCTTGGAGAGTTAGAGAGTAAAGGCTGAAAACCACCATGCAGGATTAATGCTGGTTGATGGATAATGCATACACAAATACATTTTGCAGATTTTGGCCATCGATATATTTTACTAAAACAAGGAAATTGCTGAATCCAAATTGAACCTGTAATATCTAGTTTTTAAGATATTATTATTTATGTCAGTACTGACATAATATAACATTCATACGTGTTTTGGAAAATAAGACACGGTTATTGTACAATATATTTATTGTTGTAATATCTTCGGCAATATTTAGAAATGGACATATTTGTTTCAGTCTGTCTGTCTCACTGCACGGAAAAAGGCCTTTTTTTTCCTTTCAAACATATTCTGTATTTGCCTCAGGATGGACCATTTGCAGCAGGAGACACAGGTTACGTCAGTGAGCAGGACACATTGCTCGTAGAACCAAATATGATGTCGATGGGGACGAAAGGGAGGGGCGATTACGTACCGAAAGTCGTAACCTTGGAAGGTCTCCCACAAGGGGGACCGATGACCTGATAAGGGTTGCAGGAATTCGATGGATGAGCGACGCACAGGACAGGTCGCTGTGGTGATACTTAGGGAGGCCTATGTCTAACAGTGGACGTCTTTCACCTAAAATGATTATGATGATGATAGGAAAGAAAATGCAAACTGTCGCTTTCAATATTCTTCCTAAAAAGAGTCGATATATTAGTTCTTTATGGAAATTGTTTTCCTCCTATTTTGACACCAACCAGTGTCACCAATTTATTTGCAAAATATGATGGTTATAGGATGGTTATCTATGGGGAGAGAGATCGTTATTCTCTTAACTAGGTAGTTATTGACGACTGAATTTCTATAAGTTTAGACTAAACTGCAGTTCTGATGTAGATGTCATATTGTTTGTCCCCAATAATCATCATCATCTTCCCGCCCTTGTCCCATATTAGATAGGTATTTGGGGTCGGTGCAACACGATTTTTTCTTCTATTCTGTCCTGTCACGCTTCACGCTATCATTAGCTCAAATGGAGTTTCTTATCACTTCTCACACAGTCCATCCATCTTTTCTTTGGCCTACCTCTCCATCCATCCGCATGTAAACTCGTAATTCTTTTAGTTATATGTGCTTAATACTCTCCCCTCTTTATGTCCGTAATGGCTATCAATTCCTGAAATTCACAAACAGAATATTTTATGTAAACAATTGTTAGAATTAAATACAATAACATACCTGTATAAAAACCACTGCAGGTCACTATTTACCTAGAATTCGGTTCATATACCTAATATGCAGAATACGTATTTGTGCATAATTTATAAACAAACAGTAAAATAATGCTTATTAATCATTATTATTTGTAAAATTTTCCTTCCTATAAATAGGAACTAAGTAATGTCAAGAATGTCGTGATGCATCTTATACATACATTGAGGTTGCAGGTTCACAACCAGGTAAGTATCGATATGAATTTATGAAATCTTCTACTTTTTTTTATCTAGTATATTACCGATATCTCATGACTCGGATAACGCGTAAAGGCGTTGGTCCTGATTGTCATTCTTAGGCTGTCAAAGATAGACAAGGATCAGGTTATCCAAAGAATAGCGTCCTCATCATCATCTCAGCCGAAAGACGTCCACAGCTGGACATAGGCCTCCCCCAAGTGTCGGCACAACGACCGGTCCTGTGCGTCTCGCATTCATCGGGTTCCCGCGACCCTCGCCAAGTCGTCAGTCCACCTTGTGGGGAAGCCTTCCAACGCTGGGTCTTCCGGTACGTGTAAGATTAGCGTTTGCTCAGTAACTGAGTTGTGACGGTCCGATCACTCCTCGGCAGTCACTCCATGTAAAACACGGGTACTACCGCTGAGTACTGGTTTGGATGGAAGCCGACCCCAAACTTCTTGGGAAATTTCTAGAGAAATTATGAATAGGACCTAAGTAAGAACAAGATAAGATAATTCTTTACTTTGACTGGTCTCATTTTTCACTCTTAATAATCTATATCTCTATTTACCTAACAACTCGGAATATTTCTAAAAAATTCCACATAATTCTAATAAACAAACAAACACAAACAATATTGATTACTTACCAATAAAAATTAAATAAATTTTTCAATTAAGAAAAACACCATACAATTAGTTACAAAGGGAAATTATTCTCGATTGTTTCCACAGTTTTTCATTTGCCATAGCTAATTTATAAACTAACTAACCGCCTCCTATTTTAAAAGCAACCTTGTCGTGTGAGCTATAGGGTATGATTTCGCATGGTGTGGCGAATCCTTGGGGTCGGTCAATGACCCGCGGTATTGCAGTTCGCGTACTCCACACTGATGCCTGATGCGTGCTGGTAACTAGCTATTAATGGATTTCAACATATTATATTGTTTTAGAACCTTTGTCATTGTGTTTGGTGATTTGATGTGCGGTAGGTCAGTTATGTCACTTTATTTCTTGTGTCTCTTGATAATCAGGCGTTGTAGACCAGACTTTGTCACCATGGTGTTTCTGGTGCAGCATATTCTTCTGCATAGAGATCTATGCAAGTAGCATCATTGTTCTGACTGACTGATTTCTTGACAATTCAAAAGACTGCCTGTAAATGGTTGCTTTGATTCTTGATTCTTCTTGAAACGGTCATACGACAATGTGACGTCATTTGCCATCATTGAGTACTAGATTTCACTACCCCTTCGTATAATAATTACGTATGTTCGTTCGTAAAAGAAGGTACATAATTTTCCAAATAGGTTATTCCGGCAAATGATAATTAGTTATTTAAATATTTTTACCTGAAACACTGCATTGCCATCATGGTATTCAGGACAGAATATTGTAATTATGTATATGTCATGTTCAGATCATAGAATTAATCACTTCATGATGAAATAGCACCATTTCATGAAATGGCTAGTTTTCATGAAATGGTGCTATTTTGTGATTATTTTGTAATAATGTCAAACATGGTTGATCATAATTATCGTGAAATAGTTACGTTTGTCTGTTTTTGTTTTATCAAAAATACTAATTTTGCATCAAACATGGATTGACATGTTACCAAACGTTAACGATCTGTCCAGTTTAGTTGGCCATATCATAAAGTGATCAATTCTAAGATCTAGCCACGAAATATATCTTATAACTTAATGTCTTTAGTTCACAGTTGATAGCATTTGAATGCTCTCAATCATCAACATCATTTGCCTAGCCTATTCCCAACTATATTAGGGTCGCCTTCCAGTCAAGCCTGATTTAGCTGAATACCAGTATTTTAGGAGGAGTGGCTGCCTACCAGACCTCCACAACCCATTAACTGGGGTAACACGGTACATCATGGCAAGACTGGAGTCAGATTTACTGGCTTCTGACTATCCGTAGCGACTGTCAAAGGTCTACAAATGACAGCCGGGACCTACGGCTTATTTGAATGCTCTCAATGCTATTCATATTAATTTGGAAAAACACATTCACAGCCAGTTAGTTTCTCATAATTATCAGACAAAACATAGCCAAAGAGTACAGTCACTGTCGTGTGCGTATCATCGCCTCGAGCGACGTGGACGAATGTTTTTCAAAACAAATGCATACGTAAGCGAGTATTTATCAGTGTTAACTAAAACATAGGATGATACCCACTCTGTAGTCTTGTCATTGTGACGTCAGGGACTTAATGCTCCTTACCACGTCAGCGATGGGTCGCCATGTTGACGTATCTGGAAAAGTTTGCCCTTGTGAAAATGGTAATGGTATGGGTAGTCTATGATAGTGAAACCTATGAAATTGGTGTTTTTTAAAACGTGTTACTTTACACTGTGATGTCTTCGGACTGACTTGGAATAATACGGCGAGCTGAAAGGATCGAGCCCGAGGCGTCGACAACGCATAGTGTTCCACATACGCCTCAAGACCATGGGCATAGGTTTGGTTTTAGTCAGTAGAAGTCTGACACACCCTCTCGTTCCGCCCTATAGCGAGAGACGACAACAGATGATTCCCACTCTTATAAAAAAAGCAGCCTTTAGCTTGTCGTCAAACACAAAATAATGTCGTTACTGATACTCACAAAACTGAACGTTTGACCACTTTAGTAGATAGTCAATTTGTGCAAAACAAATGGTAGTCCCTCCATGGCTGCATTGGGTATTACATACCTATCTGGTCTGAACTGGAATTCAATTCAGGTAGCTACTCGTACACGATGACAGGAACTATTCAGATGCTTTTGAATAGACAAGAAAAGGAGAGAAGATTTAAGTGGAAACTACATTAGACCGACGCACAAGTGGGCTACGCCGGAGTTGTACGTAGAACCGCGTCGTGTGGCGTGGGTCTAATGTAGCTCCACAAGTCTAGTTGCTATATAAAATGTATGGAGACCGACGCGCCCAGATCGGCGCACGTGACGCCCATGGGCCTAATGTTAAACCTTTATACCTTGTTGTGTAATTAGGTTTATATGTTAAAATATAATGTTGTTCTTCCAAATACCAAGTCTATTTGCACTCATTATTATTTAAACCACCTGTTTGTAACATTTGCCTACATTGTAAGTAATTTATGTACAAATAACTCTGGTGCAAAGTTGCATTGTTTTATGTTATGAGTTACGTGCAGGAATAGCTTGCGGTAGGTCAGCCTTCTGTTGTTGGAAGCCGATCCTGGTGATGTCATCTAGCTGCCAGGGAGCTACTTATAAGGTGAGGCAGTTTTTAGAACTGGGTGACATTTAATCTTCCTTTGAATAGGTAGATTGGCTAATAAGGTATGTGTTAAACTGATATCCTCGTATGATGGTTTTGGTCGCAGTGCAAAGGTTCTTTTCCATTTATGAAAAGATCATTGCATTGCCTCCAAAGTAGTGAGTTGATTTAAGATTCCATGTATCCTAGTTGGGGCAGAGGACGTCGACAGTAGTCACCCATAACGACCGGTCTTGAGCTTTACGCTATACCACGCTCCATGCCACTCTGATGGCTGTCGCTTCTGCCAACACGGTGCCTCACCAGGTCTGCCGAGAACGGCCACGCTGCCTTTTTCCTCTTGGGTATTCCAGTTGAAAACCTGTTTTGGTATGTGATCGGAATTTTGCCAAATTAGTACTACGTTCAAATTTCCTCATGAAGATTAGCTATTCCATGCGGACCTCTCTTAGAAGGATTAGGAATTAACACCTCACTACGAAACGAGGCCCGCAGACAGTGGAGGCCCTGCGCTAGTCTGGACTAGCAGAAATTGAGTGGCTTTTGGTTTGTAGGAGCCTGATAGACCTCTCCCCATGGCGACTGTCGTCTATGAAGACTTAACTGTGAAAGAAAAATAGCTTAGCTCCTTGTTTCCTATGTTTTTTATTACCTGCATTACTATTTTTTTGCGTTCTGCGTTGCGTCTTATACCTTCTCAATACAGCAAGATCGTATACTGAAGCCAGTTTTTTATTAACATTGTATGTATAGATATTGCCTTTGTTTTATTTTTTGTATCATTTAAAAAGCAATTCACATGCATATTATTTAAACACCTACTGTCAAAGGATAGATGCAACTTAGTAATTTACAACACTAGCCAATAGTTTCCGCGTTGACCATTACACAAGAGATAAGAATAACTTATGGTTTACGACAAAACACGATCATAAACATTGTCCTAGGTCAGCCTTGAAGCTGTACTACTAGAATACGTGACCATGCCAATAACTAGAGTCGTAAACCCACCACCATTAGCCCCAGGTATTCAAGAAATATGGCTATTACTTGAAAACTAGAATTAACAGCAGTGATTAACAATAATTCGCAAGGAATTTGAAGTAAATGGATCCTTTTTTTGTGGAGGGAAATCTTTAAATGACTTCTCCCTTTCAGGGGTGGAGCGATAAGGCGTATCAAACTGTAAGCGACTAAAGCCTACCTGTGTCTTTCTACGTTCTAGGAACACGGTAACTCTTTCAAAAATTGCTGCGGCTCTAGAGGGTATTGGACCTACTGGGCCCAATGGTTTTGCGAATCGGGCTACAAGCCGCAGTTATGGTGACCGGGAATGGCCCTGTGACTCCCAAATCCCAGGGCGATTCCTTCAGCGACGGCTGGAGCGTGAGGATGTATGTTCCCTCACTATTGCAATTGTGGCCATCTGCTTCGCTCTCATCGCTCGCTGTGAACGCTTTCCATTTCCTCTGGCTTCAGAGAATGAGCCTTTTGTTTTTTGTTTTAGGTTTGACTTATAATTACAGTTAATCAAGCGCTTTATTAAATATGTAACTAGTATGTGATCATTATCATCTCAGCCGAATGACGTCCACTGCTGGACATAGGACTCCCCCAAGCGTCGCCACAAGGACCGTTCCTGTGCGTCTCGCATCCATCGGATTTCCGCGATCCTCGCCAGGTCGTCGGTCCACCTTGTGGTCTACTAAATAGTATAATAGTTAGTTGTTAGTTGTTGACTGTTAAACAATACATTTCATTTATTGTTAGTTTCAGCTAACTTTTTAGTTAGAAAGTTGAGAGTTGTAGAAAATTACTTAACTGTTGGGTAGCATTGATCACCCTCTTTTCTTTCCCTCCCAACTATCTAAGGTCTCAGGTTATCTAACATAGAAGCAATACATCTAATGCCTTAGTAACTGAGCTACTAATATCAGTAAACGTACGTAAACATGAGCAGTTATCGGAACACCTACATTGTAGTTTACGAGCGACTACTTATAGCCACTTACCGTCCTCTGCAGTAAAACATTAATGAGTTAAGACTCAGGAATAGATTGCGGTAGGTCAGCCTTGGCTTTACATAACAACTGTAATATTCCACTACTTTCACACAGCGCCATCTAGTGCCGAACTAAGCAGAGCTTGTGCTGTGAGTGCTAGACTACTGATAAACATGCTCATATATTTTTAAATACACACATATTATGATAAATACAACTTAGACACAGAACAGATCACCGAGCTCATCACTCAATTTTTTTTGGGTGGAAATCGGACCCACGATATCCTGTATAGCAGTCCAGGTCACTAACCACTGGATCAACAAGCTAGTCAAATGCTGGTTACTTTGAAATAGCAGAACATGGCACCTACTTAACTGTTACTGTCCTCAACATAGTCCAAGAAAGTCTTTATGCCTGTCATGCCTTCGATTCTGCAGCCCTGAATGTGAAAGGTAACTGAAGAAGACGTGAGGATTTTAGTCAGTAAAAGTCTGACACTCCCTGTCGCTCCACCTACTTCCCAACTTCATAATTAAAAACGGAATTGATAAAAAAATACTTAGTGTGTGTCTAGAGATGGTTATAAAGTTCAACGAGCGTCTGTATTAGTCTGCAAGGAGCGTCTAGGAAACTACTGGCGTAGGAAGCCGCTCACACCTGCTACCCGTTCTTAATTGATTTGATTTTCATCAAAGCGAATGACACCATTCTAGAGATTTCGAAACTTGCTTAAATCCTTTCTCAAAACTAGATTTCAGTTCCTTGTGGATTAGCCTTTTGATTTTTTTATTTATTTGATCAACCAACAACTTTTTATACAGGGCCAGGGCCCGGCGCGGGAGGTCACTGTCACCGATCAACCCCACGATGAAACGGCGGTGCTCCGCCCAAGCGGGGCATACCTCCACCGTATGCCCCACCGTGTCCTCCGGGCGGTCATCATAATGGTGACGGCGTTTCTTCCACACAAATCCGGTGCAGGAACCTCTCGACTTCCCGTGACTGGTGAGGACCTACGTCATGCGGTACGTGAAAACGCCGAGTTGCCGCTCCAGCCACTCCTGAAAAAGGGTAGTTTAGATAGCTGGTCTGTAGGTGAAACGAATTAGTAGGAAGAAGAAAATGTTGTTATACGACGCTGTTATTAGACACCACGTCCGGTGCATTTTCTAAAATGGAGTAACTGCGAATTTTAACACAATAACATATATAACTTCAGCCCTGAAATATCATATTACCACTTTGTAAGTATTTAGTATTTACAATAGCTAAGAATAACAATATTTCAGCTACATAGTAACATTATTTATGAAACTTCCGCCTGCTAGTCGCACATTGTCTCATAGGTTTATGTGTTATGTGCTTCGTTTAATAGTGGTGTTGTTGTGGTAGGTCGGCCTTGGCGGTTACTGCAGTTTTATGCCCATCACGCCTCCTGCATATTATTTTTTTGCAGGACTAGATGGCTGGTTCATTCTTTGCCCACAGAATTAAGGGTAGTTACCTATTATAGCTCGTGGCTAGATAATAACAGCCGCACAGGTCGATCTTCAAGGTTAAGCAACGCTTGCCTAGGTTGGTCTGTGGATGGGTGACCATCTTAACATAACGAGTTTCCTCCGTGCCTCGGAAAGCACGTTAAGCCGTTGGTCCCGGCTGTCATTTGGATATCTTTGGCAGTCGTTACGGATAGTCAGAAGCCAGTAAATCTGACTCCAGTCTTGCCTTGGAGTACCGTGTTACCCCAGTTAATGGGTTGTGGAGGTCTGGTAGGCAGCCGCTCCTCGTAAAATACTGGTATTCAGCTAAATCCGGCTTGACTGGAAGCCGACCCCAATATGGTTGGGAAAACGCTAAGTAGATGGTAATGAGAATTAAGGTAACTATATAGCGCACACGTAGGCCACGTACGCCGATCTGGGCGCGTCAGACTCCATATATTTTATATGGCTACTAGATTTGTAGAGCTACATTAAATCCACGCCACGCGATGTCGTTCTACGTACCAATAAGGCGTGGCCCACGTGTGCGTCGTTCTAATGTATTTGTATAAAGTGCGCAACTTACTTTTTAAATACTACTAGGTTTTTAACCTAGTTAGGTTTAGTAGTATTTAAAAAGTAAGTTCTTTTGTATGTTTATGCTAAAACAATAACTCCACTCAACTCATTGTCACTTCCAGGGACAATTTGCAATTAGCTACTAAACGATTATTTTAGTATTTATGTAAGAAACTTGTTTAGTTTATTAATTTGCTTGGAATTTATGCAACAATAGGATCATAAAATAAATGACTGAACATAATTATTATTTATTTACTTAACAGTTAATGCATACACAATAATATTATATAAGAAGAAGGAGACAGAAAAATGGTGAATGAAAAGGTGATTGTGCATTAAACCAGTACAAGGGTCGTTTCGGGAGGTCTATGTGCAGCAGTGAACGTACTTCAACAGAATTCATGATGATTTTTTTATTATTTTTACTGGTATTCAGCTAAATCCGGCTTGACTGAAAGCCGACCCCAATATAGTTGGGAAAAGGCTAGGTAGATGAAATGACCAACTGTTGCTAGAATACGATCCCTCCTGAAGGCAAGCAGTGATGCAATCGTTAATAATAACGCGCACTAGTTTATTAAAAGCCCATTAACTCTAGCCTTGGAGACACCTAAATTATAACCAAACAAGAAGACTATAGAAGGCCAATTGCTACAATCCTAGATGATGAAGGAATACGTAAAGATTTTTATTAAAGTGATGAAAAAAGTAGCTTTTTAGACGATAAGCAGAATGACCCACCTGCAACAAAATAGTTCCAAGTTATTCTAGAACAAAAATAATAATGTTTTCTTGCAGTTGAAGACATTTATAGCTAGTTATTTACGTTGGAAGTGAAGGTGTGTCGCCGTGAGTATCCATTGTTGTTTTAAAATCAGAAATATGATATCTGTTAGCTTTTGATTTATTGGACAGTCGCTATTACAGGATAATGTCTTCAGGTAAAATGATTTATCTTTATGTACGTATCGATTACACGTTGGGAGATAAAATGTAAAATTTACGTGTAATGTAAGTTACACATATGGCTCTAATGTTACGTTATATGCTTCTGTCCCGACTTACAGGGTTAAGGGTTACGGGTTACAGGGTTAGGGTACAAGTTGTAGGTCGCGGGTTCAAATCCAGCGGGGCGCATTACTTTGTGTAATTTATTTTATCACCGCTGCTCTCAAAACGGTGAAGGAAAACATCATGAGGAAACCGGCATGCCCTAGAACCAAAAATGCGAAGACGTGTGACATCTACCAAACCGCACTGGGCCCGCGCGGTGGATTACGGCCCATTCCCACTCATAGAGAGGAGGCCTGAGTCCCAGCAGTGGGAACATTATAAGGCTGATGCTATGCTATGTTCTTCTTCGTTATGGTATGTTTTCGTTGTCAACGGTTTAAAAGGCAGGTTCGACAAAAAAATAACATACGCATTAATGATGCAATTAATACCTAATTTAAAGAAAGTCATTAAGTCCGCCTGTGTACCTTATGTTGCATGAAGTTTTAATAAATGAATAAATAATAACATTTGATGAAAGAAATTATTACTGAAATGGAATGAAGACTCAACTATATTTGAATTATTATCAGTCGTGCAAATATTTCTAGAATATGCATAATATTTATTACTTCATTAGTCATATGAGTACACATCACAAACATAATAAAATTTACTGTCTTTTGCATCCATAATATTAGTTAGACATGAAACATTATAAAATGTAGGTATTATTAAATTAGTTTAGAAGATAATATCTCACAGTTAAGACAAATCCTGCGACCCTCGCCAGGTCGTCAGTCCACCTTGTGGGAGGCTTTCCGTGGACGTCTTTCGGCTGAGATGATGATGAAGACAAATCATTAATTTATTGGTGGTCGCCCTCGCAAGCGCTGGCTGGACATCGTCAAGTCCGACATGAGAGCCAATGGCCTTACTGGAAAGGATGCTAAAGATCGGGAAAAGTGGAAGAATCTAAGCCGAAAGGTGGACCCTGGCAATAGCCGGGATTAACGCCAGGTAGACATAAGTTGACGACGCAAAGGAGCAGAGTAACCATAAGAGCCAAATTTCAATAAATACTAAAACATTGTAATAACGTGTAAATGTCAGTTTTCAGATAATTTGAAAGAGATTTCAACAGTTAGACTTCAGTTAACCTGAAAACCCACTAAAACCTGTAATTTATTCACCAATAAACCACAAGGTTTTGCTAAATCTGCGTAATTTATGAACAATACCAAGATCTGTCAGATAGTAATGTATGATCAATATGATCATAACTCATTGTAAAGATGTGTAGATATGCACCAAGTCGCCCTAAGCCCACACGAGAACTTATATTAGGTTTACCCTGAATACTTGCATTATTGTTTTACTAGACAATCCTATTGTTATTGAGGTAGGACAGTACTGCATGCCAAGTATTTCTGACTGCAATAAAATCGTTGGAAGGCTATTAAGATGTTATTTTCTATATGTGATTTACCGTCTTGTTTTACCCTCGGGACCATTAGTTGACAATTATGCTTTCCGAACTGAACGTTTTAAAGCTTTGCGTATAATTTTGTTTACTACAAGATGACAATAAGAACTTCTTCATTCTCATAAAGTATCTTGGTAACAACATATCGCAAATCTAGTCAGATTTTCTAAGCCGTTGCCAAGAGTCGTACAGCAATTAGGTATAGAAAGTAGATATTAGGAAGCTAAGAATATTCTACAGAGAGTTTATTCTGTTTCTACGAAATGCAGTCGCAGTCGTCCCACACGATTGTAGAACAATATTAGACATGACATTTTACGTAAACACTTCACTTGTCGCCTCGAATCCGTTTAATAACAGCGGTTGCGTCATTTGTTTGTTTTTGCTGAATTCTAGGTATTATAAAATAAGTCTTAGGACATAAAATATGCCTAAGAAGTAGTAAAGTATCTACTTAGGTTCGCTAAACCTGTCAGTTTGACGTCAGAGCTCCGGTTTCGGATTTGTTTTTTTCTTACGAACTAGCTTGTGTATGTAAATCGTATGATTTTTTTTTGCCTTTTTGTGAAATTGGAGATCGGGATATTGTGCGCAAGTGAGAATCGTGTCTGAAATGCATGCACGGTGCACGTGAGGTTTCTGTGGGAAAACATACTAAAAAACCGGGCAAGTGCGAGTCGGACTCGCGCACTGAGGGTTTCGTACCAACCTACCTATAAAAACAGTTTAATTCTCGAATCGTGTCTTGAAGACTTTTCAATTTTTTTTTCTTGTGACGTAACTAAAAATTTTCAGTTTTCAGACTTTTCCCGATATTAGTGCTATAATACCTTGCTTCGTGCCAAATTTCAAGATTCTAGGTCAACGGGAAGCACCCTATGAGTTTTGATTCCTTTGACAGTGTCGAAATGTACGTTTTTTGCAACATAAACGGGCGTATCTTTTTTTCCCGTCAACTTACAAGTTTGATTTTTGCACAACTTCAAGGGACCGCAAATTTCAATATATGGTTTTAATTTCAACTTGATACCTTCACGCGTTCCTGAGAAAAAGGGTCTTGACAGACGGACGGACAGACGGACAACAAAGTGATCCTATAAGGGTTCCGTTTTTTCCTTTTGAGGTACGGAACCCTAAAAATGATTTTTTCTTTGTAAGAAGAGCTGTTAGAATCTCTCAGAATGATTGAGGAGAGAGTAGCTTTAAGTGGAAAATCATCCGGTGACGTGTCCCGCTCTGGGCAGAGTGGTGTCAGACTTTTACTGAGTAAAATCCGCTCCTATTCCGTCTGTGTCTTTGCTCCAGGTCCCAAGGATTCATTTTCTCATAACCCATGGCTCCAGTGAGTTCCCTGATGGGCCACTACGATGAGAAGGTAGTGTAGCTGTGGATTTCCTGAAATTAAAGAATGAAACACTCCTCAAGTATAAAGACAGCTACTTTTAAAGATAGTTGAATACAGAGCACATTTTAATATCCTTTCCGATTATAAAACTTCTGAAAACAGCTAAAAAGTAAATATACCGGGCTCCTCTTACCACTTAAGCCGTAATAATTAGCCTGAACTAACAAAGCATCGGTTAACGACGATTCTCCGAACAATAAAACACAATCCTTCCTAAAATACGTCCCTAAAACATGTTAGTTCTTCGGAATAAGGCACCCACACCGCGACAACGGTGCGACAACACGACTGTAGCCGACTGCACAAGAAGGAGGGTTGTGTTTATCGATGTACCTACATTTCTTTAGCACACTAAACGGCTTGCTGCAATTTACCTACCTTGAGAGATGTTGTTAAATTCGTTTTAGTTTTGAGAGTGACACTCAGTAGGTACTTACCTATGTAAGTACATCAAAATTATAAATGATCAAATGAAGGATTTTTGCTCCAAAATTCTTTCAAATTATATTTTATATACTGCCATCTTTATTCTTTTTTTTTCAAAGTTCCAATCTGAATCGGTAACGATGAAATTTATTTCAACAGATTTTTTGGATAACAAATCAATTGATCTCCAAACTCATTCGATTATAATTGTACCTACCTATACATAATATTCAAGTATTAGTAGACGAAAAAGGGCTGTCGCATTGTCGCGTCGCGCCGGTCTACGTAGACCCTTAGCCGCTTCCAAAACAGACAAAATAAATTTATTTCACTCCTGAAAACATCGCCTTAGTTGTCGATTAGGTAATTATAGTTCAATGACACTTTAAAAATGCATGAGGCCGAGGACATATGCGCTTGGCCGGTGGCCAAACTGTTACACCGAGGTATAGGCGCTTCCCTATGGTGATGTGTGCGGTGTCACGCATGCATTTTATGTACCTAGGTAGTAACAAAAAACAAGAACAAACCAACCAACCAAAAACATCTGTGGGTGGTACTTGCAGTGGTATATAATAATATGGAAAGCACTAAATAGCTTGCGTTCTTAACTCCACGATGCCCTTCACAACGCCAAAGATAGAAACAGATGGAGGAACATCATAAGGGCTAAGGTGATGAATCAGGGAGGTCACGACCCTCAGCATTAAGGAATACGACGCAAGGAGGAGGAAATAGCTTGCGCACCCAGGTAGGCCGCTGCAAGTACCTACAATCTCGCGAAATGGCGTTATACAGACCCGTTGGATACACAATGCGAGTGCGGTGCTCCTGTTCAAAACATGAGCCACATGTTGGAGTGCCCCCATTGCCCCTACACCTGCACTCTGGAGGATCTAATCAGCGCCACTGATGCGGCTATTAACGTGGCCACTTACTGGGCCCAAAAAGTATAACGAGTTTACCATCGAATCGAGAAGAAGAATAAGACCTAGGTAGTAATGTTTGAGGTAGGTGTGATTAGAAATGGTCGCTTCTCTAGAAGAAAAGCCTGTTTGTTCTCTTGGTAATAAATCAGGAATCATGAAACGCCAACTCAGAGATAGCTATAGGTTCTCATAAGGATCATCTTTTAGTTTATATTATTTCTTCTCAGGGCTTTAGTTGCAAATCAGCACAGGGTTGGTCTTCATAGCTATTTTTAGAGGAGACTTTTGTTTAGGGGTCGAACGAAACATGATTTGCAAGCGAAGCTAAAATTATAATCGAATATTCGACTCCTCGTCCAGTTTTGGCCTTAACCGAAATCGAAACTGACGTAGAAACAGAAAACTGATAAAATATTACATTACAATAATAATTCGATATATTTATTTATAACTGTACTTCTTTATTTCACTATTGACGATTGCATCTCTGCTTACCATCAGGTGGGATTGCAGTCAAGCACTAGTTTATAACAATAAAAAAATGTAGTTATGGTTAATTAGGTATATCATCGAATACATCTATACTAATATAATAAAGAGGTAAAGTTTAGTAATCTGGGAAAGTACTGGTCCGATTGCTAAAATTTTTTCACCAATAGGAAGCTGCTGTATTCTTGAGTGACATAGGCTATATTTTATGTACGCGGGCTTAGCTGCGGGCTAAAGCTAGTAAAAAATATAGCTGTATATGTGTCTGTTTGTAGATTTCGCTATTATTTTCGATTATACCCCTACATTTAAGTTTCTCTAATATTGTTGCTAATTTGGTGTACAATAATGTATAATATTACATTCTATACTGTTCTATAACACAAATAGACGAAAGAGTCAGTACGCTTTTATACATTCCTTTATAACCGTTAATTCAAAGACTCTAGTTTTGGTCGAATAAATTCGGTCAGTTTTTGCTAAAACCGAAGATTCAGCTCATCTTATAATGACGTCTTCCATCCCAAAATGTTGGTGATGGCCACAGACCTAAGAACTACGTTTGTGGAAATAACATTCTGTAAAACACACAGATTTCATTTGCAACCAATGGACAACCAATGTTAATTACTCAGATACTTACCCGCGAAACGAGACACAATAGTAAAACAATAACAGCGCGGTCTCATAGGACCGGTTGGGGATTCAAACGTTAAAGGCAAATTAAAATGTAAGGGTTGTTTTTGACAATTGGAGACAGATGCATTTGCGATTTTTTTATATACTATATTTTTTGTTAGCTTACAATACAAGAATATCCTTAGTGCTTGTAAATTAGAAACAGTCAATATCAAAAGCCATATCTTCTTCTAAGACACCAATCACTAATTTAATAGATTACTAAAATCCGAAACTGAACACGGAAATGCATACCAACCTTCAGGACTTAATGCTGAAATCGTTTGGCAGCTGAAACAGTTCCTTATAATAAAATCTCAACTATTTGCTCCACTTTTACCAGTTTATCTTCGACTAGACTTTCTTAATTATCTTCATATCTGAGTCATCTCAATCGTTAACAGTACAAAAACCGCAATAAAAAAATTCGCAGCATTATGCTAAGCGAGATAAATGACCATCGATGATTGTCATTTATTTTTGTTGACGCATATTTTCCCTGTTACTTCTTCTTTTTCTATTTTTAATTGGTATATATAGATATCTATATATGAAACGTGACTGAGCAGTGGTGACCCAGTGGTAATTGCTCCGACTTAAGAGTAGCAGGTTTTGGGTTCAAACCCAACCAAGCGCATTAGTTTGTGTAATTTATTTCACCACTTTTCTCAAAACGGTGAAGGAAACATCGTGAGGAAACCGGCATGTCCTGAACTAAGAATTTGAATGGTAACATTTAAAGACTGATTATGTTATGCAAAGGCACAGCGCCACTAGCCTGACAAAGTAAGATTCCGCTAGAGAAATAATTTTCAAAATCGGTCCAGTAGTTTTTAAGTTTATTCTTTACAAACAACAATCCTATTTATGTTCATAATATTTGTATTGAACGCATGAGTCAGATAGTAAAGTATAAAATGTTGATAATGCGACAAATCAGGGCCTCAAGTCTGCTATTAGTATTGTATGGCTTCATAATTGTTGATTTTGACAAGTTTTGGTATTGTTAACTTGTCAAAATCAACAATAATAATTATGAAGCCAATGATCGACAATTCAGATACAATTCTAATAGCAGACTTGAAACAAATCACCTGTTGGAATCAGGGCACCAACAGATGATTTCGTCAAAAAAAAATGTATATCTTTCATCACAAACCCACAGCACCAAGGAACCGAACCCGGGACACTGTGTGAGATAGCGCGGAGGCACGGCTCCAGAGTAATTATCGCTGCGGACGTGCGCGCGCGCACGCCTGTTGCGGCAGGTCAATAACTCCGCTACACTAGCGCCGCCGCCCGGCGCTGCCACGAATAAACATGTTGTTGATGAAATTTAGCTCGCTCCATCGTCGGCCACATCATCGCTTACCATTTCGAGATAGTGGTCAAAGCCAAGCCTACACATAATAACAAAACCGGCCAAGAGTGTGTCGGGCCACGCTCAGTGTAGGTTCCGTAGTTTCCCGTCAGTCACAATAAGTATCCCCAACTTTTCAAAAACTGTTCGTCCCATCAAGTTCAAAAATAATTTTCCTAAAAAGTCTTTATAAAGCTCTACTTTCCAGATTTTTTCATATTTTCTAAACTTATGGTTTGAAGTTAGAGAGGACAAACATTGTTTTTTACTTTTGGAGCGATACAACGAACAAAAACATAAGTGTAACAAGACCGTGACCAAATGCCTCATGGTCCCTTACTTGTACATATACTAAAATTTGATAATCACTGAACTAGATCTCTATGTCATTGATATTTTGGAAATACCTAATATACCTGTTGATTACTTTGGAAAACCAAGTGATAAACTCATTGATTAAGGTCTTATCACTATGCAATTTGCAAAAGAGTTAATTATAAATAGCTGTTTTTTTTTTGTGTTTTTCCAAATAATCAAATAAAACAATTTGATTTATGTCGTTTAGTCCTTGAAACTCTCTCACTCTTCCTTGAAGATCCTGACAATCAACTGTTTGTTCACATTTTTTTAAACATTTTGTACTCAGAGAAAGACTGACTTGTGGCCAGAAATACAAACTTAAATGTCCTTCACTTCACCATCAACGATTCCATCACTACTTACAGTCAGATGGGATCACAATCAAGCACTAGTTTACACTATTGAAATAAAATATATCATAGGTACCCCTGATACATATATAAGAAACGTACAGGTATTTAATAAAACTGAGTGTTTGCCAAATTGCATTATAAATTAAATAGTGCTTTGTGAAGTGACAACTGAATGTCAGTTGTCACTGACGGTGTCATTTGCCAACGCCGCGAGCTGTCATTTAACTGATAAATATGCATTCATTGCTTTTGAGGGTCACAGTGGCAGGTAAATACATTTAAAATTATTTACTTACCTTGAAAAATGGTGACAATTGAATCGAAATATTTGTTTGTGAAAAGATCTATCACTTTGAGTTGCTGTCTTTAAATATACAAATTTCTTCTACCAATTTAAATTATTAATTAGTTTATTTATTGATTTATATACTCGTAGGTAAGGTAGGTAAATAACACTGTACAATGGCGGACTTACTGCATTTTGTATCAGTTGTCGAATCGTTTGACTGTGTCAGTGTTAAACAAATAGGTGGTGCTAAAATAGGCATAGTTTTTTGTGTATCTCTTATGGCGCAAAAGCATCGGCAAACACCATAGTATTTTCTTTTAGCTGAAATCATTACGATAATGAACTTGCTGGTACTGAGGGCTACGACTGAACGACAGTCTATTGAACCATGACAATTTTAAGGCCGTTCAAAGCACCTTGAGTTGGTTTGTCCCCAAGATATAGTGTAGGCAGATACAGGAGAGATGGAAACGAGGACTATGACAGGAGTAAAGAAAGGTTCGTATCTGTAACTAAAACTCTCAACCTAGTACATTTTTAATATCTGACTGATTAATAGGACCTATAATTATTATCTGGTGTATTTTAATTTCAATGTTGTGTACTTTATTTAATTTATTTTGTGTGTTCATTTTATTTGTCTGTATGTTCATGTAAGTATTAAGTCATTTGTTACTTGAAGCACATGAATAATAATAATAACTAGTATCCTAATTTCTGATAAGTCTACCTCCACTAACACACTACAGGAAGCGATAAACTGACCTAATTCACAAAACCGGACAAAACAAACACTGAAATGTTGTTTTTTTTTATATATTAATACAATCTTTTATTACTGTGTATTATTTTTCATTATTTTGTACTGTAATTACAACGATAGCGGCACGTATACATATAGTATGTATTGATAAATATTACTAACAATATTGTATTGTAAAAATAATAACGGTTTAAATAATTTAATAATACTGAAAAACTTGTGAAGTGTTACGAGTAAGGATAATTCGAAGTGAATAATAACATTACTGATATGAATTTAATAAATACATGAATTGATAAGTTTTGTTGTTTGCGGTAACAGTTTATTAACCTTTCTGGATGCTGGTCAGATAGGGTTGCGGTAAACTGGTCAATAGATTTAGGTATCTGATGAAATAAAAAAAAAATGCCAGTGCGTAGGTACACATACATCACACAGAGGTGATATTGTATACGTACTACAGTATCACCTGTGTGTGATGCCATCGTTGATGGTGAATCAAGTTATGTAATTCACGTGCAAGCTCTCCAAAATCAATCCTATACAAAGCTACCCTAGGCCTGTGTACCTAGATTGGTTTTAGCCTTACAAGGATCAGATCAACTGTAGCAACATCAATATCTACGATTTTTAGGGAATTAAAATGCTTCAAATCACACAATGCCTAGTCAAATCTATGTATATTAAGTAGTAAATTCGTAACTAAGGGGTACTATGTGCATAAGGTAAGTACTAGATTCTAAAAGTCAGATGTAAAGTCACGCCATTTAACATGAACACTGGCTGTAGATACATCTGATCAGACGGTAACCGACCACAATAAATAGTTGAAATATGTATTTATATATTTTTTTAAAAACGTTCCCCCTCAGTGGGAGTTACTCCCATCTTGTGAACTCACATACACAAAACACCTTTAGACTATACAAATATTTGTTCCATGCGGGAATCGAATCTGTGACACACAGTGCAGCAACCAAAACCTCCTACCGTTGGTACCGTATTTTTTCCGATTGGACAGATTGATTCAAGTTTACAGAGAATTTCTCCTGTCTCCAGCACTGGTCAAAAGAATTAACCTAAATATCGTTAATTACTCAGATACCCGCGAAACGAGACACAATAGTAAAACAATAACAGCGCGGTCTCATAGGACCGGTTGGGGATTCAAACGCTAATACCATCTCTACATATTATTATCCACCGGATGTTTACAGGATATAAATCATACGCTGAAACGCTTTTCAGATATATACATTAACATAGTATTATCTACTAACAACACAGTTACGAACAAACAAGGCGACATGTACATAATTACGCGAACATTGTTCAGTAGGTATCGGTACTCAAAGGAAACGCACACACACACGGCTAAACACAGTAAATTAATTAGCTATACACTATCACAATAATACAGTTCCCTGGCTTTATCACGCTGTTTATAATTATATTGTTTATAATGTAGTTCACGCTATTAGGTGGGCTACAGACGACACTGTTTGTGAGACTAGTTTGTTTAAGCTCATTTCAAAAGTTGGCCAACGAAACGGTTGACCTCTCTTTGAGGCACATAATGGTCGAAGGGGACGAAAGGTTCTAGAGTACGTAAGAGAAGACGCAGTGTAGGGAAGGCCTTCCACAAGGTGAACTGAGCTGATGAACGTCGCGGGAATCCGATGGAAATTGGACAGGATCGGTCGTTGTGGTAACAATTGGGGTAGCCTATGTCAGTGTGTCAACACAGGACGTCTTTTGGCTGGAATGATAACGATGATGTTATTCTAATATTAGTATTCTACAGATTTTTATAATGATTTTGAAAATGCGTTGACCCTTTACTGTCATTTAATCAAATCGCACTTCTGTGCGACCTCAATTGATTTTGGTATACAAGATATTGGCTTGATAGCTGGAAACTTTTACAATTCTCAGGTAGTAATCCAAAATCTACAGAAAAAAATAGTGCAGAACAAAACCAACCAAAAATCGTGTACCGATTTGTCGGTCGTCATCAAGAAGCCTAATTAAGTTAGTCCTTTTTTAGCTGATGTGTTTGTCCGCGGCCGCCGAGTGCGACGGAAGTCATGATTTAATCAGTCGCGTTAATTGTAGTTTTTAGCCATTTTGGACGCTTATCTTGTTGTGTTCATTTACGAAAACAGTAGGGGAGAGGTGGCATGAAAGGGACATTTTTGTTCTAGTGGCTCTAGTGAACGCTCTATATAATATTTTAAATAGGTTGAACCTGAATGAGAAACTTACATTCATCTTCTAATGAAATAAAAGTAAATAATTAATATATCCTTATTCTTAGGTACTCATATTAACGATTTAAAAAAAATGGGATTTTGTCCCTTTCATAAATGAGCTGTATTGAAAGGGACGGATTCATTTATGAAAGGGACAGTACATAATATCCATATAAAAT
The DNA here is from genome assembly GCA_030763345.1 of Mythimna separata. Taxonomy (NCBI): domain Eukaryota; kingdom Metazoa; phylum Arthropoda; class Insecta; order Lepidoptera; family Noctuidae; genus Mythimna; species Mythimna separata. The sequence continues at coordinate 20,736,061 of CM061187.1, read as the reverse complement.
CATTTTACAATATATTAATACTAGTTTGATAATGTTTAAAAATCTAGTTTTTTAAGTTACAAACAAACAACAATCTTAAAGTTTGGTTAACTGGCTATCCTAACATAAATCCACTTAGGTGCTAATCGTAAAATTATGACTAGTAATGCAACTAGCAAAAAAATAATAACCAATAATTTTCACTAAAAATATTTAGAGAAAACACTGAAACTGAAATTAAACAGTAATAATTAACCGTTTTATAATAGTTTTTTTTTAGTTTTACTCAATTGTCTTAATTTATTTGGTTTTTTGGTTACATTTAATCATCAAATAAGATATATAAGAGAGACTAAGACAATAATAATGCTTATATACAGTTTCATTCACAACTTCTTCTATTTTGTGTACTTCTACAAGTGTTCTGGGTATATTTATACTGCAAAAATATTACTATAAAATCAACAAAATAGATAGACAAATAAATAGAATACTTTTATTGCAAAACATAATGATAAGAAAAGCTTAAAACTAGTCATTCGTTAGCCAGATTATAGGTGTTATAAAGATTGTGTACTAATTAGCTAATTAAAGTAATGTTTATGAATGTTACAGTTATGAAAGGGACGTCCCATTCATAACCATTTTTTGTGTCCCTTTCATAAATATGACACAAAAATAATAAAAATGACTTTAAAACCTACTACCAATTAATAAATGTTTTCTGACCTTTTGCTCTCGTATTTGTCGATAACTAAGTCGATCGAAACACTGGTAAAACAATACTTATCTGATTACAACATTTTACAAAACACTTCTAAAGAGTAACGAAAAATTTACTTTTGTGTACGATTACGAACACTTGCTCGCCGTCGCCATGTTTGAAATGATAGAAGCGGGACGTTAGGTACGAATGGTTGGGCTTCGGGATTGCCACAGAATAAAAATATTTTCGTTTCGAGAAGTTTCTTATTTTACAAGATATTCGTCTTGTCCCTTTCAATACGCGTCCCTTTCATGCCACCTCTCCCCTACGAGGTGGGACTGACCTATTTTTTTTAAATATATTTATTTAAATTAAGTATAAAGTACACATGTTTATAACATCTTGTATCTATGATTGTCTAATTTTGTAATGTTTATAGCGGATCTAATTTTAGATGTTGTGTAATTATTGTTATTCTGAGTTAATTGTTGTATTAAAGCTAAAAATAATGTATTGTAAGAAGTAGTTTGTTATAATTAAAAATAAACAGGTTAATAAGGTTTTTTTTTATACAAATGGCCTCCAGTATCTCATCTTTTTGCCCTTGTACAGACTGCGTTATCAATTATATACCTTCTTTTCTAAAGTGTATTTTAATGTTAGAGGGATACCAATTGATGCCGCAGTCTGTATTATTTTACTTGAGGTCACCGCAACACGTTTTTGTATAATGTTGGTTACGTTCGAAGTACCGTCGTGTTACCTCAGTTAATGGGTTGTGGAGGTCTGGTAGGTTGCCGCTCCTCGTAAATCCGGCTTGACTGGAAGCCGACCCTAACACAGTTGGGAAAAGGCTAAGTAGATGATGATGTTCGAATGGCTGAAAGGATTTCGATAACATATGATACATGTATGACCTGTAGTAGCACATAGGATATTTTTTATCCTAGAAGAATGGTCCCTTGTGATAATTTTCTACTATCACGCGGGTGACACCGTTGGCCGCAGTTAGTGTACCAAAACATGAACTAAAACAACAACAATATATGCAGCTCACAGTATTTGCTGAACTCGCCACATTTACTACTCACTAGGTCTCACAGACTGGCTGACGGGCGACGTTTAGGTCTCCTTTCCGACCTAGATCCAGTACTAGGCGCTGTGATGGACCTTGCGCTTACTAAGTGTGCTGGCTTGCAGTACTGAGAGCGTTGAACTGGGCTCCAGTAGGTTGTATAATTATTACTTCATTATTAGTCATGCTTGGTCAGCTGTTTATAATACCTTTAAGTAGGTCTTCATTTAACTTCGTCTGGGGGTCATTGAAACTCCTTAGGTACTGGTTAATTTCCACTATCAAATATGGCTTTAACAGTAACCTGTGGCAACGATTGGGGGAGGCATATGCCCAGCAGTGGACGTCTTTCGACTGAGATGATGATGTTGATGAGTGACCTTTCGGAATGATCACAATAGGTCTTATGTTAGACTAGGCCACCACTGCCCCATTCAGTAGGTATAAATAGCATCATCATCTCAGCCGAAAGACCTCCATTGGCCTCCTCTAAGTGTCGCCATAACGACCGGACTTGTACGTCTCAATTTTTTTTTAAATTGGTACATGTTTTATGGTTGCCTCACACTAGGACCTCACCTATATGTAGGTCACGGTGGAGCACACGGTAGAAGTGTGCCCCGCTTGGGCGGAGCACCGCCGTGTCCTTGTGGAGGCTATCGGGAGCGGCGACCTTTCGCGCCGGGCCCTGGTTCAGGCCATGGTCCGGAGCGAGGACGGTTGGCATGCGGTCGCCTCCTTCTGCGAAGCAGTAATGCTCGTGAAGGAGGCTGCTGACCGCGAGCGCGTGAGGGAACGATCCTCACGCCGCCGCCGCCGAGATCCCGATCCCGATTTCCGACCACCGTAGGCGCGGGTTCGCGGACGGCGAGCACTGGGTAGCTCGCTGTCCGGCAGTCTGGAAATAATCTGGACCGAGCCCAGTCGTCAACGGCGCGTTCTGTTCCACGCGCGCCTCAAGGAGATGTCAGCAAACTGTAGGGGCCCGGTAGGGCCGAAGCCTCTGGGGGGAACATGTGGTATTCCTAACGGTTGATACCGAGTCCCCCCCAGAACGAAGGCAACGAAGGAACGGGGTAGGGGTTTAGTCAGTAAGAGTCTGACACGCCCTCCCACTCCGCCCAAGAGCGGGGGAAGTCATTCTGATGATTCCCCTACCAGAAAAAAAAACCTATATGTAGGTCATAAAACTATTCCTTGCGGGAATCGAGCCCGCGACCTGCAAAGCAGCAATCAATCTCTTAACCACTGCGCCACCCGTGCCGCCAACTGCCGTAACTGTGGCATAAGGATATATAATATATTAAATAGGATAAAATTAAACTGAAATGACAGTGACTGCCTGAGACGTCTATTTACGGCTACAGCTATATTTAGCTGGTTATGTGTGGCAGGAAGTGTTTCAGGAAGTGTAGCAGTAGTTCAGTAGCTACCGGCTCCGCAGGCTGTCTGTTGCCAGGCCGTCTCTTCCGTGATCACACTAATATTGTAATGGCAAAACGGTGTACGTAGGTGTGTATATCTGTTCCTCCTTCACGCTCAAAAAGATGATTTGATTTGGATGAAATTTCGTATTACAATAGCTTGAACATATTCTAGATCAGTGGTGCCTCTTGTCACCCCTATGATTCAGCTTGGGACACTGATTTACCAAAATCACCCTTATTACTTTAACAAAAGGTAGTATCAGTATCAAATCATTACCGTTAATTGTTGTATGACTGTACCTAGCTCGCGAGATCTTATGATTTCCTCGTTTGACTTGATATCGGTGCTAATAGTTAATTGATGCGGACATGTAGCGGAAATACTCATATTTGTTTCTATATGTACGAGTACTTATTATTGTCAAACTAATAATACCTAGCTAATTAATTGTGATGATTGTAAAGAGGATATAGGTAAAACATTAAATAATATTAAAAATAAACCTGAATTTCAGTAGTGTTACTAACCTAACTGTACGAAATTTTGCGAAGAGTTATGGCAGGCGCTTTCATCCTGCCGTGAAGCAAAATGCTAGCGAAGGAGGCGGCCGCACGGCACACGAGAGGGCGTGGCCCTCACGCCACTGCCACCGGGAGCCCGATCCCGATTCACGACCGGTGAGCGATAGAAAGCGCGTCGTCCGGGCGTCCAGTAATCGTGCCGACTGAGCCCATGTCGTCGAAAGCACGTAGTATTTCACAAGTGCCTCAAGGAGATGTCAGCAAACCGTCTGGGCCCAGCTGGGCCGAAACCCAAAGAGCCTTGGGGTTTCATTTTAGATGGGTTTTGTGAAAATGAACCTGGGGGTCCTGGAAAGACGACAAATATTAGTTTTAGTTTTAGCCCCCGTTCCGAGAATATATTGGACGATTTCCCACCAGAAAAAAATCCTTCATTATATTAAAAAATTTACTTCATTATATTTTTCGGTTCAATCGACTACATACAAATTGTAATCTTGAAAGAACGTCTTCATTTCTATCTGCGTCCTTCCCCTCCATCAGAAAACACCCCCCACAACGCTTTGCTTCTTCTTTGATCCCAAAATAGAATTTCGGCGAACATCCAAACTCACTTACCGACATCTTCGGCGAACAGCGGAACTACGCATAACCGTCCGTAACGGGCAACTACCCCGTAGCAGCCCCTACAGGAGGCACTTAGCGAGATTGTCTCAACACGACCCGAACCCGCACCAATACTTATGAAATATCACACGGTTACTGCGTTTTTGAAGAAGGAAGGGAGAAAGGGGACAAATGGAACGTTGTTTGTACTTCGGGGATTACTTAATAATTAATTGGAAACGTAAGTGGAGGAGATAGGGGAAATTGAAGCTATTTGCTTGTTCCGGTTGAAAATGATTATGGTAGAGATTGAGATTGAATTTTTAATTTTGGGTAAATTTAGTGATTAGATTATTAATTGTACACAAAATATAACCTACAACATAGTGATACCTACTGGATACAGACAGTTTACGTACAAAGGCGAGCTTAACTGTATTAGATAATAAATTAATGTAGAAAAATAAGATTTTACCCATCTTCCTTTTAAATTAGCCGAAATACACTGAAGTCTAGTTTAGAAGCAGACGTTAATTAAAACGGCTTAATTACTAAAAGTAATTTTAATTAGCTCATACTTATACAAATCGTTCGTGTAAACATGTGTTATTCTGGTATATAATAAACTAGCCTCTATCAACGGCTTCACTTACGTCAAAATAGGTTTCCCTATACAAATTTTGGACCCCAGTTTTATTCCCTTAGGGGATTAATTTCGGAAAATCTTCTTTTAGTGTTCGCTTACATTATAAAAGAAAACCTTGTGCTACACAGTTCCAGTCCCAGTAGTTTCGGCTGTGTGTTGATATGTCAGACAGTTTGTCCTTTTATACGAGTATATGTAGGTATATAGATTTCACTATCATAATTAATTCCATATAAAACCATTACCGTTAAATGGATAACTAACTACTCAAAGTAAAGGGGAGTACCTACATAGTACACAGCAATTTTCGGACAAATGGAATCCCTAGCAACTCGGGCACTTGATTAGTTCTCGATCAATACAGCCAGTCGCTAGGTCAAACATGTTTACTCAAGCACTGTAACTGTTACCAAGGAAAACGGGCTTATTGTCATAATCACAAACAACTCTAAATATAACGAGCCTCGATACACGAGGAAAAGAGACAACACTAGTGTAGAATTACTATTGTATAACAATGCAGAAAAAAAAAACAATTGGGTTGCTTACCCAACCGTGACGAGTTGTTTGTTGGATCCTATTTCGCGAAATATGGACAAAATGGTGGCAAACTTTGTCCTTTAAAAGTAGCTTATGTAGTCCAGTTTTGTAAGAAATGTAAACGGATTATATTGGCGTGGTAAGCGAAAGTTGGTCGGTGTCAGCGTGCTGCTTCCTCTTGGAGCAAACGAACAATGTCAGGGTTCTGTCGAGTCATCGTCTGTGATAATCCTGTGAATTAGTGGTGTGTGGCAGTTTTTGAAGACAATCGATTTATTTTTAATTTTTCTTTTTTGTTGTTGTTCCTATACTTGATTTTTTTTAAAGAAATTATGAGGAAGCAATATGTTCAAGGTCACAAGTTTTAAGACAAACCGACTGCGTATTTGCGAACATGTAGGTACTTTGATGTTTCAACTTTATAAATAGATAAATATGACATTCAACATAAATAAAACAACTTCATAATTTTAAGTTTCCGCCGGAACCCTAAACTAAATTGAAATATCACTATGTCGAGGATATTGTCTCTATATCCGCCATTTGCATAAAGATCCAATTCTTGTTACACCGAAATGCATTATCTACGTTCCATCCCTTTCCCTCATCCCATCATTCATATGTTCATCCCTTTCTAACCAATCACGCGGTCCCTTCATTAATGCAAATACCGTCAGATCATAACTCATGCGAATTACCCCGACGTAACGCAATAAAAGCCTTTTCCCTCGGTTGCGCGTTGGCTGCAATACATTACTCGCTGACAAGCGTGCTTGCCTTCACAATTTATAGCTTCACGCGTCAATGGACAGCATCCTGCCCCCCCCCCCCGCCCCCCCACTACCTCGTGAAATAATAAAGATGCACGATTTACAGCGTTTGAAGTTTGAAGATGTCCTTTTGACCCGATTTCACTCCAGAGTTGCCATAATGAAAATTTATTGGAATGTCCTCGAGGAAGGGGTTGAGAGGAATCGGATCAGCTGATTTATAACTAGCCTATGGTAGTTACATGTCGGAACGTATTACATCGAAATATTTAGTGGGGTAGAACGGAAATTGGGTTCTCCATATTCTATTGGCTTGCGAATACGTTCTTACAAAGACAAGTTGATAATGGAGACATATTGAGACTATTTTGTCCCAATCCCCACATTTTACGTTTTAACGTGAAGCATAAAGTCGCTGAACATAAGGATACCATTATGCCTTCTTCAGTTCAAAGGAAAACAATAATAATATTTGTGTAAGTGCTAACAAATTGTCGCGAGTCAAGGCAATGTCGTTAAAGATACACCTACGTTAAATGTAAATGTGCGGTAGAGACGCGCATTCTCTGTGCGACTGAGCATAGCCAACTTGTACACCTAATATGTTTTTTGCATAAGAATCTTTCTTTTTACTGCGGTTTTTATCATCATCATCAGTTCAGCCGAAAGGCCTCCACTGCAGGACATAGGCCGCCCACAATGGTCGCCATAACGACTGCACAGGTTTCGCATCCATTGGGTTCCCGCGATCCTCACCAGATCATCCGTCCACCTTGTGAAAGACCTTCCACGTGGTCGCTTCTCCAGAATCGTTCGTCCCTATCGACTAAGAGCAATATGCTCTGTGTCATTGATTTTGGTGATTTCATACCAATCACTCAAAATGTTTGTGTTTTTATATTGTTATCAAATGGGACAAAACAGGAGGAGGAGCTCGTGGCCACATAATAAAAGCCGTGCCTCGGAAAGCACGTTAAGCCGTAGGTCCGGGCTGTCATTTGTAGATCTTTGGCAGTCGTTATGGATAGTCAGAAGCCAGTAAATTTGACTCCAGTCTTGCCATGAAGTACCGTGTTACCCCAGTTAATGGGTTATGGAGGTCCGGTAGACAGCCACTCCTCGTAAAATACTGGTGTTCTGCTAAATCCCGGTTGACTGGAAGCCGATTCAAATATAGTTGGGAAAAGGCTAGGCAGATGATGATGATGCAACGGGAGAAAACAGTCTTTGCGTTCTGGCTCACTGACAAACAGGACTAATAGTACTGTGAATGGGCCGCCTTATATTCATGAGTGACCTCAGAACTCAGGAGGTCAATTTCATTATTTAACTTTAAGCTGAAAATATATTATTACTGTGTTTACTTATCGGATTTAAACGTAAACTTATGAGCTATAAATGTTTCTTTAATTAATTATTTTTGGATTTAAAACGTTCCCTGAAAGCTTGCCCATTATCGTTTCAAATATTTGTGTAATTGAATTTAAAAATAAAATGTATAATTTACTGAATTAACAAATAAATAAGAGTAAATATATTGTAGTCAATGTATGCCAAACGGAATGGTTTTTGATTGCTTATGCACTTTAGAGTCTGCTAAAAAGGATAACTACGACAATAAAGTGAAACGAACAACAAACACATTACATAACATCACTGACCGACTCGGTTTATTATGCATGTGATTGGATTATGCAATGATTTACCTGGCACGAAACATACAGAAGTTCCACATTACTTAGGTACTACACACACAATATTCATTAACCAAAATAATAGACTTTTGTTTGTGAGAAATCATCAAACAACGTCTTCCGTTCTTAGTGGAGCGACAGGGTGTATCAAATTTATACTGACTTAAACCCATCTATGTTTCTTCAGTTACATTTTTCGTTCCAGGGACGATATTATGACTCTTCCAAGACTCCTTAAGTCCAGAAAACCTTTTACTCTTGCTTCATGATAACGAAGCAATGGCAAGATCTCTAGAATATGTAGTTTAAATTAAAGTTGATAATAGCTGCTGGATTTAGGGTGTAACTAGTATAGGACTAGTAGTAACGGAGTTTAAGGTTGAATGAAGGTCATTTGATTGATAAAATTAGATTCACACAAACAAAATATAGACTCAAACTATTACGAAGTCATTGGATAACCCTCGACTACTTGAGGGTTAGTGTACTGGGGTTTGAATGAAAGAATTTCACTTTCTTTATCAGGCTGGTTTATTTCAGATGTAGTGCTTACAACTGGTGGTTTTAGTGGTCAGCAAAAATACTTATTCTAAGACCTTATACTATTGCCGGAGAATCATAACACCGCGATGTAGGAATTGTACAAAACGATACAACGCCATCTAGTGACGACAACATGAACAAATTTTACTTATGTTTTCCATAATGTTTGTGTGCGGTTGAACAGTCATTGTAGTCTCAAAATATAACAAAAACAATTCATAAAATCATAATCGACACAAACACAAATTAATATGATTGGGACTTCTGTAGATGATTTCTTTTATGACCAGGTGGCACCACCGGTGTCGATTTCAAGGTGATCTCATGATGTAGTGGTTCAGTAAGTCATCGTTCTAGTGACGCCCTTTCAGTGTTCATGGGTAAGCAGAGTGTCAGGTAGCTGTCACGCCATAGATCTGTAGCACTGTGTTTTTAAATGAGGCGTTTGTTTGCGCATACTTTACGTTACTCAATGACTTTGGGAACATATGTTTTGTTGTGTTATTCATAAATTATGTAAATGAATAAATGGTTTTCTAATTGGATTAGGAAACCCTATAAAAATACTTAGCAGTTACATGTATTGCTTAAAATCTACCACTGCCTGCATTAGACTAATATTTCTATAATTTTTGGAGATTTTTTAGACCTTTCGGATAAAGTAGGACTGGTGGAAGATTCCAACATTACCAGCTGTGTACATAGGTACACCTCATGTTGTTCTAACTCCAAAAGCAATGGTTTCTAGACAACGCTTTGACTTCTTTTTTCTGGGTCTATTTAGGTAAATCCAGAAAAAAAGTCTGTAATTCAATAAACCTATTGCAGGCAAGCACCTACAATAAGTAAAATAAATTAATTCTATTGTATATAAATGTTTGTTTTTATATATTGCGTATATATTTTCTATTGTGGTCACTTCGAAAGGTCAGTGTCAAAGCCATATTTAGTAGGTAGTGGAAATTAAGCAGTACCTTCAGAATTTCATGATGATCTCAAGAAGAAATAAAAAATATTGAAAACCTACATAAGTACATAGGTATAATTAATAGCTGATTAAACATGACTAATAATGAAGTAATAATTATACAATGAGTACAAACATACCTACTGGAGCCCAGTTCAACGCTCTCAGTACTGCAAGCCAGCACACTTATAAGCGCAAGGTTCATCACAGCGCCTAGGACTGGATCTAGGTCGGAAATGAGACCTAAACGTCGCCCGTCAGCCAGTCTGTGAGACCTAATGAGTAGTAAATGTAGCGTGCTCAGCAAATACTGTGAGCTGCTTATATTGTTGTTGTTTTAGTCCATGTTATGGTGGATTGCATCAACAGAAGCGATTGGAATACCTACTGATAGGAGTTTTGTTAAACGTAGAGTAACATGGTAAGAAGCTGCTTAACCATGTGTGCTAAAGTCTGATTTTAATTCCTGAGACTAAATTGACACAGGCAAATGTCAAACTTACAATAATAAAAGAGACTTTTTTTATTATTGATAGGCTCGCGCTTGACCACATCTCACTTGATGGTAAGTGATCATGTGGTCGACGATGGAGCACGCTTGCCTAGAAGCAGCCTATTCACTCTGGACTTAAAGACCCCTAGTTTGCAGCTGAGACTGCCCAAGACAAAGGTTTAGAAAGGGTAAGAGGAGGACTATACCCAGATGCGGGGCGTAATATAGGCTACAAAAAAGTTTTCTTTTTATCTCCTAGACGTGTCATAAATAATCTTCGTCAAAATCTTAAACTAAGTTTTTCACCTAAAAAACCACACCTCCAATCCACGTTCTTTGTCACCGTTATCTCCTACAAACCTGCTTATCTCCTTAGCAACGGGTTACTTCCACACTCACACACACACAGAGCCTTCTCGCCGACAAAGAGCCTCTATCGGCTATATCGGGCTATCGGTAAAAGCGTGAGCATTATCAATCATACGAGCTTCCTTCCGTTGCCATGGAAACAGGGCTCCAAGGGAACAGACTGCTGCTTTATGTAGCGTAAATGTTCTTTCTGTATAATAAATAAGGCATGAGCTGAAGGCATTTAGTCCGGCTGTGTGCCTCTTTTGTTGCGTAAAGTTAAATAGGCAACGAAATAAATAATATCGATGTAGAAATAAATATTTCATAGATAATTTACACCTTTAGTTCGGAAGGCTTGCCTTATGAAGTACCGTGTTACCCCAGTTAATGGGTTGTGGAGGTCTAGTAGGCAGCCGCTCCTCGTAAAATACTGGTATTCAGCTATATTCTGTTCAATAATTCCGGAGACTAAAATGACATTTCAACACCAAAGAACTGGCGTCATTCCTATAGAAATTTTGACATTACTTATGTCAATTTAGTCTCCGGGTTTATTGAACAGAATATAAATCCGGCTTGACTGGAAGCCGACCCCAATATAGTTGGGAAAAGGCTAGGCAGATGAGTTCGGAAGGCTTCCAATGAATAAGCTCGCCGTTTGACCATTCGGTAGCAGGCTAGACCAAACTCGTGTTGTCGAAATCATCGGGGAATTTCCTAGATCCTACAACACAAAGGGCAACTCAAGGACAGAGCTGAGGTTTCAGTCAGTAAGAGTAGGACAAACCCTATCGCTCCACCCCTATAGCGTAGTACTTAAGTCACTGGATGATTATCCACTCAACAAAGGTTGAAAAATGAAATCGAAGTGAGTGATTAAACAATAAATATAACTGAAAACAACTGATGACTGAAAATAACAAAAACATAACACACCCTTTTTTGGACAGTCATGTACAAATAAGGATTCTCCTTATAACTAGGTACTATTTTTAAATGACACACACGCATTTTATTTATGAAAACTAAATAACAACATGAAACTTAAATACTAACTATTTATACTTAACCTAACTAATATCTCAACTGGAAATACTCGCGCACACAAACATTACAATAATAGGTAAACAGCAGACAGACCACTACGACCATAATTTCAATTAGTCGCGGTCGCCGTTATCCTTTGTACAGCACTAATAACATTATAAGGGTGTGCGTATACCGTACACCGCGCGACATTCGCTGCAGAACTCGCCGCGCCGACATTGATAATTTTATAGTATTCCACAACTTTCACACAACGCCACCTAGTCCCAAACTAAGCAGAACTTGTGCTATGTGTACTAGACAACTGATAAACATACCTATATATTTCTGAATACATACATACATACATATTATAGACAATTTACACCGAGATACAGATCTAATGGTCATGCTCATCACACAAACATTTTGCCTAGCGAGGGAATCGAATGCATGACCTCCGGCTGACCACTGGATCACTAACCAGTAGACCAACATATCAGTCAATAGATTCGCCGCGGAACTCGCCACGCCGCTGTCATTCGCCACGGAACTCGCCGTGCCGCAAAGATTCGCCGCGGAACTCGCCGCGCCGCCAAGTTTCGCTGTGAGTCTCGCCGCGCCGGTGTATTGAAAACGATCGGGAGCCATACGCCTGATTTATTACCACCCTCGCAAATAATTTCTGAGAAGAGCATAGGTTACTAGTGATGTGACTAATATATATTATGCGGGATTTATTTACTTAATTTGTTTTCTCTAACGACTTATTTACTAATACATTTTTTGGGTTCTTTAAAATATTGCATGGACTTAAAAAAATAGTTTTTTGATCTAAAAATAACATAATCAAGGACAAATGATAAAAAAGTTTTTTAAATCTTTGATAGCTAATAATAATATAGATATTCACTATGGTCAATAACAATTGTTTGCAAAATTGCATTAGCTGGTGTAACCTGTTCTATGCAGTTCACAATGTGTGCCATAAAATGAATCTCAAACAGATGATACGTTTTCCAAAACAGATTGTACAAGTCAATATTGAGTAATTACTGTAAAGGTTTGATCAGTTTTGAAGGCACACATTTTTGTGAATCCCTGTGTTTGGTACCCTAGAAACTACAGGGTATGAATGTAAGCTTACTTTAAATTATATACATTTTTAAAAAGTATTTTTATAAAAAAATAAGCTATGGAATTTCCATGTTCTGATAAGCTATGCACAAAATTTACTCTACTTAAACGAGACGTTCAAGAGAGGCAAAATTCGAGGAATTTTCAAATTACCTACCATGATTTCCGACCAACACAAACACCCAAAAACTTAAATTAAGGAGCCACTTACTTACGCTTACTTAAAAGTCAAATGAGAGGATTAAGCGTCCTCCCACCACAACATTACTAGAGGGGTGGAAGTAACGAAGTCGCTTACCCAAGACTGACATTAAATTTACTCACTTATTACTAAGACCATCATTAAATTCCGCGATAACGGAATCCCGCAATTTCCAAATTATCCCGGGAAGGCGCAGCACTAAGGTGCTTGTTTTCGCAACTTTAAAAGTTCAACAGTTACAAATGTCGGGCAACGCCCTACATACGGAGGTAGTTAGTAATTAAAGTGTTCAATGGTTTCATTTCAATGTTTATTAATATAGCAAGGAAAGTTTTTTTCAATTCGGTGTGACATTTCTTTAATGGCGGTTCAAATGTCAGAGTCATAATGTAAGTTGATTGCGTGAGATTTAGTGCTGGATTCTGACACTTGAGGGTACTTACACAGGTCCTTGTTAGTGCTTGTTAGTTGAACTGAGTCTTGAAATATAAAAGCAAGTGATTTTTGAAGTGATTTCAATGTAAAAGCAAAATTGAATGAGAGGATTTAGATTCAAGAGTCTTAGTTCTTGCGTTTTTCTTTTTGTTTGACGCTGAAGTCTTAGTGACTCTTGTCGGGCTACTTAGGCAATCAGTTTTGTTAAAATAATGCAAGAATGCTTCAAAGTCACTTCAATCCTATAGTCTTGACAGCTTTGATTAGCCTATTCATTGGTTTTTGAACTCAATCGACTCCGGTTTTTGGACGAAATCTACCACACTAATATTATAAACGTGCCAGTTTGTATGTGTTACTAAAAGACCGTTACTAGTGCCTTTTTTATTTGGGTAATCAGCCATATGACTTCTTCAGTTCTAAGCGGAGCGGGAGGGCGTGTCAGACTTCTACTGATTAAAACCCACTCCTACGCCTTCTTTGCTTTCATTCCAGGGTCCATGAATTCTTATTCGTTCAACCTAAGGCCGCAGTAGGCTCCGACTCTACAGTGCTTTTACTATAGTCAATTTTACATAGCATGAGTTGTGTGACAGCAGGACGAAAATATGCTATCTTTAAGATGAAAGAAAAGGATAGATAGCCACATTGTATAAATCTGACAGCTGTCACCGAAATCATCCTATAATAAGATCAATATGTATGCACCATAAGATAATTATTTTGCTTGGATTTGTTACTCTTTCATATTCAAACAACGTAACGAATTTGATCTGAAATAATTTGGCAGATAAGTAGACAATCTATATACTATCACGTAGATAGTTTTCAGTCTCTTCTTTGAACACCGTTGTGATAATCTTCGTTTTACTATTGTGTCTAGTTTCGCGGGTATGTGATAGGTTAAGAGCCTATTCACTCTAGCCTTGAAGACACCTAAACTATAATCCGAAGGGTATTGACGGTTATAGAGGTATATACTAAGTGAGAATAAAAGTATAACAGATCGGTGTAAAACAATGGCAGCACTGGCTCCGTCGTCACGCTCCAGTGGTGACGGAAAGGTCAGGTCGTGTCAGCTGTCTGCGCCGTGCAACCGAGACCATTACTTTATTGTTAGATTTGAGTACCCTTTCGAGGGCTTGCGAAACTTTTTGTATTTGTAGGTCAAATTGTACACACCTTTGCTTACCGTTGAAATTTAAAATAGGATACGAAAAGAAAATAATCGGCAAAATGGAGTTATGTTGATTCTTGAAAACTGAAAATTATTTATTATGTTTTTTTAGTGTTGTAGACAGTGACAAGTAATGATGATGAAGATCATTTGTTTCTTGACTTGACGTGTGCAACTGTTTCCTATCGATTTTTTTTAATCGTAGGAGCACCGACAATGACAATTATTGTCATTGAAACAATATCACAGGTTCTCACGGGTAAAAACAGAAAAAAATAATAGAAAACTTAGGATCACTGACAGACACGATAAATAAAGAATACTTATAATTAAGTCACTTATGTGCAATTAGCACTTTGTATCTATTTTTTTTAATCGACATTCAGTCCAGTGCACGCAGAATAGAATTTAGTGGTAGGGAAATGGTTCAGATGAGAAATCTTTACATGTATGAACAATTAAATTTAATCTTATCAAAATCTTTTTTATTTTAGATAGGCCTACATAAAACATCAGAACCTAATGCACAGTTTCAATGGGTCGTTTCCTATAGAGAAGAAAAAAATTCATTAAGTTTAAAGTTGAACAAAAAGTCATTTTCACTAATTTCAAATGCCTTAATCGTCCCCATCATCACTGCATATTAAACCTACGAAACACTACTATACTCCTCCCTCCCGGGCCCCCCATTACAACTATTAAGAAGGAATGCTGAAAGGATTGTCATCAGGCACAAGTTATAAATTTTAATGGCCTCCCGGGTGGTCGCCAGATTATGCGTAATGTTCTGGGGTCTAATGTACCCCCAGTAGGGCTGCTGTGAACTGAGGGAAAATCAGGACAATTCCTGAGCAAGGTTTTTGTGTAGGTATGCAAAAATTTGCTGTTGAATGAAAGTGTCTAAAAATTATTGCGAAAACGTAAAATATGTGCTATAATACATATACATTGGCTACAGTGAATATGCTCTTAATAAACTAGTGCGCCTCACCATCAACGATTGCATCACTGCTTACCATCAGATGGGATCGCAGTCAAGCTCTAGTTTATATCAATTTAAAAAAAAAACATATTATTTTTCTCTCACTTAAACCTAAAAGAAACAAGTTTTGCATAAGGTCTAATTTAATTAGCTTATGGAAAAGGTAACGGAAGTAAATTATTAGATGGATTTTTGTCAGTAAAACTGTGAAACTTCGTCTCAATTTACCTAGAGTCGGGGAAGTTACTTGTATTTTTTCTACTCCAGATATAAGGTAAATTGCTGGTTTTGCACCAAGGATATACCAAGACAACATGAAAGCAAATAGCAGATCACATAAAAGAGAAGATGAGTAGACTCAGCAGCTGAAGTAACACGGATTCTAACATCTACCGGCGATTATAACAATGATTGCTGTCTATTTTTGTTAAATGATTTTGATGATGTTCTAACACAGCTTTTGTCATAAGACAGCCCATCATTATCTTCCTGCCCTTTTCACCATGTTACTGGGAGTTGGCGCAATATGTTTTTTTCATCCATTCTGTCCTGTCACCCGTCATGCTATCACCAACACCATTTTCTTTCATATCACGTTTCACACAATCCATCCATCTTTGGCCACCCTAAGACAACCCATTGCAAATAATTAATACAATCACGAATCTACATGCAAGATGTTAACACATCTATCTAATCTCAATATTAACAAGAAAGTCTCGTATCTTCTCTTATCACAGGCACCCTACGAGAGATAGCGGTATCTAGTGGCATCCCTTGCTTCATTAGTTGACTAACAGCCAGTGGTTAAAATTAACCGTCCAACGCGGCGCCATCAAACACTAGTGCAGATCATTCTGAGATTATGCTACGTTTACGAGGACAGGCTTTATAGAGTTCATTTGGAAAAACTACCAATAATGGGACGCTTAGAAAATAAGAGATATAGCCATACTTCAACAAATCTTCAGTATGTATTTGCTTCCGTGAGTCGAATACGCCATTTCTGCCCAAGTTCTGGGTCTAATTCTTGTATCTTTTAATAAGTTCGGGTATTGTTAAAATAAATTATTTATTTTGAGTTTGTTTTATTTATTAGGGTTTGTTTTGATGATTGAATTTTAATGTTAACGTTTGAATCCCCAACCGGTCCTATGAGACCGCGCTGTTATTGTTTTACTATTGTGTCTCGTTTCGCGGGTATCTGAGTAATTAAATGTACTTTGTCTGAAGTATAAACTAATAATAAGGGTTACTAACCCTAACAATATTTACCTTAAACTATGTTAACACTTATTATATTCCAATATTGAATTGAATTCAAATCAATATTTCAATATCATAAAAAACAACATTTAGTTATATTTAATCAAATAGTAAAACGAAATAAAATAAAATCAGGTCGACATCAGATATGCAGATCCTGATTCAAATGATCCTAAGTCCAAGACACCTATCTATTTTCACCAAGCTATCGTATAAGTGCACTAGATAAGTTCTAGACGTCTCCTCCAAACTTGACTTCGCCCTGACAGATCCTTGCAGCTGATAGATGTGGGTAGTTGTAGATAATCAACTTAATGTCTGCCCACTGGAGCCTGATAACACAGATCTGCTGTGCCCCTGACTTTGATAGCGTGAAACTCGCCACACCCACTCGTCGGACGCTAACTTCGTTACTGGATTACTTCGATGCTAGAAATGTGGATAAGAAAGAAAAATTGTAAGTTGAGTTATCAGTTTTCAGCTGTAATAATTTGACAGATTTTCCAACTGTATGACGCATTTCAATTTTAAATGATATAGGCACGCCTATGTAAGCAAATAATTTGTCTTAGTATGGTCATGTGAAGACGAGGAATGAAACGCATGTTACTAAAAGAGTTATCAGTTTACATGTAGATGGATGGAGAGGGAGAGGAAAGGAGAGATTTTTGAGTGAGAGCGTGACGAGTGACAGGATAGAATGGAAGAAAAAAACGTGTTGCGCCGACTACAAATAAAACGGGACAAGGGCAGGAAGATGATGGTGAGTTCCACCTATGTACTAAAATAAAATCTTCTCAAAAACTTACTAACAACCGAACAAACATCAAATCCATTAAGCCTCCTTTCATATTTTTCTGACAACATTTTCCAAGATTTGACATGACAATCTAACCCTGAGCATACGTACCTTCTGTCAGTCATTCCGGCTTGTCGAATCGACGTCGACGGCGAATCAATCGCGTTTGATGGGATAGCCCGCGCCACCGGCTATGCGAATGAGTTCGGTATAGGGTGCTCGGCGGAGCGGGGCAGGGGTTCTAGCGGAATTGGGGTAGTAAGTAATAAGTTTCCAATGAAATTATTTTTTTTTTGTATAACAAAGCTTTTATCTTTGATCATGAACTTGGATAATGAATAATCAAATCAGAAAAAAAAGCCAAACAAGGCATTGGGCTATGGAGACTCAACATCAAACTGAAACACAAGAAAAGAAATAAAGAAAGAAGAAGAAAAACGGAAGTTGTAGATGCTCTCTAAGGCTTGCCCAATGTCTGTCTCAAAGGGAGTATTGTTCATCTTTCTGATAACAGGTGGACTAAATAAACCACATCGTAGCTAAGGCCAGGTAAATACCGGAGCAGAGGATGTCCAGATAAACGTTGGACAAAATTTCAGGAGTTGACTGTAGGTACTAAAATTGACAAAAACCAATCTGACTGAACCCTTGGAGAAAGCCTATACCCGAAAGGGACCTTAACGAAACCATAGTTACTCGGTTTTAGCGTTTCGAATGCAAAAGGTAACAACGGGACCCTATTGCTATGACTGTGTTGTCCGTCTGTCTATCAACAGATTGTATCTCGGGAACCATGCTAGCTATAAAGGTAATATAAAAGTATCAGAAATTATTAATATAAATTTTCACACATAATTTATATTACTGGGTATATTTTTATGAGTCTGGTTAAAACTCTTGGCGCTACTACTAAATCTAATTAAACATTTGCAAGCCGAGTCTTAACGACAGTAGGTACACGGGATATTTAAACTCTGACTGATTACTTTTGT
This sequence comes from Mythimna separata, assembly GCA_030763345.1. NCBI lineage: Eukaryota > Metazoa > Arthropoda > Insecta > Lepidoptera > Noctuidae > Mythimna > Mythimna separata. The sequence goes on along the minus strand of CM061187.1, from coordinate 20,717,726 downwards.
GTTTTTTGCTAACTATGTGATGTTAATGAACAGAATACATTAACGTTACACTAAGACAAATCTTCATGCAGTCAAAAATATTTAATTTTATACTGTCTGCGGTCGCAGCCCATTGTCCTATACTAAACTAGCTTCTGCCTGAAGCTTGGCGTCTGCAATCAAATATCGCTTCCTCTACTTCTTTATCTCTCTCGCTACTTTTTCTATTACAAATGTCGCTGCCATTTGTTCTTTTATTATAAATATCGCTCCTTCTTCTTCTTCTATTTTAAATGCCACTTCCACTGCTTTGTATCGTTCTCAACCGGTCCTATGAGACCGCGCTGTTATTGTTTTACTATTGTGTCTCGTTTTGCGGGTATCTGAGTAACTACTATTTCAAATATCTTCCCCGCTACTTCTTTTATTTCAAACATCGCTCCCGCTACCTCTTCCTCTCCTCAAATCTCATCCTTCCAATTCCCCACAAGGGCATCCCTCAATCCAATTGCGACAGGTAACTGAAATCTTCAGTAACAACGTTCGGATACGACGCCGCGCTGAAAATGGCGAAAATATGTTATTTATTTATTCATACAATCATGCCTTGACGTATTTCTTCAGCTCCCATTGAGATGGAAGCCATCTTGAAGCCGGCTTATATCTGTGAGTGACGTCAGATTTCGGAGGTTAACACCCCAATGTGGGTGTTGGAGAAAAAAGGTTTATCTAGTAAGTAGGGTGTGGCATAATCGATAATACTTTGGCAGCTCAAACAATATAACTGAATATACGGTACTTTTATATTACCACTTACAACTACAGATTTTATGTTCTAGTAATAGCGGTCAAAACCTTGTTCCCTTTTCTTAATAATGTACACTAACAACTTGTTTACACATAAATTCTAAATGAAACATTCACAAAGTGGTTCCATTAATAAATCAATTACGAACATGAACATCATTTTGTTTTAATAGGAATCCGAATAATTAACGCTGTATTGTTTTTCATTGTAAAAAATGCTGGGGATCTAGATAGGATATCGGTTCCATTATTTGATTAAGAAAATGTCATGAATTGAAGGTCAGTTTATCTTCCCCAATTCTAAAACAGATCATTCTGGAACCAGAGTAACAAAAACCAATGTCACTATTCACTAACTAAATTGGAGTTCCGCCAATCTCCAAAAAACAAGCTTGTATTAACTTCGAGCAAGCTTCCCACACAATATATTTCCTATTACTGAAGTGGAAACTTTGCTGAAAGCGATGCACAAAAACAAGCGAAGCCTTCGAGCGAACATTATGGAAGTTATTAACTAGCGCCGGAAGGTGCTGGAAAAATAACTACGTGTATCCTTCGCGTGCGCCCGGACGCAAGGCGGACACACTGCCGGACAGAATAATACGCACGTTCACTAAATTTTTTCGGATGTGCATATTGGCTCTGGATGAAAAAGCCATGCAGCTGTGCGTATGTGTAATCCAGAAACCATATGCTTGGCAATATGCCTGGTTTTTCGTAGTGCTAATATTAGAAACAATATTGTACCCCATTTATTTAGGCTCGTTAGTTGTTCCGCTAAACCTGTTAAATAAAAAGACCTCAGTCTTTATTTCAGCTTCCTAAAGTTATACCAAAGATAAATATGTGTTTTTATATAACTCTTTGTATCTTCAATAAGAAGATTTTTTAAGATCTGTTCGTGCTGCAATTTTTTTCCGGCAAACCAATTGACAGCTGCAACTTTGTCTCGATTCGACAATTTCCGAACAGCAACAATAAAATCGAGCAAAAATCGCAGGTTTCTTGAAGTTTCCGGTCGGAAGTAAAAGGTCTACATTGTAAGGCTATATTTAATAAGAACAGGCGAGACCAGGGCACAGAGTCACGTAGCACATTAACGATAATAAAGTGTCAAGGAGTGCTGCTGACGTCATCGATGATATTTATTCGCGAGACAAGCCGATAAATCTTTGGCAGAATCTTGTTCGTACTGTTTTTTCGTTAAGGATGAGCGGTGTTTAAGTGGTAATCGTCTCTCGGTATGTTTACGTCTTTTTGTTCTGAAGACTTATTGGCAAACGTAACCGCTTTTTTTCATAAATCTTGACATTTATAAATCTTTTTAAAATGCAAGCTGTTTTTTTTTTGACGCGAATGAAATATTTAAACCTGTCATGATGGATTGAAGCGCAAAGTTGCGCAATATAGCTTTGTGTTGCTAGCGGGTTTCATTTTCCATGAACAGTTTTAATGGCAGGATGTTCAATAGTCTTCAAAGGGATTTTTTATCGCAATTGGTTTCGTAATAAATAAAACATGTGCAAGCCCTCGGGTTCGAAGCTAATAAGATGTGTGCCTCGCCGTTATCTGCAGCGAAGCCTCGCCGGCAGGATACAGGTGATGCACGAGGAAACCGGTTGCTGTGCGCTTTCCCTTTTTGGTTGCTGAGAGGAGTTTTGCTCCGGGCTGCGGTGAACTAAAGGTCATAATTGTACTGATGATTAATTATTGTGTGCGTATTAGGAAAGTCGACACTAACGTTGTACGGTTTATCTAGAAGATACATTGGTATATAGGTACTGATTTATTTTTAAACACAATCTGACAGCTGCTTTTTAGTTTGGTCGTCTTGTAAGTACTAAAGTGTACTGAACAGTTGAGTATTTTTTTTTCTATGAGTTAAAATTTTGCATGAACCGATATCTAGAACAAAAATATTGAATGGTAATTTAAACATTTCAAAACAACATATTTTTGGAAATCGCTGTCGCTATCAGTTTTGCTGACATTGTCAATCTTGTCACGGACAGCTATTCTTATAAATAGCAGTCAATAAAGCTCTGAATTTAGGTTAAAGGGAAAAACGAAGACATTCATTGTTAGTAATCAAAATAAACTTTTTCAATTTCCCTGTTTTCTCTGTCCCCCAGTGTAGCGCAACAGGGGTGGTGACCAGGCGAGTAGACAAACAAAGGGAGCTACGCCAAGCGTCCCGCTGTGCTGTGCTGTGCTCCTTTTAATTCATGCAAGCCTAGTACTTTTACAGCGTAATTACGGAGTTTAAATTATGTTTACTCGTATTTTTGTTTCATTTTATGTACACGTATGACTAATTAAATTTCTGGTTCCTGTACTTGTTATTAAAATTTTGTTCTAGGTACTTTGTGTTTTTGTTTTGCTATGTTTTTCATTATTATAGTCAAAAATGCTAAACTTCATGTGGATTAATCTCTTCTGTGCTCTAGAGCGCCTTTTGATACATTTTTCATATAATGCTCACAAAAATGTTGTCTTGATTTTATTATTAGGAGGATAGATAAAACGGTTAAACTAAAGAACACAAATTCTTCTACTATTTTCAATCAGTCTGGCAATGACAATGTCGATCTATGGACACACGTTAAGCAATTGGTCCCGGCTGTCTTTTGGCGATGCAAACCAGAGGGTATCATTAATTTTATCCAACATACAACATGTTTCGTAACAAATACTAGTATCAGTAACATCTTTTAAATGGAAAACCGGCTCCAGTAAAGTTAGAAAGAGGCTCGACACCCAACAATGAACCAGCCAACAACACTAGAGCCTTTTATCTATCATAAAAAAGGAGAATAACAACAGTCGCTAATCAATACGTACGTCACAAGATACCGCGGACCGCGCCCACAAAAACACGCCATGTTTATAAAGAGCATAAAAACCACATAAAAACAAACACTTAAGTGCTGTTAGCAGCGGTTTCTCAACTACAACACATTTGCAAGTTTAATCGACGCGAAATTGCAACGATTGTTGTCTAAGTTCACGTAAACAGGTAATAAATTGTAATCAAGAAGGAAGTGGTGTGAGTCTAGAGAGGGGTCGTGAGCGGGTGAACGAGATGCAGCGATTTTGCTGAACTGGACCTGTCTAGCGCAATTGCGACATATTGTGTTAGTTTTCTTTTATTTCTTAATCTCAAGTTGTTTGTTGTTTTTGCATTGTGTGCCTATGTGTGCAAAATAAAATTTTTTTTTTCTTTCTTTTTTCTATTTGTCGATCACAAGTTTGCCATTAATTTTTTACAGGTTTCAAAGACAAAGTATTTTATTTGTAGAACATAGGTAATATGGTACATGGTATATTTGTGTTTCCAGGATTCCTTCATCAGATCCTTACCTTGGAACCATGGGACATGTGTTTCCACATGTACCATTTTCAAATGAAATAAGACCGTTTTCACATTATCCGATCCGATATCGGTGTCGGAAACCGATACGATATCGGGGTAAGTACATTACAGTACATACATTTTACTTACTCCGATATCGTATCGGCGTCCGACACCGATATCGGATCGGATAATGTGAAAACGGTCTTAGAATCTCCTAAATCAATTCAAGAGTGTACGAATAATCAAAGAACATAAAAAAATGAAGACTCCGACGAATTAAGAACCTTTTTGCTTTTTCTCTGATAAGTATAAATAACTACGCTAATATTCTAAGACTAGCTTTAGCCCACAGCTTCGTCCGCGTACATAAAATATAGCCTATGTCACTCAGGAATACAGCAGCTTTCTATTGGTGAAAACATTTTAGCAATCGGACCAGTACGTCCACAGATTACCTCATACAAACCAAAAAACAAACTTTACCTCTTTATTATATCAGTATAGATTCCAGAAAATCTGGACCATAGGAACTATTTTCATTTAAATCCGCTACCGCCTATCACTTGCGGTGCACCGAATCCCAGTAGCAGCTAACTGTCGGTTGTCATGCGAGTCGTCGAAACAATTGCATCGCTGCACTCACTCGCTTGCGTCACCGTTGCCATGCGCACGCGCACCTCACTCTACCATCAATAGTCTAGCAGTAGGCAAGCATTTCTTTTAAACTTCCTTTAAGTATAGAACATGCGTTGTTTTGAGTCCTTATTTTTGAAGATAGAAGCAAATGCAGAAGATGACGCTCTATACCTCCCCCCCAACACCATCATGCCCTAGTACCAGAGAATTTTTCTAGGCAAGCGTGCTCCATCGTCAGCCAAATTTATTTATTTATTTATTTAAAATAAAATCAGGTCGACATCAGATATGCAGATCCTGATTCAAATGATCCTAAGTCCAAGACACCTATCTATTTTCACCAAGCTATCGTATAAGTGCACTAGATAAGTTCTAGACGTCTCCTCCAAACTTGACTTCGCCCTGACAGATCCTTGCAGCTGATAGATGTGGGTAGTTGTAGATAATCAACTTAATGTCTGCCCACTGGAGCCTGATAACACAGATCTGCTGTGCCCCTGACTTTGATAGCGTGAAACTCGCCACACCCACTCGTCGGACGCTAACTTCGTTACTGGATTACTTCGATGCTAGAAATGTGGATAAGAAAGAAAAATTGTAAGTTGAGTTATCAGTTTTCAGCTGTAATAATTTGACAGATTTTCCAACTGTATGACGCATTTCAATTTTAAATGATATAGGCACGCCTATGTAAGCAAATAATTTGTCTTAGTATGGTCATGTGAAGACGAGGAATGAAACGCATGTTACTAAAAGAGTTATCAGTTTACATGTAGATGGATGGAGAGGGAGAGGAAAGGAGAGATTTTTGAGTGAGAGCGTGACGAGTGACAGGATAGAATGGAAGAAAAAAACGTGTTGCGCCGACTACAAATAAAACGGGACAAGGGCAGGAAGATGATGGTGAGTTCCACCTATGTACTAAAATAAAATCTTCTCAAAAACTTACTAACAACCGAACAAACATCAAATCCATTAAGCCTCCTTTCATATTTTTCTGACAACATTTTCCAAGATTTGACATGACAATCTAACCCTGAGCATACGTACCTTCTGTCAGTCATTCCGGCTTGTCGAATCGACGTCGACGGCGAATCAATCGCGTTTGATGGGATAGCCCGCGCCACCGGCTATGCGAATGAGTTCGGTATAGGGTGCTCGGCGGAGCGGGGCAGGGGTTCTAGCGGAATTGGGGTAGTAAGTAATAAGTTTCCAATGAAATTATTTTTTTTTTGTATAACAAAGCTTTTATCTTTGATCATGAACTTGGATAATGAATAATCAAATCAGAAAAAAAAGCCAAACAAGGCATTGGGCTATGGAGACTCAACATCAAACTGAAACACAAGAAAAGAAATAAAGAAAGAAGAAGAAAAACGGAAGTTGTAGATGCTCTCTAAGGCTTGCCCAATGTCTGTCTCAAAGGGAGTATTGTTCATCTTTCTGATAACAGGTGGACTAAATAAACCACATCGTAGCTAAGGCCAGGTAAATACCGGAGCAGAGGATGTCCAGATAAACGTTGGACAAAATTTCAGGAGTTGACTGTAGGTACTAAAATTGACAAAAACCAATCTGACTGAACCCTTGGAGAAAGCCTATACCCGAAAGGGACCTTAACGAAACCATAGTTACTCGGTTTTAGCGTTTCGAATGCAAAAGGTAACAACGGGACCCTATTGCTATGACTGTGTTGTCCGTCTGTCTATCAACAGATTGTATCTCGGGAACCATGCTAGCTATAAAGGTAATATAAAAGTATCAGAAATTATTAATATAAATTTTCACACATAATTTATATTACTGGGTATATTTTTATGAGTCTGGTTAAAACTCTTGGCGCTACTACTAAATCTAATTAAACATTTGCAAGCCGAGTCTTAACGACAGTAGGTACACGGGATATTTAAACTCTGACTGATTACTTTTGTGTTTTTTGCTAACTATGTGATGTTAATGAACAGAATACATTAACGTTACACTAAGACAAATCTTCATGCAGTCAAAAATATTTAATTTTATACTGTCTGCGGTCGCAGCCCATTGTCCTATACTAAACTAGCTTCTGCCTGAAGCTTGGCGTCTGCAATCAAATATCGCTTCCTCTACTTCTTTATCTCTCTCGCTACTTTTTCTATTACAAATGTCGCTGCCATTTGTTCTTTTATTATAAATATCGCTCCTTCTTCTTCTTCTATTTTAAATGCCACTTCCACTGCTTTGTATCGTTCTCAACCGGTCCTATGAGACCGCGCTGTTATTGTTTTACTATTGTGTCTCGTTTTGCGGGTATCTGAGTAACTACTATTTCAAATATCTTCCCCGCTACTTCTTTTATTTCAAACATCGCTCCCGCTACCTCTTCCTCTCCTCAAATCTCATCCTTCCAATTCCCCACAAGGGCATCCCTCAATCCAATTGCGACAGGTAACTGAAATCTTCAGTAACAACGTTCGGATACGACGCCGCGCTGAAAATGGCGAAAATATGTTATTTATTTATTCATACAATCATGCCTTGACGTATTTCTTCAGCTCCCATTGAGATGGAAGCCATCTTGAAGCCGGCTTATATCTGTGAGTGACGTCAGATTTCGGAGGTTAACACCCCAATGTGGGTGTTGGAGAAAAAAGGTTTATCTAGTAAGTAGGGTGTGGCATAATCGATAATACTTTGGCAGCTCAAACAATATAACTGAATATACGGTACTTTTATATTACCACTTACAACTACAGATTTTATGTTCTAGTAATAGCGGTCAAAACCTTGTTCCCTTTTCTTAATAATGTACACTAACAACTTGTTTACACATAAATTCTAAATGAAACATTCACAAAGTGGTTCCATTAATAAATCAATTACGAACATGAACATCATTTTGTTTTAATAGGAATCCGAATAATTAACGCTGTATTGTTTTTCATTGTAAAAAATGCTGGGGATCTAGATAGGATATCGGTTCCATTATTTGATTAAGAAAATGTCATGAATTGAAGGTCAGTTTATCTTCCCCAATTCTAAAACAGATCATTCTGGAACCAGAGTAACAAAAACCAATGTCACTATTCACTAACTAAATTGGAGTTCCGCCAATCTCCAAAAAACAAGCTTGTATTAACTTCGAGCAAGCTTCCCACACAATATATTTCCTATTACTGAAGTGGAAACTTTGCTGAAAGCGATGCACAAAAACAAGCGAAGCCTTCGAGCGAACATTATGGAAGTTATTAACTAGCGCCGGAAGGTGCTGGAAAAATAACTACGTGTATCCTTCGCGTGCGCCCGGACGCAAGGCGGACACACTGCCGGACAGAATAATACGCACGTTCACTAAATTTTTTCGGATGTGCATATTGGCTCTGGATGAAAAAGCCATGCAGCTGTGCGTATGTGTAATCCAGAAACCATATGCTTGGCAATATGCCTGGTTTTTCGTAGTGCTAATATTAGAAACAATATTGTACCCCATTTATTTAGGCTCGTTAGTTGTTCCGCTAAACCTGTTAAATAAAAAGACCTCAGTCTTTATTTCAGCTTCCTAAAGTTATACCAAAGATAAATATGTGTTTTTATATAACTCTTTGTATCTTCAATAAGAAGATTTTTTAAGATCTGTTCGTGCTGCAATTTTTTTCCGGCAAACCAATTGACAGCTGCAACTTTGTCTCGATTCGACAATTTCCGAACAGCAACAATAAAATCGAGCAAAAATCGCAGGTTTCTTGAAGTTTCCGGTCGGAAGTAAAAGGTCTACATTGTAAGGCTATATTTAATAAGAACAGGCGAGACCAGGGCACAGAGTCACGTAGCACATTAACGATAATAAAGTGTCAAGGAGTGCTGCTGACGTCATCGATGATATTTATTCGCGAGACAAGCCGATAAATCTTTGGCAGAATCTTGTTCGTACTGTTTTTTCGTTAAGGATGAGCGGTGTTTAAGTGGTAATCGTCTCTCGGTATGTTTACGTCTTTTTGTTCTGAAGACTTATTGGCAAACGTAACCGCTTTTTTTCATAAATCTTGACATTTATAAATCTTTTTAAAATGCAAGCTGTTTTTTTTTTGACGCGAATGAAATATTTAAACCTGTCATGATGGATTGAAGCGCAAAGTTGCGCAATATAGCTTTGTGTTGCTAGCGGGTTTCATTTTCCATGAACAGTTTTAATGGCAGGATGTTCAATAGTCTTCAAAGGGATTTTTTATCGCAATTGGTTTCGTAATAAATAAAACATGTGCAAGCCCTCGGGTTCGAAGCTAATAAGATGTGTGCCTCGCCGTTATCTGCAGCGAAGCCTCGCCGGCAGGATACAGGTGATGCACGAGGAAACCGGTTGCTGTGCGCTTTCCCTTTTTGGTTGCTGAGAGGAGTTTTGCTCCGGGCTGCGGTGAACTAAAGGTCATAATTGTACTGATGATTAATTATTGTGTGCGTATTAGGAAAGTCGACACTAACGTTGTACGGTTTATCTAGAAGATACATTGGTATATAGGTACTGATTTATTTTTAAACACAATCTGACAGCTGCTTTTTAGTTTGGTCGTCTTGTAAGTACTAAAGTGTACTGAACAGTTGAGTATTTTTTTTTCTATGAGTTAAAATTTTGCATGAACCGATATCTAGAACAAAAATATTGAATGGTAATTTAAACATTTCAAAACAACATATTTTTGGAAATCGCTGTCGCTATCAGTTTTGCTGACATTGTCAATCTTGTCACGGACAGCTATTCTTATAAATAGCAGTCAATAAAGCTCTGAATTTAGGTTAAAGGGAAAAACGAAGACATTCATTGTTAGTAATCAAAATAAACTTTTTCAATTTCCCTGTTTTCTCTGTCCCCCAGTGTAGCGCAACAGGGGTGGTGACCAGGCGAGTAGACAAACAAAGGGAGCTACGCCAAGCGTCCCGCTGTGCTGTGCTGTGCTCCTTTTAATTCATGCAAGCCTAGTACTTTTACAGCGTAATTACGGAGTTTAAATTATGTTTACTCGTATTTTTGTTTCATTTTATGTACACGTATGACTAATTAAATTTCTGGTTCCTGTACTTGTTATTAAAATTTTGTTCTAGGTACTTTGTGTTTTTGTTTTGCTATGTTTTTCATTATTATAGTCAAAAATGCTAAACTTCATGTGGATTAATCTCTTCTGTGCTCTAGAGCGCCTTTTGATACATTTTTCATATAATGCTCACAAAAATGTTGTCTTGATTTTATTATTAGGAGGATAGATAAAACGGTTAAACTAAAGAACACAAATTCTTCTACTATTTTCAATCAGTCTGGCAATGACAATGTCGATCTATGGACACACGTTAAGCAATTGGTCCCGGCTGTCTTTTGGCGATGCAAACCAGAGGGTATCATTAATTTTATCCAACATACAACATGTTTCGTAACAAATACTAGTATCAGTAACATCTTTTAAATGGAAAACCGGCTCCAGTAAAGTTAGAAAGAGGCTCGACACCCAACAATGAACCAGCCAACAACACTAGAGCCTTTTATCTATCATAAAAAAGGAGAATAACAACAGTCGCTAATCAATACGTACGTCACAAGATACCGCGGACCGCGCCCACAAAAACACGCCATGTTTATAAAGAGCATAAAAACCACATAAAAACAAACACTTAAGTGCTGTTAGCAGCGGTTTCTCAACTACAACACATTTGCAAGTTTAATCGACGCGAAATTGCAACGATTGTTGTCTAAGTTCACGTAAACAGGTAATAAATTGTAATCAAGAAGGAAGTGGTGTGAGTCTAGAGAGGGGTCGTGAGCGGGTGAACGAGATGCAGCGATTTTGCTGAACTGGACCTGTCTAGCGCAATTGCGACATATTGTGTTAGTTTTCTTTTATTTCTTAATCTCAAGTTGTTTGTTGTTTTTGCATTGTGTGCCTATGTGTGCAAAATAAAATTTTTTTTTTCTTTCTTTTTTCTATTTGTCGATCACAAGTTTGCCATTAATTTTTTACAGGTTTCAAAGACAAAGTATTTTATTTGTAGAACATAGGTAATATGGTACATGGTATATTTGTGTTTCCAGGATTCCTTCATCAGATCCTTACCTTGGAACCATGGGACATGTGTTTCCACATGTACCATTTTCAAATGAAATAAGACCGTTTTCACATTATCCGATCCGATATCGGTGTCGGAAACCGATACGATATCGGGGTAAGTACATTACAGTACATACATTTTACTTACTCCGATATCGTATCGGCGTCCGACACCGATATCGGATCGGATAATGTGAAAACGGTCTTAGAATCTCCTAAATCAATTCAAGAGTGTACGAATAATCAAAGAACATAAAAAAATGAAGACTCCGACGAATTAAGAACCTTTTTGCTTTTTCTCTGATAAGTATAAATAACTACGCTAATATTCTAAGACTAGCTTTAGCCCACAGCTTCGTCCGCGTACATAAAATATAGCCTATGTCACTCAGGAATACAGCAGCTTTCTATTGGTGAAAACATTTTAGCAATCGGACCAGTACGTCCACAGATTACCTCATACAAACCAAAAAACAAACTTTACCTCTTTATTATATCAGTATAGATTCCAGAAAATCTGGACCATAGGAACTATTTTCATTTAAATCCGCTACCGCCTATCACTTGCGGTGCACCGAATCCCAGTAGCAGCTAACTGTCGGTTGTCATGCGAGTCGTCGAAACAATTGCATCGCTGCACTCACTCGCTTGCGTCACCGTTGCCATGCGCACGCGCACCTCACTCTACCATCAATAGTCTAGCAGTAGGCAAGCATTTCTTTTAAACTTCCTTTAAGTATAGAACATGCGTTGTTTTGAGTCCTTATTTTTGAAGATAGAAGCAAATGCAGAAGATGACGCTCTATACCTCCCCCCCAACACCATCATGCCCTAGTACCAGAGAATTTTTCTAGGCAAGCGTGCTCCATCGTCAGCCAAATTTATTTATTTATTTATTTATTGATTAGGCACCTCAACGACTTACTCACTAAAACATATACAAAAACAAAACACATACAGTTTTAAGCAAAGTGAGTTCGTCACTTACAGAGGTGCACAGAACTGGCACAAAAAAGAACTAAACAATTTACTTTTACACATACAGAAGAAGTAAGCTTAGAAAATTAAATACAAGTCACAGAAGAGCTTATTGTATTGCAAATACAATCATAGAAAAAAAAAAAACTACATAGTGGAAAGAAAACAAAGGAAAATAATACAATTATAATAATTATAATATGTTTCGTGTCATGTAATGGTCTCGAGGTTACGAGTCATAAGATTCGTACGGAAAATGCGAAAAGAGTTAGAGAAGATGTCGATGCTATTGAAACGCGTAGCGATTTTATTATAGTTTCCCATTAGGCGATTTAAGGGTGCTGTGCTACCGAGATTAGTACGACTTGCAGTTGTGGCAAAGGTTGTGATGTCACGACTAGGTCTAATTGCTTTAGATCGAGGTACAGCTATACCTACTTCTGCCAAGAGATCGGGAACATTAAGGATACCATTAACGATTTTGTAGAGTAGGACTTGGTCTGTGACGTTTCTCCGGTGTTCAAGGGAACATATTTTAAAATGACTAAGTCTTTGAACATAGGTGGACTCTCGTGGACAGTCAGAACTTCTAAAACGAAGATATCTGGTGAAGCTTCTTTGGATACGTTCAATCCTGTTTGCATGAACACGGTACGTAGGGTTCCATACAGGAGATGCATAGTCCAGAATACTTCTCACAAGAGTATTGAAGAGTACCTTTAGGGTTGAGATGGATTGGAAATCCCGACATATTCTCTTTATAAAACCAGACATTTTTGCAGCCTTGGCAGTGATGTTGTCAATATGGTTGACAAATGAGAGTTTAGAGTCAAGCTGGACTCCCAAATCATCACTTACCATCAGGTATTTTAGTGGTCAAAGGCAAGCCATCATAAAAAAATCAATTTCTTAAAACCAGGAGCGTAAATTTGCGCTATAAATGCACAATTTAGTTTAATTTCAGTAGGCCAATATTTTTGCAGTCAGATCAGCTGTCTGCCATCCTTCTTATCCAGGTGTCCACAAACGAAGGGTTGAATGCCTACTACATTTTGTTTGATTTAACACGATAATTTGATGGTTATCAAACCATGTATTTTTTAATAATTGTATTATACTTGTAGTGGCCGTTATCAAGTAGAATCAACAAAAGTAGTTAAAAGTAAAACAGCACCCTCTACATAATCACAACTGGGTTAGTGAGCACACTTACACATACACACGTTCGAACAGTGGCCTAATTACCAGTTCCGCATAAGTTTTACTAGTTAACACAAATTAATCCACCTGTTTGGAAGCCAGAATACTTCAAAGGTTAAAACTGGAACCTCGACCTCTGCTCACTCCATAATCAAAGTTTAGTACAAAGATAACCCCAGCAATCAGCTAAGGTACAAAGTGACCCCACGACCGCAACGCTACTAACGCACGTTAGTCGCTTTTGCTACGTGCTACAGAAGCGATGCTAACGCGCTGCTAGCGCGCTACAGTATCGCGACTGTAACCATGCAAACGCGCGAGCCTGCAGACTAAATTAGGGAGAAAATGGAGACACGACAGAAGCGCGATAGAAGCGCGGCGGTGTCGCATTTACATTGCGACTGAAGATCGTGGTGTGAGACAAACGGCTAGCGACCTCATCTCGACTGTCGGATTTACGGATAGTCAGAAGCCAGTAAATCTGACTCCAGTCTTGCCATGAAGTACCGTGTTACCCCAGTCAATGGGTTCTGGAGGTCTGGTAGGCAACCGCTCCTCGTAAAATACTAGTATTTAGCTAAATCTGGCTTGACTAGAAGCCGACCCCAATATAGTTGGGAAAAAGCTAGGTAGATGATGTGACCTCATCGCGACTGTATCGAAGTGAACGCGCAACAGCATCGCTACAAAAATTTGCTGTGAGTGAGGGGCCTAACTGGGTCTTTTAAGTCACAACATCGCGTGCTGGTACCCTATGTGTCACTTTTCATGTTAATTTTAACCACAATTTGAACCACAGTTCTTTTCTAACCGGCGTTAATGTCTGATTGGCTGACAGTTTAATTTATTGCTATGTATATGTTATCTTTTTTATTGCAGTTTAGTGGCGTATATTATTTATTTTAAGATATATTGCCGCGGTTCTGTTTTAGTTAAATAAAATGTTGGTTTTCGTTGTTTATTAGTGGGAAGTTTAGCTCTTAATTAATGAGTTTTTCATTATGTGCTTTTATTTATTGTGAAAAATAAAATAATAGGTAGTAAAACGTAATACTTTATTTGACATAGTATAGTTTCTGCTAGCGGCTTCGCCCGCGTCAAAGTAAATAAAATTATATCTACATACTTCTCCCCAGATGCATACTCCCAGGTTTATAGTGTTCTATGATATTCCTTTCTAAGACATGTATTTACCGGATTCACCCTCCTGCCTCATTTCAGACAAACTGGATTGATGTTGATATAAAATTACAACTTTATCAGAACTTTAAAAGCAGTTTCAAAACGTATACTAGTCGTTCCCAAACGAACCTATACCAGTTATTTTCCAAGGTTTGGGTCCAGTAGCTCTGTAGACCACCTGTTTCAGAGATAAAAAGCGTAATAGTATTCGACGCTCAGCGATGATGTACCTTTCCATCATTAAGGATCTTAAGCCAAGAGTAAATAGGTTAATAGGATGCTCGTTCACACATCGTCGCTTTCTATCAGGTGAGATAGTGATCAAGCGTGAGCCTATCAACATAAAAAAATATATACACTACTTTCAGATGATTTCCTTTTTAGAGCTCCAAAGGGTATAACGGGACCCTATTACTAATACTCCGTTGTCCGTCCGTCTGTTACCTGGCTCTATCTCATGAACCGTGATATACAGTTGAAATTATTACAAGTGATTTTTTTATGTAAATATGGGGTCTCCAAGACAACATACATGATTTTCTGCCGTTTTTATAGAACCCTACGAAGGGTACCTAGTACGAAACTCTTACTTAGTGATCGAATCCAACTCGCACTTGACCGGTATTTTTACTATCTGAAAACCAATGTTACCCCGTTGCTATGTTTTTAGGTAGATACATACTTACATAAATAAAAGTTACATAAATCTAACACAATATATGAGTAGCGAGTGTAATTAAAATCGTAATAAATAACATGAAACGTATTTATGTAACGGTGACAAAGAAACGTTGTTTATGACATTGTTTGCTGGTCATTAATTTATGAGGAACTGGTTACCGTTAATTATTTATTATTGACTATTATATGGGTGAGGGTTATTCTTGGCCTTTGTTATATATAGGGATGATAGTGTTGCCAGCGTTATTAATGAAGTGGCTTCTATCAGCTTTTGGTCGCGTAAAAGCAGAAAATCATTCAGGACATGGTCGCGTGTATCTGTACCCGAGTGTTCCAAATTTCATCTAAATCAGTTCAGATGTTTGAGCTTTAAAAAATTGCCAATGTGCTTAGAAACTTTCACCTTTATAATATTGAAGAGTTCGGAAAACCTACAAAGAAAAACTTAAAAAAAAAATTAGGCAAATAATTTATAGATTTCTGCAACCAAAATCTATCCGAACTAATATTACAAAGAGTCAAATTAAATTTTTGTTTTTATTTACAAAATGTTCAGAGGCCCTACCACGCTTTTGACGCGATCCATTTGACAACCTAAACTGAAGTGTTTTAGGGTGTATAGCTCCATCTCTCTTTCTCACTCACACGTATGTCATAATCGTCCCTATATAATACGGTTAAAAATCCTTTTTTGCATCATCGCTAAAATCTTTGGTGGTTTCTTTTGCCAAACAAGCAACCTGAGTAAAACCACAGAAACAGACTTTGTTTGCAGAGTGATTACCTAATGAAACGTTATTGTAGGTCCGACTAGTATTTCAACAGACACGTGTAAGGCCCAAAATAAATAACATATGAAAAAGTATCGGCGACATTCCCCATGAAAAATCTGCCAACTTCACCCGCACATATTTCACCCATATAACCTGCTACATTGAAACTACCCACAGTTTCCGCCGCACATAACACTAAAAGCAACTTTTCCTGACAAATGGCTGCTCTGTCCAACTAAAATATTTTCCGAAATATTCGCAGACCGCAAATCCTATCACAATGTCTCACGGAACCCTAAAACAATAGGCCAAAGTTGAAGCTCATAAATCCTCCCGACTATTGTTACCAAAAAACAAAGAGAGTCTACCCATCTCTTTTACTCTTCACACAAGTACATAAGGCTGTCTCTTTCTAAAGCATGGCTGCGACCATTTCCTGTTGCCTAAGACTTGGATTGCTTGTATGGTTAATCGAGCAAAAACTAAACTAATTTCGATGTTATCTTCCCAACTATTATTGCGGATGTTTGTTTATATTTAAAGGAATGGATGGGCTGTGAAGTTTTTGAAGCTCGTTTTAAAATTGTACTTAATTGATCAAAATATTAGAGTGGACCTTTACATTTGGACTGCAGTGTAAATCTCACTAACGGGTTTTTTTTTTAAAGGATGAAATCGTCTAATGTCTTGTCCTGTTCTACAGAGGAGGGGGAGGGCTAAAACTCACTCCCGTTCTTTCTCTACCTTCGTTCCAGGGCCCGGGGATCTCTTTCCCAAACTCAGAAGCAGTAGGCTTCGGCGCTGTGGCCCCTACGGTTTCCTAACATCTCTTTGAGGATGCGTTTTCGACTCGATACGTTTTCTGCCAAATACAAAAACATCCGCATTCTATGAAAAATTAAATGAGTGTAAACCGTATTAAAAAAATGACACTGTTAAAAACACGACACTGCGACGCGCGACGTCAAAAGATAAAAAAAAAACAATGACAAGAAAACTAAAACGATTTTAAGACTTGAGTACCGTCCACAGTGTCAACGGTAGGACAGTTAAAGACTGGTCCAAATCATTATCCCCTTTCACTTGTCTTCCTATCAAGATGACCATCTCGACCTGACCAAAAATCGCTACTTTTCAGCCCTGCGACCAGTAATGGCTCCACTATCGCAGCTATCACCATGGCCTGTTATCAGGGCGTGCATCAGCGTTCATTTGTTGCTCTGATAACATCCACACCGGTTGCGTGGCGGGAAGCATGGCCATTGAGTTGTGATACCTATTTTTGTGTAAAAAAGGGAAATTTTGGTTTTTGGTACGACTGTTTTAGAATTTATAGACATTTAGTGATATTTAAATATGTCACAACATAGGAACTAAAAATTTAAATCCTGCATCGTGGAATCAAAGTTCACCGCTTGATATAGATAAAAAAACTGAAATTAACAGTAGCACAAACCGGACTCAACATGCGTGTGATCAGAGGATCCTACTTTTTCAACGAAAGTATGTTGGACTTTACACTCTTTTTTGCATACCTCTAAAGACGCAAAGGCTTGCTTAATGAACTTCCATATGTACCTACCTATCTATGTACTCACGAATAGTATGACGTAAAATAGGACGATGAGCAACGGGTAGCTTGTACAGCGCGTCTTAAAATCGTCATCAGAAAAGCTGAAGGCGCCAAGCAAAGCCGATGCCTACAAGGGCGGCAGGAATGCTTGAAATGGTAACCGTGGTCCTGGAACGCAAAGGGTAACTGAAGGACACAGGTGGGTTTTAGTCAGTAAAAGTCTGACACGCCCTTATTCCACCCAACAATGCGAGAAGTCATTGGATGATTTGATTACAATCGAGAAAAGAACTGCTCTTAGTAACTTTATGATAGCTCTTTTGCCGATACTGTAATAACGAAATATGTTATTGAATTTTTTATACCACATCTGAGTAACAGAAACTACTGTTCAAGGCTTCTCATTCCGATCTCACAGTACGATATAAGACAAATTGTTTCCAAGCCCAGTGTTCCGGCACATGGGCTGTAATCCGTGAAGTGATTACCATACGGCATCTGATGCTGTTGATAAATTGAATTACCCGGCCCAGTTGGTGACTACAAAGGTGTGAGAATGCTGCCCAGCCGACTGTGTCTCCTGGGGAGAATTTGGAAAAAATAATTATACGGATTCGTTAGAACAGCACCTACATATATTTCTAGGGACTTAGATGTCATATGGTTCAAGATAAATGTCTGAGTGCAAGGTGATCCCTCAAATTTTGTCACGGTATTAACCTCTACCGTGACCTTAAAATGAAACTGATTTTGGCGATTCTTTCCCACCATTGGTAGATATCGTAAGAAATAGCTCGACTCCTTCTGACTAAAACCACAGCTGTATGTTTCAGTTACCCTTTGTGTTTAAGGAAATTCCCCATAGCCCTAGCGGGCATAAACCCTATGGTTTTTTTGACATCTCTTTGAGGTTTTTAATGAACACTACGAGTTGTCGACTACTCTGACTCGGTCCTTACTGGTCGAGCAAACGGCGAGCTACGCATAGCTCGTTGTCTGCAAGCCCGTAGCTACGGTGTCCAGTCATCTGGTGGGTGATCGACCGCATGAACGTTGGCCTTCTACTCTTCATTGTACCCCTAAACGTTCCAAAGAGCGGTGCTGACAGATAAACCCTGATAACAATCAATGGACAGGGCCTTTGCGTTCCATTCTGATAACAACGTTGCCAGCCACCGTCCGTGCTACCTGCCCTTCCGCTCTTCACGTGTACTGGCGATGGAAATCACTCTCTAATTGAATTTGTTAATTGCATTAACCGGCCTAGTTACCATACCTACACAAAGCAGTTAGGAAAGTGGCCAGCGAACTGTATCTCCGAGTGGGGCGACATCACTGTAACGTACTATTTTGAAAATTATGGGGGACGGTGACTGGTGCGGGTAAACATATATCACCTGCATTGTTCGTTGAATGGGCACTATAGGCAGGCATCGTATACTAAATTATAGGCACTTAAACGTATGTTTAACAAGCGTTGGAGGGTCCCTACTCTGCACTGATTGAAGTAGTTATAGTTAACAAAGCCTTATGCTAAATACGATGTAATTTTTACATTCTCATCGCTTTATTTATTTATTACGATTACCAACAGCACATATATATACATTTTTAAACAAAATCGTCGGTTCTGTTCTAATATATGTGCCAATTACGGGTAAACACAACATTTGCAACACAGGTGCCAGATTACAAGTTTACAATAATGCAAAACTAAACGATAAACAGAATACAATTAAGACAAGACTTGGGTTATCAGGAAAATAAAAGCATTAGCACAATAAAAAATAAAATCGCTTCCAACTTCTTGAGTGTGGCTCTACTCTAGATTTTGAAAACTCGTAAAAATAAGTACCTTATAATGTGTTAAGTAGTTTGTCAGCATGGTTGGCGCACTGATTCAATGATTAGCAGCTACGCTGCGTGTTGCCGGTTCGATACCCGCACGAAACAAATATTTGTACCTATGTCCTACAGATCATTGTGTTTTGTGTATGTTTTTAAATCCTAGTGTGAGCTAAGGTTTTTTTCGTTTTCCATTCAAAACATAACAAAAACATGGTTTCGGAGCCCTTATTTTATACTCCATCTTTACATTATATCTCAAACCTAATCTCCATCTCATAAAAACCTTACTTTACAAACCTTTTAGAACAAAAGTGTGTCTACAGTATTTAGTACATGAGATGCTCATCTCGCATAATTAACTGGTATAATCCGGCCAAATTGTGTGGTACGTGGGGTCGTTACATTTTACGATAAGCACGCGGCGTCGTGTTCCGGCACGGTTATAATGCGCTGAAGGCGCCATGAAAATGTAATGTTACGGGATTATGTAATTTTGGTAATTATGTTATTAGTATTTGGCTGCAATATCATATCAGTTTACTACGTATTGGGTGATGGTTACTGCCTGTAACTGAACTGTAATGTAGATACAAGGGCTATAAGTCGCTGAAAATCAGCGCTGTGTAACGCTGATGGGGGCCATTATTTTTTCCTATTTGTCTAAGTGCCTGTTATATCCTTATTTTCATAGTATGTGTGGCACCAACAACCATTCTTTGTTTCTTTTAAAAATATACAGCAATATCCTCCTGTTTGCTAACATGGTAGGTAATCAGTCTATTAGGAATAGCAGAAAATATTACTAAGTATATATATTATCTCCCTACCATTCGCTGGAGTACATATCCAAGAGCTGCACATTTGTGCGATACTCCGGGGCCCCCAAACTTCATTAGCGAACCTCATATTGAAGTACAGAGAAATTCTCCCAACTTCGAAATCGAAATAAAATAGGTTGCGACACTAATCATGGCAACACATTTTAGTCAGTAAAAGTATGTCACTTCTTTTCACTCCGCACAGAGTAGGAGAGCTAATTTTATGTAAA
The DNA here is from genome assembly GCA_030763345.1 of Mythimna separata. Classification (NCBI taxonomy): domain Eukaryota; kingdom Metazoa; phylum Arthropoda; class Insecta; order Lepidoptera; family Noctuidae; genus Mythimna; species Mythimna separata. The sequence goes on along the minus strand of CM061187.1, from coordinate 20,697,595 downwards.
AAGGGGCCCCAGAGTTTTTTTGCCCAATTCAATTAGCTATGCCAATTCTACTATAGCACATTGAATTAACTTAAAAACGACTTCAACTAGGTCGACTGTCCAAAAGAATCCTTAAATTTTCTAATAAAGAAAAGAGAGTTTCTGTTTTCTAGCCAAAACCTGGTCACCATACAAAATAAACATAAAACCATACGATCCCCGAAACTTGGCCGAAATGAAAGATATATCGCTCAAACCGCTTATTACATAGTTATCAGCAAAACAGATCTACAAGCGATGAGCTGTGAAAACGCTTCTCAATGACGCTCCCCGCACCTCGGTAGATCGGCCCAAGATAACAAATGCAGTTTGCATAAGTTTTCTATAAAGATTAGTATGTATTTTACATTTAAATGAGGATGTAATTAAATGGAATTAATTTAAATACGACACGGTCGTTATAAAGTTATTTTTTTTTTCGTAAGCTGCTTGTTAATTCTTATCATTATCTGTTTTAATTAATTTTATAAGATATTTTTCTGATTTGTTCTCAGGTCATTAATTTATGAGGTCTTCCTGCATCATTTCACCATCCACTCTTAATTAGCCTGTTTTTAGCGTCTAGAAGACTTCGCTAGACCAATGTAGTATGCCACCATGTATTCAACCACTAATTACACACGACTGCCCAAAAAAGGAGTGTTGATAATATTGATTAATTTTGGTAATATTGAGATTAGCACCACTACCTCGCATGCTTTTCGGTGGAATATAGGATGGACTAAAAACATTTTATATAAGACCATTGTAACCTATGTTCACAAAATGAATAAATGAATTTGAAATAGAACCATAAAGTTAGTTCCATCGTAGCGCGCGGCGGTGTGAACCACGCCCTCGCATTATACGTGATGATGATTACATAAGGTGTAGCTAAAGCTGAGCACCCACTCACTAGCGAGCAGACACTTGGTTGTAATCATCATCATCATTAGCATTGGTAGTATTGTTTCGTCGTTACGGATGGTCAGAAGCCAGTAAATCTGACTCCAGTCTTACCATGAAGTACCGTGTTACCCCAGTTAATGGGTTGTGGAGGTCTGGTAGCGGCCGCTCCTCGTAAAATACTGGTATTCAGCTAAATCCAGCTTGACTGGAAGCTAACCCCAATATAGCTGGGAAAAGGCTAGGTGGATGATGATAAACTGTCTCTTTTGTGCTATGAGTCCCTGGTATGTGCGAGTCTTGCCTTTGGTTTTTTTTTTATCTTGCCCTTAATATCCCACTACTTAAAGGCTCCTTCCAGACTTTTTATCCCACGTTGTCTCAAACCAGTCCTCGCGGTATGCCTCCAGATCATCCCACCACCTCTGTCTAGGCCGACTTCAACGGCATTTTCCATCTTCAGCAACCGACGCTTGCCGAGCGGTCTCTATGCATGCGGCTGTTGACGTGACCGGCCTAATCTCTTTTGAGCCTAGCAGCCTTCAGCACATCCTTTCATGAATCCCCGACCGGTTTCATGTGACCGCGCTGTTATTGTCTTACTATCGTGTCTCGTTTCGCGGGTATGTGATAGGTTAAATGCGTTATTGAGAGCAGTCTGTTCCGTATTCGTTCTGTTCTTTGTATACCAAGAATGCTGCACTCCATAGCTCTCCAGCAAACATCAAGGCGAAAGATTTATAGTTCAAAGAGTGACCAGTATATATTTTGATCATTATAACCAGAGCTATAATAATAGTAGGTACGTAATTTATTTATTTTTTCGTCAAGGTCATATACTAATTCAATCTAGAAGCATCTATTCAAGACTGACCTCTCTTCAAACAATACACCATTTTCTTTTACCTTGTCTGACGCAACTGCACGCATTTTTCCATCATTTGCCTTTAAACCAATCTGCTTCACAAATCACTGTTCAGATGCTGTGTTATTAGACCATAGCTTTATCTGTCGATCGGCCATTTGCATTAATTAGTCAGCAATTACGTTCAGCTACTCTAAAGCGATGTTTTTGCTGGATTGTAAAAAGTGTAGTGTGAATTAAGTGGTGCTTGTATGTGGGCTGTGGTGGTCACGATAGGAAATAAACTGGGTTGAATTGATAATTACTCAACGAGTTGGTTTTCTGATTGGTTTATATTTCCAGGTTTGTAGATTATAAGGGCTGGCTAAGAAATACTGTAATTTAATTGAAACTAGTATTAATAGGCCAAATAGCCGAATATTTCAGCATGGAAATGTCTGTTTTCAAATTCATACCGTAAAAATATTTTGAAAACCTAGTCACTATTCAACTGCACCTTATGTACCATATCCTAGAAAATAAATATTTTCATTGATTCAGGTGTTGTTTTTCATAAGCAGTGTTTTTTTTCCGGTAGGGGAATATGGGGTGGCCCAGTAGGTATAGTGGTGGCCCGTCGTAACGGCCCCGACTTACGAGTTGTAGGTCACGGGTTTAAACCCAGCCAGGCGCATTACTTTGTATAATTTTTTTCACTATACTGCTCTCAGAACGGTGAAGGAAAACATCTTGAAGAAATTGGCATGTCCTAGAACCATTCGAAAAAAAATCGAAGAGAAGTGACATCCGCCAAATCCGCACTGGGCCCGCATGGTGGATTACGGCCCATTTCCTCCCTAGAAAGGTGGCCCGAGTCCCAGCAGTGGGAACATTATAAGGCTGATGCTATGCTATGCTTTTGTCATCATCATCCACCTAGCCTTTTCCCAACTATATTGGGGTCGGCTTCCAGTCAAGCCGGATTTAGCTGAATACCAGTATTTTACGAGGAGCGGCTGCCTACCAGACCTCCACAACCCATTAACTGGGGTAAGACGGTACTTCATGGCAAGACTGGAGTCAGATTTACTGGCTTCTGACTATCCGTAACGACTGCCAAAGATCTACAAATGACAGCCGGGACCAACGGCTTAACTTGCTTTCCGAGGCATGGAGGAAACTCGTTACGTTAAGATGGTCACCCATCCACAGACCAACCTAGGCAAGCGTTGCTTAACCTTGAAGATTGACCTATGCGGCTGTTATTATCTAGCCACGAGCTCCTTGAAATTCCCATTTCCTCCCTAGAAAGGTGGCCCGAGTCCCAGCAGTGGGAACATTATAAGGCTGATGCTATGCTATGCTTTTATAAAAGAATATATTATGGTACAATTCAACACCTCTCTATATACAATCCAGCAAACAGAATGTATATGTTTGTACTAGCAGCTACTATTAGTTCTTTTGTTTACAATTACTGATTTAGCTGTAACAACGGGTTCGGGCTTGACCCAGTTGAGAAGGTCCCTGAACGCAGACTGGGTGCTAATAGTTTTATTGTTTTTCGGGGAATATTATAATGAGCGATAAATGATGGCCTTGTAAAAATGTTTCATAGGAAAATTTGTGTAAAATAAAATTGTGAATATAAACAAAGATAAAGCATTGTGCAGCAATGTTTTAATACAATATGTATTGTTAAATTTGTTTTGTTTACAAGGATAAAAAACAAAAGTGCTACTCGTTGCTACGCGGTGGTACTCTTTTACGCAAAAACTACTAAATGGTTTTCGATGTCACTTAATCTATACTTCTATACTAATATTATAAAGAGGTAAAATTTGTAAGTTTGTATGTTTGTAAGTTTGTATGTAGGGGGTAATCTCTGGAACTGCTGGTCCGATTTGAAAAATTCTTTCAGTGTTAGATAGCCCATTTATCGAGGAATGCTATAGGCTATATACTATCACGCTACGACCCACGGAAGCGGAGCAGTAACGAAAAATGCGGGTGAAACCGCAGGGGACAGCTAGTAGCATATACGATACTTTTTATATTGAAAGTATGCTCCCTTGTGATAATTTTCTACTATTACGCAAGCGAAGACGCTGTCAGCAGCTAATTATATTTAAATATCCTGAAGCAGTGCTTAGCAGTCATTAAAATAGTGACGGTACAGGCACCTAGGCGCACTAAAAATTGTTAAAGAAACATTTACTGGCTACGAAGAGACAACATTGTCGTAATCTGCCTGGACTTAACACGGTTTTAAGTATGGTTTCTGCAAAGTCTTCCCTAAATCTGAAGAATCTTTTTCTCTCACAGTCAAGCTTTCCAGACTTATTCGGTACTCTACTAAACTATCTCGGATCGATAATCGCTACTCGGGAAGTCGAAGACTATCGCTAAGTAAAAAAGTCTCTACATTTTAACGATAAACTTAATAACTATCAATTACTCATATCACTAAACTATCAACTCATCAGCAATCTAAACCATGTATTACAACAGCCGCCACGTCACGCGAAACCTTGGTTAAACACTAACAAACCTAGTTTAGTTAACCCTCGGTTTACTTATAAAAATATAAACGCTACCAGTGATTGACGCAAGCACACTATATTTAATTAATAACAAACCAGAGAAACGATAAATTAACATAAACACGCGATGTTGACAATAATACAGTATTTATAAATGTTATTTTGTTCTTGGGTGCTGGTTATAACCGGTTGTTGTGTTATCGGCCTCTTAATGTGCAGATATAGGGCAGGTTACGCCTTCTTTTATTGAGCTTCTATCATCGCGTTTGCTCTCGACATAAGGGCGACAACAGCCTATTATTCCATAACTTTAAAGCCATCGATGTTAACAATACCAAACTTTTCAAAATCAATCATTATGAAGAAAATGATAAGCAATTCAGATACAATTCTAGTAGCAGACTTGAGGCCCAGGGTGAGTGGTATATACCCACCAAATGTCTACCAAATTTTCGCGGCCATGGCCCACGTACAATGGTCCACATAGGACTAAATGCAGAAACCAGACTCCAATAGATAGATAGAGATAGAAGTCATACCAAAATTAACGTGATATTAAAGCCTTAGATAAGTACGCTAGGGGGCAAAACGTCCCCCAACATGACGCGCAGCACTGCTCAGTGTCCCGCAACTTACCTCTTGAAATTTTACATCGCATTCACGTGACGTAGGATATGTTGTTGGACAATTTGACAGCGTTGCGCGTCATGTTGGGGACATTTTGACCCTTCTGGCTTAAAGTTATATTTTTATTCTCAAAAAAGTCCACATTTCCTATAAATAAGTTCAGTTATTTCAATATGTTAATAATTCCAATCATAAAACGCTACTCTAACGTCAGCTGATCCCTCCAAATGAGACATGAACCAATTAAAAAGGAACCCCTCTTTCCCTTCACAAGTGGCCATCAATATTCATGAAAATGGTTCCGCAGGAATTTTCTAACGAAATTATAAGGCAAGGTAAAACTCTGGGAAAATAAATAAAGATTTTTTGATGTACAATCTCTCATCTTTTCCTGAGGTAAGAAATGTAAGAATGTAAATTTAGGGCAGCGATAAGAAGGGTCCGGTTCCTTACTCGCCCGAAAATGATAGCTCTTCGCGAGTACAGTCGCTGTGAAAACGTTGATGGGCTATTTTTAGATTGGATTTTTTTGCTGGTTATTCACAATTATTCAATTCACAATATTCCTTTTTTTGACACGTAACGGTTTTATGATCCGCATGAACAAGCATATAAAGGTAGTTTAATCTAGTTATGTTCACAGTAATGCCTATTTAGTATTCACGAAGAATAAAAAAACAATATAAGTTAAATTTAGTATAATAAATATAGAAAAAAATACCCGTCCTAGCTCATTTTACACACCCTCTTCCTTAAGGTGTGATAAACCATTTCCACTGACATATCTCAAGATGATAGATAGACTTCCTTCACACACGTCATATGGGAAATTGAGGAACCTGTCAAAAATAAGTTAAACACAAAACAATTCCCCGGCGATCACTTGTGAAGATTCTGTGAAAAGAAAACCCGGGACCCTAGAACGCTGGCAAAGTAGTAATAGGAGTAAATTTTTGTCAGTAAAAGTCTGGTATCCCGCTTCCTCCAAGAACGGAAGAAGTTATTCTGATGAATTCCCACCTTAAAAAAACTTTTTTTAGCTATGCATAGGCTCACGATTGACCACTGTCTCACCTGATGGTAAGCGATGATGTGGCCGACGATGGAGTACCCTATCTAGGAGTAACCTATTCACTCTTGACTTAAAGATCCCCAAGTTGAGACTCAGGCAGGGAATTCCACTCCTTAGCTGTACGCACAATAAATGTGTTCCCAAAACGCTTTGTGCGTATGGGTGGAATTTTCACCTTGTACCGATGGCTCATCGCCGTACGTCTAGTGGTCCGACATGTTTTCTTTCTTTCTTAAACAATTCCTTCGTAAGCACTTGTGTGTGTGCCTGTCCGGCTCCCTCCGACACTGATACCTGCCATCAGCTGTTCGGATCGTTGAGCCGCTGCGCCGAGCTGATAGCCGGCTCCCTGAATTATTGCTTCTTACGCCATCTACTACGGTTTCGACACCATCGCGGAAGAAATGTGTTTGGAGGGCGGTATATTTTGTGTTGTAGTGTATTTTATATAGAATAGACATAGGCTACACTAACGACAAATTTACCTAGGAAACTACTGTTTTCTATATCTAAAAAAGATTACAAATCAGTACCTAAACTTCCAAAAGTCCATGATCATAAATGTAACTACATTCTAAGTGTTTTTTTTAGGATGTCGTACCTAAAGGTTAATAATGGGACCTTATTGCTATGACTCCGCTGTGCAGACGGCCAGACAGACGTCTGACTCCAGGATGGACCTCATGAACCGGGATAGCTAGACAATAAAATTTTTCACCCATTATGTATTTCTGTTGCCGCCATAACAAAATGTACTAAAACAAGAATCTCTTAATAAACTAGTGCGCCTCACCATCTAAGATTGCATCACTGCTTACCATCAGGTGGGATCGCAGTCAAGCACTAGTTTATATAATTAAAAAAATATATATATTTAAGTGGGGCACCTACAGAAAAACATGACTTTTTACCATTTTTTGCTAAGGAATCCTTCATGCATGAGACTGACTTGTAAAGGCTGGTTATTTTTTAATTGTTTTGACCTCCGCCACCTTAATATCACTAGAGATTTATTATTCTAAACGTCTTATTGATTGATAGGTTTATTTTTATGTAAGTAGCTTCTTTAACAAGCTTTTATTTAGTTTCATATGTCCCGATGTTCGTCTGTAATTCAATCTTGCAAATTAAATTGATGATCTACGTCCCGGTTACCGATTGAGCTGAAAATTTACATGTGTAAATAAGATGACAATGCAAAATTATTATGACATGGAGTTGTTCTTTAAATTACCAAAGCAGCCTTGTCACGTACACTGTATTGTTATGTCGCCTGTCAGCTCTTCCTGTATCTTTTGGCTTTCAATAACTCATTTTCTTCACCAATATAATAAAGAGGTAAAGTGTGTTTTTTTGTTTGTATGAGGTAATCTGTGGAAGTACTGGTCCGATTGCTAATTTTTTTTCACCAATAGAAAGATGCTGTATTCCTGAGTGACATAGGCTATATTTTATGTACGCGGGCGAAGCTGCGGGCTAAAGCTACTATTTAATAAACCAAACCGGCCACGCTTCATGGTGTTGTAAAAATTGCGTCTTATTTGTCAATTAAGCTATATTTAACTGTATTATTCAATTCTTACACAAATTTCATCATGTTCCAAAAACAACGAGTATGATGTAATCCTCGTTTCAGTGCGGATCACTTCACAGTAGCCAGGTTTCGTACACAACACGTTTTAAGTAGAGCAAATAATTGTGTTTTACATTAATTCGTTCCATAAAAGAAGATGTTGTGTATAAAGAAGACAATAACATGGTTGCAATAAATATTAAAAAATACGTTGCCTCACACAAAGTATTACTTCTACATCGCGGGTGCGTTTATATATCTACTTGTCTTGTATACTTTAGTTAATTAATGATTTGACTACTCCCTCTCTGAGTGGATTGGGGAGGTCAGGCTTCTACTGGTGGATTTGGTTATAGTAAGCGCAAAACCTTTTTTTTCCATCCATTCCGTCCTGTCCCGCGTCACACTATCACTAACTTCCTTTCCTTACATATCACTCCTCACACTCTCAATCCATCTTTTCTTTGGCCCCACTCTCTATCTCCATCTGAACTCTTTTAATAACTTGCGTTCATCCCATCTCTTCACATAACCATACCTCGTCTATGTGCCACTATTTTTTTTCAAAATAATGGTTTTTAACGTTCTAAATTTAAAACTCATTTTTCCGTATAGACCGGTTCTATGACACATACTAGGGCATTATCGAGCAGGTGGTGTAAAAATAAATAAACTTCTTTACTCAACCTTAATATTTTTCAAAAAGGGATCTTTTCTACCTCTATCTCACGAATCTGCCGCCATCGCCATAAAGCATTTTACATCACAAATAGAAAATCAATGTAGCCGGTGGTGAAAATAAATTGATGGGGATGAAAATAAATGTCTCGCCATAACCTCGTGACATTGAAGAGTTTCGTGGATCGGAGATGGATGATGCAAAGAGTAAAATGGTGCTGTTGATGCTGTGAGGTGATATTAAGTAAATTTTGTCCTTTAGGTTTTTTTGCTATTACAGAAAAGATGTCGAAGAGCTTTAAATAATCAAAGGGATGTCAGCAAACCGTAGGGACCCAGCAGGGCCGACGCTTACTGGGATCATGGATTCGCTTTTGATAGGAAAACCCGGGGTCGTGGAACACAAGGCAAAGATGGAACATAGGATTGAATTTTAGTCAGTTAAAGTCTGACACACCCTTCCGCTATGGTCTAGAACGTTATATACTTTGAATTTTATCTCACCTAAAAAAATGTGCTTTCAAGAATATTCAGCATAAAATTGATTTAAGTTTCTAGGTTAGTTATACATATATTACTCTATACATATTTATAAGCTCAGCAAGATACCACAAATAAGTTTTATGTAAGTCTTTAATTCACTTTAAGTGAATTTATACAAACTCTAAAAAACACACACCCACAGGTGGGATCGCAGTCAAGCACTAGTTTATAACGACTAAAAAAAAAAAAAACTTTTAGACGAATATCTATTACTGTCTTCATATTCACACAAAAACATACAAATAAACGATAAATAACACTTCAAAAAGTTTCCAACGTGTAGTGTGTTCAGTTCTCGTGCAGGCGGGGTTCGATTCCCGTCGAGATCAAACGTGGTAAACACATAAATTGTTCGCGCGTAATTCTGATGATCACGCGAACTAAGCGTGCGCGTGGCGTCCAAGGGGCTCACAACCTTTGGCTAGATATTTCTACAAGGATTTCTTTGATAAAGTGTAAAACACACTTATAAGAAGTGAATAAAGTTGTAAGAAGTAGCTATCTCAGTAGTAGGTACTACTAATCTACGTGATTATATATTTGTTTTTCGGTGGGTAAATCCTCAAATGACCTTTCTCGCGCCGGGTAAAGGGAAAGGAAATATCGGACTGTAATCCGCCTGTATTCTTTCGGTTGCCCTTTGCGATCCAGGGGCACTGTTTTTCAAACACGTGGACGTGAGCTTTAGTTCTGAATTCCAAGATACTAGGTTCACAAACTTTAGATGATGACGTCCTGATATTTCCCTATGATGTAGTGGCTGTAATAAGAGAATTCTTGAGAGTATCTTTTAAGAAAGAAGCCAATTAAATACAATACACTAAAAGTCCTTTAATGGCCAAAGGAACTTGGTGCATAGGTTTACAGTCAGCAGTCATTTTCAGAAAATGCCGAAGAAGTTGTAGATTTCTACAAACACAATTTTTAATGCTTTTTATACAGAACCCCATCCTGAATGAGACAAAAAACCATTTTTTCCAGTCAAACTATAAACTTAACTCAAAATCTTTGACCCCAGTCAAAAAGGTTGGCGACGTCAGCATAGTATATAGTTGGTACACGTGGAGCTATTTGTATGCCGATGCAGGATGAGATACAAACATACAACATACATTCTACATACAACATAAACACAGCAATGTAACTCCATTGACCGGGCATTGTTGATTACATCCAAATTGCGCCCAGTACGTTCTGCAAGTCTTTAATAATCAAAATATTACGATCGTGTGAGATAGAGGTGACTCCTATTTGTATTTAAGCTTCCTATTTTCATGTCAAATTTTGTGACACTTTCACCCATGAAGGATTGATCAACGAACACTGAACGTTTGAAATGATTGGAAATTCCACACTGATATATTGCGGACGGCGAGCAATGGGTAGTGTGCCATCCGGCAGTTCAGTAATCATCCGCGTAGCAAAACCGCTGGGGCCCAGCAGGGTCGAAGCATCTTTTTTATATGTCCAGCTCTGGATGGACCTTTCAGACTTTTTACGACTAACACCTCAGATTATAAAACAAGAAGAGACTAACACCACACTTTGTGTGATCAGATGCCCTTTACGTTGTAGGACTACGGGGTTTTCTTTTCAGAAAATTCGCACGATGATGGAATGTTTGTGGTGCGAGTAATGCTTGGTATGCCAATGGCCTTCCATCGGTCTTAGGACGTAGTGGACAAGTTCCACAGGACAGCACTGAGACAATATAGCGTGAAGTAAAGTGCTACTTACATAGTTTTCGATCATATTAACTAACAAAATAATTTAATATAGCTATGTAAGGTGTCAGTGATATCGGTAGCGTTACCTGAAATGATACCTATTATGATAAGTTTTTATTAATTCGCTGCTAGATATAGGTCCCCCAGAAGTCACCAAATCGACCAGTCCTTGGCGCACTCCAGCACCCGTGGTCATCAGATGTTTCAGTCAACAGATCAATTTCAACTTCAAAATAGAACTTTCAGTTTGAAGTGGCTTACACTAACCACTTCTAAACATTGTTGCAATCTGCTCACTTCAGTTCAGCGCCAACTGAATGATCTTCACACGTGTCAGCATCCTAAAGGGGGATTGTTTTAAAGTGGTAAACGCTCAATCTATTTTATCCGCTAAGTATCTTCCTTGTGGGGTTATTTTTTTTCAAGTATCCCTACTTCATTAGTCATTCTGATGACTTCCATTATCAGAATGACTTCTCCCGCTCCTGCGCTGACTTTTACTGACTAAACCCCACCCCATTTCTTCTTTGCTTTCATTTCAAGGTCCCGGGTTTTCCATCCGGAAGCATACCCATGGCCCCAGAGGCTTCGACCCTGATCTATTTTATCTGCTAAATATCTTCCTTGCTGGAGGCTACCGACGCTACGTTTTCCAGTACAAGGTACACCGATGACCTGATGAGGTTTGTCGGAATCCGATGAATGCAAGACGCACTGGACTGGTCGCTAGGGTGACACTTGAGGGAGGCCTCGGTCTATGTCCAAATAGTAGATGTCAATGTCGATGATGATGACTGTGAATATCTGCCAGACTTCCATCTAGACTCCTGGACAGTAAAAAAACATCTAAAATCAAGAAATGAATAATATCATAACAATGTGACCGCATGATTGGTTCAGTGGTTAAATTCACAGAACATATAAAGAACTGATAATAATTTGTTGCGCTAAAATTTTGATTCGATAATTATATTTTGAATGACCTATTATACGGATAGCTGTTCTGGGTGCATACCTACTCAAGAAATGTACGGAAATAATCCCTAGTAAGGGAAAAAGTATTAAAAATAGATAGGCATACTGCATTATGTATACACATTTTTTTACCCCACAAGGAAACTACCATATAGATAGAAGCCAGTAAATCTGACTCCAGTCTTGCCAAGAAGTACCGTGTTACCCCAGTTAATAGGTTGTGGAGGTCTGGTAGGCAGCCGCTCCTCGTAAAATACTGGTATTCAGCTAAATCCGGCTAGACTGCAAGCCGACCTCAATATAGTTGGGAAAAGGCTAGGCAGATGATGATGAAGGAAACGACCATATAATATTTTATTATGATAATAAACATCTTATTCTGTCACCACTCACCGTGCGCATACACATACCGGGCCAACGCCAATTACCACTAATGACGTCACTCGGTGACGTTTTCATAAGTTTTCTCGAGTTAGAAAACATCGCTATCATTTTGGCGGGCTTAAGATAAACATGTTTTGCTGGATGCAAATAACTGAAGTCGCTCGGATTTTTATCTGTTTTTGAGTGTTTTATTTATTGTCAGACGTATGTACTGATATAAATACTAATTGTTATCGCACTGGTAATTAGTTATTTATATCGTTTTGGTACATTTAGATGACCTTAATAGCATTATCGGTCTTATAATGTACTCGTATCTACTGTTGGCACTCGGAGAGAAAGCTCTCTCTAAGAGACATAATGGGCCGTAATCCACCAAGCAGGCCCATTGGTGGATGTCCCATGTCTTTTACTGCTAATTTATGTACTCGCAAAATTTTCCTTCACCGTTTTGACAGCAGTAATGAAATAATTAGCCAAAGTAAATCATCTTTGGAAGTATTCTTCATTGAATATAGTAAGACAATTTTTTGGACCTTGCAGTAAAACCCCGTCAAGACCTAACTTTAGTAAGATATGTAGCTTCAAGTTAATGACGAGCACGAGTGTTCATCACCAACTACCCATCACGATCGGAAATCGCCTCTTCCAAAGAGCACTAGTTACTGCAAGCGGCTTCGGTTTCTCCATACAAACTTTGGGGTGTGTTTGGAAAATCCTCAATTTATGCTCGCCTACTTCATACCAGAAACCTATTCATAATCTACGGCAAGATAAGCAGGACAATAACATTTGAGTAGACTGAATGGTCTTAGCAACAAAATAATTGTTAGGCTGAGGAGCTAGTCAGGTACGAGGATCCAAATTCATGAAGCCTGAAGATGGCTGATTAACGTACCTAACGGCACGCTGCAGGGAATCCTGGCGTATACGTGAGAGTTTATTTATCGGCTGCGCTGGCGCCGGTCCAAGAGTCTCAGGTGTTCCCAAGCTGATTGGGAAGGAATGCCTAATGCACTGCTATCTGTCTTGTTACGACACTATCTTAACGACTCATCTGCTGGTGAACAAATCATGTTGGTGTGTTCCGAATGGCGGAATTGCTAGACTGCCAAAAATGATATTAGAAAGCATAGTCCGAGCAAAAAACTAAAGCTATATCTCTGCCAAACACGAAAAAACCTATCCTGAACTGTCCAGTTTGACTGGCCTGATCGTCTAGTGGTTAGTGGCCCTCACTGCTATACAGGAGGTCGTGAGTTCGATTTCCACCCAGGACTCATGTCTGTGTGATGATCACGATCGTTTGTTCTATGTCTGGATGTAATTTATACAAAAATGTATTTATATAGAAATATATACTCGTAAGTATGTTTATCACTTATATCTATATTACCCATACCACTAACTCAACTTTGTATGGGACTAGATAGCGTTATGTCAAAGTTGAGGAACAAAAAATAACCTATGCAAAAGATGCTAAAAATTACCGTAAACTAGCAAAATAACGTTGAAAATTTTAACCAATTTGTCAAGAATCCAACAATAAAAATATCTTGAGAATGTAAAGCGTAGCAACTTTGTAATTGCAGCTCTTGTGACGAGTGAGGAGGCCTGCCTTATCTCGCGGAGGAGGAGGAAATAAGCAGCTGTTCAGGACACTCCTCAAGAGCCTCTTCAGCGGGACGAGACCCCGAATTGTTGTTTTTGGCATTTGACACTTTTTTAAGGTGACAGATGGACACTCTGGGCGGCTGACAAGATTTTTTGGAGTTTGAAGAGCTTGTTTTTATGTTGGAAAGTTATTTTTACGTTACTGTTCCAGGAAATTTCACCTGCATCATTGTCATGGTTTGTAGATGTGCGAAAATCTTGTAATATCAATGCTAGAATATTCTGCTAATGTCTTAATTACTCAGATACCCGCGAAACGAGACACAATAGTAAAACAATAACAGCGCGGTCTCATAGGACCGGTTGGGGATTCAAACGTTAATTCTAGCTACGTGACTATGTTCAATATAACACTTCAATTCCAAGTTAGAGAATATTTTTTAATACCTAAACTAATTTCAAATGTGAAAGAGAAATGTCCAATAAATAAAAATCAGTTAACTCGCTACGACATAGGTTTTTCTACAAAACTTAATAACTATCTAATTCTAGTTCGGGGAATCACTTCAGATCGAAGAATATTTATTGTTTTAGAGAATCAACAGTAATTTATTCATTGCCGACGAAATGGAATAACACAACATTTCACGAAAAAAACATGTTGTTGTTCACCTAACAGTTTTCCGGATATTTACGGAGAGATGAATTTAGCTGAAGTGTATCGTAATTGTACTCATATGATGTAACAATTCAATTCATGAAACTTGTTGTATATGTAGGTACGTGTACCTACACATTTCTTAAAAGATTCCACGCTATCCCAGTTACAATGATTATACAACGACGTTTGGCAGACGGATTGGCGACCGCAGTGAGTTATAATTACATCGCCAGTTGTTCTACTGTCCATCGCCCTGTCACCTTTAACCAACCACGACACACAAACATACGGGCCTATTCTTAGCTGGGGACTAGCACAACAAAGGCAAATCTTCCTCAGAACAAGATATTTTAACTAAACGACCGACAAGGACTAATTCTCAACATCTCAGCTCAATTACTGCCCTTCCAATCCATTTTATCCATCCATATCTTTGGCAAGCGTCCAAAGCGCTGTTTTGCGTCCATCGCCGCACGCGCAGCTTTCCCGCGCTATTTTTAAATGGCGGACGCCCGATGTGCTCCGAACAGTGACGGAGATTTACGATCGCTTAATGGCTAATTAATTCGTGGTTAACATGTGTTGGATCATTTCGATGTTTTTGGGTTTAATTGTGGAATTACCTATATTTTTATAAATTAATTCAGGGTTTTTTTACCCGAAGGTGAGGTTAGATACTCTTGTCGGCTTCTTGCTTGTACTCATCATCATCTCAGCAGAAAGACACCCACTGCATAGGCCTGCGCCAAGCATCGCCACAACCGGCGGTCCTGTGCGTCTCACATCCATCGGATTTCCGCGACCCTCGCCAGGTCATCAGTCCACCTTGTGGGAGGCCTTCCAATGCTGCGTCTTCTGGTACGTGACTACCACTCCAGAACCTTCCGTCCAGCATAGCCCTTTCCATTTGCTTGTACTGAATAGCCCCTAATTCCTTTAACGCAATTGTTTTTTGTTCGCGTTTTAATTACAAACATAAGAGTACCGTCTACATACTGGCCCACTTGCCCCACTGTTGTGTTCACACAGAAAATAGAACAGTAAAATTTACCATTATAATTAAGGAAGAACAAATTATCGAATAAATTGTCAATATTTCACTAATAACGAAGTCCCACCAAAACTAATAGCTACTCCAGAATCAACCTTAATATTCAATTTACTAAAATTTATAACATTATGAGGGAAATAATAAATCGTATCAAACTCACTCTGAGGGCTTGTTAACTTTATTTATTTGATTCGCAAACATAATATATTATATTCTTAATACTAATAAAAAAAATAATGTATTATCAATCATCAAACGTGAATAGCGGAAGATAATCTCAATCAATCTGATGTCCTTGAGAATAATAAGGAGGTTATAAATGGACTATAGAAGTAGTGAAAAACATGCGAATAAATTATTTTATCTAAGCCCGTGACGTCAGACTTGTTTTTCCTGGCACGTGCCTTATGTTAGAGATTACGGACGTCATGCCGGCAGTCAGAGGGTAAGCAGAGATGTCAGGGTGATGGATAGAAATTAGTTTCGTGTTATGAGAGACACGCTTTGTAGATACATTTATTTAAATTTACAATGATGTTAGTAGATATAGAGAGACTCGGCATTTTTGCTATCATGTTTGTGTGCGAAAATATGAAAAGAAAAGATAGATACGTAACTCCATTTGCTTTGAGCAAACCATCATAATGTTACTTAAATTTACAATGATGGTAGAGAGAGCCATGGCATTTTTGCCATCATTTTTGTGTGAGAAAATATCAAAAGAAAAAATTGATTGATCGATTGATTGATTGATATATATACTTTATATAATTTTACATGGAGCTTAAGATTAGTACGGTGTTGCAATGGGCGCTCTTATCGCTATAACAGCAATTTTTTACAGACAACCTTTAGATAGATTGACTGAAAAGATTTGCTTTCAGCAAACCATCAAAATATCTTAAAAAAACTCAGCACTATACAAAAGGCAGCTAGATTTGCCAAAATATTTTGACTATTTAAGATACTTTGTGTGATATCATAAATCAATAAACTGACTGCCCAATTAATTAACAATGGCTGACAGCAAATTAATATGTGCCAAAAGATGATTCACGCCATTACAGAGCCATGAATCTTGATGATGCTTAGCTACTAATTAATAGTATTTTAGTAACGAAGCAATGTATTTGGACTTGTCGCCAATGTCAGTGTTTACTGTTTCTAAGAATCACAATGTATTGTCAGGCGTAGGAAGGTAAACTTGTTTTTTTGCTTCTTGGCAAGAGATACTTCAAAAGTTCACGTCGTGACAAAAAGTATTTAATCGTATTAGTCTAAAAGTTCGGTGTCACAAAACTGACCTGGGTATGCCAAATAAAATGCACAAGATTTATTTGTTTAGATTCTGTTAAATTGCATCTCATTTCCACGAAGCCAACCAGTATAATCATCTATCCCCCAAAATGCTGAAACTGAAGTCTACTCTCGTAAATTGTTACAAAATCCTGGCTCTGGCATTCAATTCAATGAGCGCAATCGATAACTGTCCACCTTCTCAATCAGTGCTGCACAATACCGGCTTTCAGACTAGTTGGCAGACTGTCAGTCTGCTGACTCCTCGTGGAGCTGCCACGAGCCCCTCGTAATACGCTGGATACGCATCGGGAAACCCTTGCGTCTGCCATCACGTCTTGAACATTGTTGGCGGTTGGCGAATCACGCGCGGTCTGAGTGCCACACACATGGTTTACGCTGAAAATGTGCCAGACACGCGCAGAATATGTAATTAACAGAGGAGTTTACACAAAAGACGTTTAACTGATCCAATAAAATCACGTTACGTTCACGCGGGGGCCGCGTGAGTAATCATCGACGCTGACTATGAGATAGGATGATCAGGGATAGTTCAGTCAAAAAAATAAGTATCAATAATGTAGGTAGAAGCAGATGTTCAAAGTTTCAATGAGATGGCATGCAAGATTCTTAGTTAATTTTTTTTTATATGAAAGGTCGCGTTTGACCACTCATCTAATGGTACCTAAGCAATGATGTGGCCGACAATGGAGCCCACTTGCTTAGAAGTAACGTATTCAGTCTTAACTTAAAGACCCCTAAGTTGTAGCTGTCAGGAAACGCAGACTCCCGCTGGCTGGGTATACCTCCTCCTTTCATTGCCTCTCTCGTTAGGAAATATTAATGAAAAAAAACCTATGTATTAACGAAAGCTGTACCAATAATAATATACAAAAAACGTTAAAATATTAACACTGTAGCAGGTAGCAGCTCCATCTTTTTCTTTAAAGAAAGTTTCTCGTAAGCTAATTCGTCCAACAATTTATTTATAAACGTCTGTAAATAGCGTCTTAATTATAATCGACACGTGTTTAGCAGTATTTATTTCGACGCGCGCGTGGATGCAATGCTGTCAGAAGTCTCACGGCGGCCATCTTGTTCGCGTGACAATTATGACAGCTCGCGTTTCGTCCGGAATTTATTACAGCTACGCCCCCGAAGACGACTGACGTAACATTCGACTTGTGCGCCCTTCAAATAATTGGAATATTAAAAACAAACTCATTAATTTAAAAAAATCCATCGCTCGATGGAAAACTTCAGTAATTTTTCGGTATTTATGAAGATTGTCTATTTTCTTGTTTCAAAAGTAATTTGGTAATTTGTAGTTGGCAAGGACAGAAACATCAAGATTCTTCAGATGTTCGTCCCGAGTGGGCTTTTAAAGTTAATTGAAGGTCTTTAGTGATATTGGGCTGAAGTAATTTGGCATGATGAATTTTGTATACATTTTAGTTTCAGCCGAATAGGTATTTGAAATTATAAAATCGAAGCTATTTTGTAAGTCAATAGCAAAAAAAAACCGGGCAAGTGCGAGTCGGACTCGCACACTGAGGGTTCCGTACCAATTTATCAAGATGAAAACAGTTCAATTCTCGAATCGAGTCTTAAAGATTTTACAAAAAAGAAAATTTTGTAATGTAACTAAAAATTTAAGGTTTTCGGAATTTTTCCTTTATGTGTGCTATAAAACGTTGCTTCATGCCAAATTTCAAGATTCTAGGTCGACTGGAAGTACCCTTTAGGTTTTGATTCCCTTGCGAGTACTTGCGAGTTTCAAAATATGCAGCTTAAATTGCTGTTTCTTTTGATTGCGTTGACATAGAAGTTTGATTTTGTTACAGCTTAAAGGTATTATAGACCTGAGTATTTGGTATGAATTTCAATTTAATACCTCTACGCGTTTATGAGGAAATGGGTAGTAAGTTTAAAATTATTAAAAAAAAATATATTATGTGATGTAACTAAAAATTTATGGTTTTCGTAATTTTTCCTTTATCTATGCTGTAAGACGTTGCTTCGTACCAAATTTCAAGATTCTGAGTTCACGGGAAGCACCCTGTAGGTTTTGATTCCCTTGCAAGTGTCGAAAATTTGCGGCATAAACGGCTGTATCTTCTGATTGCGTTGGCTTAGAAGTTTGATTTTTTCACAGCTTCAAGGGACAGTAGACTTGAGTAATTGATATAAATTTCAGCTTCATACCTCCACGCGTTCCTGAGAAAAAGGGTCTTGACAGACGGACGGACAGACGGACAACAAAGTGATCCTATAAGGGTTCCGTTTTTTCCTTTTGAGGTACGGAACCCTAATTATCAAAACAACATTATTGAAATGCGATCACATTATAGCTCATCAATTCAGATTGATTCCAAATAACATAAAAACATATTATTCACACAAAATACGAAGAACTTTTAAAAGAGTTCTTGTTGTTTGAAACTTACATTTTTCATGAAGCGCTTTTCAAGTTTTCCTTAATACTTCTGTGTTACATATTCAATTACATTTCCATAATATGATAATGACAGAAGTAAAGAGCTAAATTATTAATATAGGCACTATAGTTGGTGCCGGCGGCTTCGCCCGCGTATAGGTAGAATATTTTCTCAAAAGAACATACCTACTGTTGGAATAAAAAGTTTTCCATCTGCTATTCAAAATGGTCTACACATGTGCCTTTCATCTAAATTCTAATTTTAGTCGCTTCAGTATACCAACCATACACACACACTTAAATCCCACCTTTAAAATATTAGTGCAGTGTATTATGAGAAAATGAACGGAAATTGACATGTGGAACGTCCAGCTACCTTTAGTTTATTGTGCGTACAGCCAATATATACCCTGGCGGAGTCTGTGTTTCCTGATAGCTACAACCCAGGAATCTTTAAGTCAAGAGTGAATAGGTTACTTCTAGGTAAGTGTGCTCCATCGTCGCCCGCATCGTCGCTTTTCATCAGGTGAGATAGCGGTCAAGCGTGAACCTATCAACGATAAAATAAAAGTTTAAAAAGCAAAAAGTCTTTTTATATTAGATGTAATCAGTCAAAAGTATACTTACTTAATACTTATTTACCCAGTTAATGGGTTGTGGAGGTCTGGTAGGCAGCCGCTCCTCGTAAAATACTGGTATTCAGCTGAATCCGGCTTGACTGGAAGCCGACCCGATGATGAGTCAAAAGTATACTTATTTATTTATCTTGTAGTATCTACCTCTTGGTTACCTTAACATTATTTACACATTTACCAAGAACTGAACAAACAACAATCAAAATTCACCCTCCATCCTCAGAAAACTCAGGAAAAACCATCACCGTGACAAATTACAGCGACAATTAAACATTAAAACCTGGTTCTGGAAAGTCCGTGAATCGTGGGCACAAGAGGACATCATTGTAATGTGGCATGCATTATGGAGGCAGCACCTCCTGATTGAATATTGAGATGGATGCTCCGGCCCTGTGGCTGGTACTAGCATTAGCAACGGGTGCAAGGAACTGCACACGTGAGCCTGGTGAGTTACGAGGAGCATTTGCATTTTGCACACTTGATGGATTGGTCTTACGAAGCGAGCTGACTTTAAAGTGGAACTTTAAGGTGATGTTCCAGAGTAGCCTTAATAATTAAAACGTTTTATCCTATTTTTCCCGAACAGGTGAGTGAGGATTGTCACTCACTGGATGCCTGAGCGAGACACGTGATTAAGTTCATCATGTTGTGTGTGTTTTGTTAGCTCTGATCATGTTCCCGGGGCATACTTGGCCAGAGAGCGCTCAACATAGTGAGGCTTAGAAGGTGAATGGCTATTCTTGAGCAGTGAGACACAACATAGGCTATTAAAAAATTAGCTATTTCATGAAAAGTGTTTCGGTAGAGTAAGCTGAAAAGAGAATTTTATTTATGGTTTCTTGTTGTTTGTGTATATGTATCTTGCTTTATAGTTACTTAATTCAAGCCATGACCATGCACGTGAAATCCTACAGCTTCCGACCGACCTCATTACCCCCTACGGTATAAACCAAGCTTGATACACAGATCTGAAGAACAGTTCTTCTTCAAAGTCGGTTAAGGGCCATTACCCGTTAACGCCGAGTGACGTCACATGCCCACGGGTAGCACACCGCACGCCACTTGACGAATTGCACACGAATATGCTGATGTAAGTTTGACTACTGACAGAGTGACAATAGTCATCTCTCACTCTTGATGGCTCCCTGGGTAATCTACACTAATATAATAAAGAGGTAAAGTTTGATTTTTTTGTTTGTATGAGGTAATCTGTGGAAGTACTGGTCCGATTGCTAAAAAGTTTTCACCAATAGAAAGCTGCTGTATTCCTGAGTGACATAGGCTATATTTTATGTACGCGGGCGAAGCTGCGGGCTAAAGCTAGTTTATTTATATTATTAATAATATTTAAGTTAATTAATAATATTTAATATTTAAGTAAATATAATATTTAAGTGGCAAAGGCGAATTAGTTTTTACTGATAAAGTTGTTTTGCTACGGACTACGAAACCCTTTGTGCACGAGTCTGACTTGCACTTATTTTTTTTTTGCGATGAGACGTGTCAGACTAAAACCCACCCTTGTTCCTTCTTTGCGTTCCAGGGAATCTTCGTCTACTGATATACATATACATACCTCCTTCTAGCATCAACAAAAACATATAATTTAAGATAAAAAACCCTTGCAGACTTGCCTTGTTGTTGCTGGAGACGCAAGCGTGACTAATTAATGACAGGGTATAATCCCCAGAATCCCCAGACAGGTAAGATAAGATAATAATATAACACAACTATCAACAACACTATCCGGTCACAAACTAAACAGAGCTGGTGCTATGGCTAGGCACTAGACAACTGATAAACATACTTATCTACTCGTAGTTCTATATTCAATACTAGCTTTAGCCCGCAGCTTCACCCGCGTACATAAAATATAGCCTATGTCACTCAGGAATACAGCAGCTTTCTATTGGTGAAAAATTTTTAGCAATCGGACCAGTACTTCCACAGATTACCTCATACAGACAAAAAACAAACTTTACCTCTTTATTATATTATTGTTGATTGTAGATAAAATTACAACTAACTACCTAGACACAGAACAAATGATCGTGCTCATCACACAAACATTTGTCTTGAGAATCGAACCCACAACCTCCGGCATAGCAGGCAGTGCCACTACGAGTAAGCACTAGACCTACAGGCCAGTCAAAAGATGGCTGGTAGGTTAATTGTTTATTTATTTATTTAAACTTTATGTACAGTGGTGGTGGTGGTAATCTTACAAATCGGAATTAGTCGTCAAACTGATATAATTTTTTTTTTAATTTGGGGAATTCTAGGACTCTTTATTTTACAGGTATGAAAGTCGCATCCTCGACATTTAACTAAAGCTGAAGATCATATGTAACGTAGAGTTCACACACGCTTAGTTGTATACCTAAACAGGCATTAGACTGGAATCCTCAAGGGAAAGGAAGCGCCGTTCTTGGCAAACCTGGTGACACCGTCTTAGAAGTGGCCATCGGACTAACATGGAGCGAGGTAAAGCGTAAAGCTCAGGACTGTAAGCGATGGGTGACTACTGTCAAAGTCCTCTGCCCCAGCTAGGAGACATAGAATCTTAAGTCATCATCTGCCTAGCCTTTTTCCCAACTATATTGGGGTCGGCTTCCAGTCAAGCTGGATTTAGCTGAATACCAGTATTTTACGAGGAGCGGCTGCCTACCAGACCTCCACAACCCATTAACTGGGGTAACACGGTACTACATGGCAAGACTGGAGACATAGGACCTTAAGTAAGTCATGAAAATACAAAACATGAAAACACAAGTATACCTAATGTAATCAGATAAGTACTTCCAAGAAAGTGGACCAAACCAACAGCTTTCTCTACAGTTTTAATAAGGATAGCTATTATAATTACAAAACAATCGATTTGTAGTCACAGCACTCCTCAAGTTATTTTATAACATGATTCTTCTATTTATATTAAGTTACTATAAAACGCTCTCTTGAATGTATATGGCTGTTAATATAAAACCACATGAAAGAGATACCTGTTTTATTTTTAAATGAGAATTATCGTGCTAAGTTATCTATACTAATATTATAAAGAGGTAAAATTTGTAAGTTTGTATGTTTGTAAGTTTGTAAGTTTGTATGTAGGGGGTAATCTCTGGAACTACTGGTCCGATTTGAAAAAATCTTTCAGTGTTAGATAGCCCATTTATCGAGGAATGCTATAGGCTACGGCCCACGGTAGTAACGAAATGCGGGTGATACCGCAGGGAACAGCTAGTTCATTAATATTCAAGTGCGGACTAATGAATGAGAAACAAAAAGTAGCTGTCATCACTAAAAGATTACTATGATATTCTAATGCAAACAGCTTTTAATTTTTTTTTTATAGAGCCGACTCTATTCCCATTGCAAACACTAACAAAAAAACTAAAATCCTGTATCGACAGAAACGACTATCTGGAAAAACGATTTAGTTAGATCCTGCAAAGAAATAGCTTGTATGAGGTTCATGACGTCCTGCCTGAAAAACACCTTCTATTCGTGTCGACGGTAAACTCCTTGGATTTTTTGGGCCCAATGAGAGTTACATTATCTGCAACATCGATGGCAGTCATTAAGCCTTCCAAACTGTGTATTTTTGTGGCACTTGGGGTACTCCAACAAAATGATGATGATGATTTTGAAAACCCGACGCCCTGGAACGAAGGCAAAGGCAGTTTTTTAGCCAGTAAATCTCTGACACGCCCTCCTGCTCCGCCCTGGAGCGGGAGAAATGATTCTGATGATATTCTACCTAAAAAGGGTATACCTATTAGGTCCTGTGCTTAAATTACAAGTCTCCTCAAACACTCTTTCCGTGGACATGATACTAAGTAAACAACCTGTTTACCCCCCTCACATCCCCTCGTGTCACAAGACACTTCTAATTATCTACTAATTATTAACAAACCATTGTTAGTATTTAAATGCTAAATTATTCAATGGTTACTTTATTTTTTCCGAGTCCTAGCGACCTCGATACACAGTGTTGTAATTTTTTGCATGATAAAGTAGCGATTGTACCGCTGCATATTGTTAAAATGTTGTTTTACGCAGAAAAACAATATTACTTTTTAGATATATTTTTTGTTACCTTACTTAGGAAATATGTTTATTGTTTAATTCATGAATCCCCGACCGGTCTTATAGGACCGCGCTGCTATTGTCTTACTATTGTGTCTCGTTTCGCGGGTATTGATAGGTTAAGCCGAAATACGTCCACAGCCTGTCGGTCCTGTGCATCTCGCAATCTCGTAAACCTCACCACCCCAGTAGACCACCTTATTAGAGTATTTCATACGCTGCGTCTTCCAGTACGCAGTCACCACCACCAGTCTTTAACCATTTTAAAATGACCGGTTACGGGGCTGCCCCGTTCCTGAAGTGCATCAGGTATGTTCAGAGAGGCCTTCCCTAAGTGTCGCCACAATGAATAATCCTGTGCGTCTCGCATCCACCGGATTCCCGCAACCCTTACCAGGTCATTGGTCCACCTTTTTGGAGGCCTTCCAACGCTGTGTCTTTCGGGACTAATGTCGCTACTCCAGCCTCAACGGTCATCTCTTAATAAGCTAGTGCGCCTCACCATCAACGATTGCATCACTGCTTATCATCAGGTGGGATCGCAGTCAAGCACTAGTTTATAACAATTAAAGAAAAAACTGTTCTGCGAGCAATGTATAGAAATTTGCATAGAAAAATATAGGTATATGCATACAGTTTTCAAGAAGACAATATTGGACACATTGTATTTGTAAATTTAACATACCTACCATCTACCGAAATCCCATTAAAACTACGTTAGGCAAGTAAACTGCACCAGTAGGTACTAGGCAGGATGATCTCATTGCTTAAAATACTATGTTAATGTTAAAATACAAAGTAAATGATAAAAACAAGTCGCGAAAACATCCTAGACCTGTTGTGTATGGAAAAACATTGAATTTTTAATATAGTCATGTTTATCTAGCAGAAACTCACATAAATTACATTACAGTAGCAGTTTTTTATTTGTTGCTATCTGAGGCCGGACTTGTGTGTGCATTTCGTTAGGTTTTATTTTTGTATATTATAAAAGTGAGTCCGATTGCACAAAGTGGAATCGATTCATATTATTTTATGGCGAGTTGATAAGATGGTGAGGGCTGTGAAAGTCTGATGGATGCGAGAGGTATAAGAACGGCTGGTGTGGCTGCGCAGGGTTAGGCGCTTATTCAGCTAGATGATTGTCATAATGATGATGACGTATCCCATATTTCCGCGACCTTAACCATGATTCTCCTGCGGTTATCTTAATTTCTGATGTGATTATCGGGAATCCAATGGATGCGAGAAGCACTGAACCGGTTGGGGGAGGGCCAATGGTCAGTGACTGAAATGAATAATGATCCCAAATTCTGTCTTGTGTGTTTATATTTCATTTATACATCGATCAAGTCGTTTTCATAGCAAACTTACTATAACAACTGAAAAAAGTAGGGACAATAACAAGCATTGAGAATCTTACCTTTTTCTTTTTTCACAATCTTAAGCCTTTATGTTCTTGTGAGCTGGATCCGTGATCACGTCATCTTTCACACAGTCTTCGTCGTTAATAGGTTTACGTACAACAAACAACTTCTACCTACATACCTACACTGCTTGTACCAGTTATGTAGATAGTGATATTGTCAGTATGTCCTTAGTTTAGTTGTATAAAAGAAGCAAATGTGTGGTAAAGTGAACTGCGAAAGGCTCACGAGTGAGCAGACGTAGCTGAGTTTGGCGGCACGTGCACCGCTCATCATAATGTTGGTAGGTATACCATCATGCCTGCCTGCAGAATATGCAGTCCTGGTGACACCTAAAGGTGATTTGAGAAGGGAGTAAATACAGTGGACGTCTTCGACACGTGCGCCGCTTAGCATAATGTTGGTATACCTTCATGCAACCACCTGCAGAATATGCTCTCCTGGTAGCAGCTAGCTTTTTTTTTGGAAGGGGAATAATCATAATGACTTCTCCCGCTCTTGGGCAGAGCGGGAGGGCGTGTCAGACTCTTCCTGACTAAACCCCACCCCGTTCCTTCGTTGCCTTCGATCTGGGGGACACGGTGAACACCTTTCAGATTTTCCGTGTTCCCCAGAGGCTTCGGCCCTACCGGACCCACAGTTTGCTGACATCTCCTTGAGGCGCGTGGAACAGAACGCGCCCTTGACGACTAGGCTCAGTCCAGGTTATTACCAGACTGCCGGACGGCGAGCTACCCACTGCTCGCCGTCCACAGCAGCCCGCGGCAACTTATAGCTAAGGTGATGTGAGACGGGAGCAGACACGGCGGACATTTGCGACACAAGCGCCCAGCATAATGTTGTCATCTCGTAAACACCTGCAGAAGATGCGCTCCTGGTAACAGCTAGCTAGAGATAATGTAAAACACAAGAGGCTCACATCAGTGACACGTGCGTACAGCATAATTTTGCCATCACGCAGCCACTTGTAGAATAATTATGCTCTCCTAGTAACAACTAGCTAAGATTATGTGAGACGGGAGCGGACACGGCCAACATTTGCTACACGGGCGCTTCAGCACACTTAAAGCTGTATTACCATTATGCAGCCACCTGCAAAACATGCTCTCCTGGAAGCAGCTCGCTAAGTGATGTGAGACGGGTGCAGTAGACACGGTGGACATCTGCGAAACTGTGCCACTCAGCATAATGTTGGTATACCTTCATGCAGCCACCTGCAGAATATACTCTCCTGGTAACAACTAGGTAAGGTGATGGCGGGGGCAGACACGGTAGACATCTGCGACAATTACGCCGCTGAGCATAATGTTGGTATACCTTCATGCAGCCACCTGCAGAATATGCTCTCCTGGTAACATCTAGCTAAGTTGATTTGAGACGGGAGCAGACACAGTGGACGTGTTCGACACGTGCGTCGCTTAGCATAATGTTGGTATACCTTCATGCAGCCTCCTGCAGAATATGCTCTCCTGGTAGCAGCTAGGTAGGATGATGAAAGGCGAGAGCAGACACGGTGAATATCTACGACACGTGCGCTGCTCAGCATAATGTTGGTATACCTTCATGCACCAACTGCAGAATATGTCCCAATATAATGTTGTCATCTCGTAAACACCTGCAGAAGATGCGCTCCTGGTAACAGCTAGCTAAAGATAATGTAAATCGCAAGAGGCTCACATCAGTGACACGTGCGTACAGCATAATTTTGACATCACGCAGCCACCTGCAGAATAATTATGCTTTCCTAGTAACAGCTAGCTAAGGTGATGTGAGATGGGAAGAGAGTCAGTGGACTTCTACAATATATAGCATGATGTTGTTACTATCAATCAACCACCTGCAGAAAATGCGCTCCTGGTAACAGCTAGCTAGAGATAAGTTGGAAACGCGAGCGGACTTGGTAGACATCTGTGACACGTACGCTGCTTAGCATAATGTCGTTATACCGTCATGCAGTTCCTGCAGAAGATGCTCTCCTGGAAACTCTAGCGGACTTGACGGACATCGTATCAGACACGGTGAACCTCCTACGACTCTAGCACGCAGCATAATGTTACCACCAAGGAACCAAATGCAAAATATGCTCTCCTGGTAACAGCTAACAGGACATTATATGAAACGCGAGCGGACTTTGTTGACACCTGGGACACGTGCGCAGCATTATATTACCAGAAATCAAGCACCTGCAGATGACATGCTCTTGGTAACAGTACTAGTGGTAAGTATAGGTAATGTTTCTATCAGACAGCCACTTGCAGAAGATGCTCCTGGCTGCTACTGATAACTTTATAATTTTAAGCGGATTCAGAAATATTTATAAACTTTTTTCTAATTTCATCTCTTTATAGCACTTTTTCTGGCTTACTTTCTCAAGAGCTAACAACTCACAACGGAAAACCTACAAAAAGTCTTCAGATCATTTAATTTTATAAAACCGACTTATGGAACTGCCAGTGCCCACAAAACAAACGCTAATGTTGTTAAAGTCTCCTTGTTAATATTTTCAATTTGAGCACCATAATTACTTACATCGATTTTTGGTTGATTTTGATGTTCCAAAATATCGTACTTGAAACAGACAAGTGGGGAAGGAAATACATACAAAAACCGTCCTTAGCAACAGCCTAGGATGACAACACCACTATCTTACATATTTTCCTCCGACATGACCTTCCTGCCTCGTCGCCACAACAGCCGTAGACGAATACATTACAATACGATGCGTGCGTAATGCCGGGTCACGGCAGGACACCGCGGCACCTGCAGCCACTAGGGTGACACGCTCGAGGCGGGATACAGGACTGACCTGGAAGAATTTATGAGAGAGTACATTGTCATGTTATCTGTTCATCGCTGCGTCTTTACTGGTAAAGATAGCCTAAGGCATTAAGAAAGAAAGGATTTAAGATTTTTATCATAATCAAAAAATATATCAATTAAGTCACCATTATATTTTTATAATGCATAAAGTTTTATTCACGGTTGACAGTTAATTACTAAGACAAGACAACGTCTGTCTGTTCAGCTAGTTAGTAAATGAATATTTTATTTTTATTGTTTAGAAGGGCAATGTACCCAAGAATATTACTGATGACCTTAATCTTTTTTAAGGCGAGAAATCTCGTTATGACTTTTCCCACACTGGATGGAGCCCAGGGTGCGTCAGGGTTTAAGTGACTAAAACCTGCCATTCCTCCTCGCTCTGGACAGTGGCTTGAGTCAGGGTCTGACACAGGAGGTCGCCGCAGCCGATTGCCCCCACGAGGAAACGGCAGTGCTCCGCCCAAGCGGGGTACACCTAAACCTTACGCTCCACCGTGTGTCATTAGAGGATTTCCCATCTTATCTCTAAAAACAAAATAAACAATTAAACAGAATTAAAAGATCCGGTTATTTAATTTAAGAAATAAGGGATTTCCACTGTAGCTACAAAAAACCTGTACCTATTACCGAACAGTTTTATAATTCTTCTTTTACAAAGCCTTATTTATCTTTCTTATCTAACACATAATACCACTCAGACACCAAACACGTAGAATTTAAAATTATAGCCGCACAAACATCATAAAACCGTGTGTCGTAAGCTAACCATACAATTTATGCCATATACCATACTTGGAGGGCCATAAACCAAAAACTGATGTTAAAAAAACCGCCTTGAGTTACGCAAGCGCACGATAATATCTTATAAATCAGAATCAATAATCATTTAAGAGAGGAATCGTTTTGTTTGTTTGTTTGTGGTCATATAAAGAGGCTTATCGGTACTGGAGGCGTTATGACGGCTATAAACTTACGGTGTGAGCAGGAGTACAGGTTTACTTATGAAAGTACAGTGGGTGGCCAAATTATTAGGGACAGTACCTGATTTTCATAGATTAGTATCAACTTTGATAGCATTTTGCAGGCAAATGGTTGGTTGTAGGTCCGGCTAATATTTTTTATTTAAAGACTTTATTGATTGAGTTAATAAAAACATAACATTTGAAATCAAATTCTTTTATGTATTTTTGAAAAAAACAGATACGTAATACGATGATTTCGAAAAAAGTCACCAAAGTCATAAATCTCACTTTTTAAGCTAACCAACGGATTTATATAAGATTTTTTTATTTCGTATTATTACTGATATCAGTTTTATAATTTTTGATATAAAGCAACATTGTGAGATCGCGCCATTTTTTTTAAAGTGATATTTTTTAACTTTGTTGACTTTTTTCAACATTTGGTGAATATTTGGATCCTCTTGCTGGTGAAAAAAATAACACCAGCTGATTGTAGCTCTCATTAAAGAGTGGCTATTATACCAGAAACCTGCTACAGAAAGCCAGAACTTGAATAGAGAGCATACCTCGATAAATGGATGCTGTCACAAAATACTAGCAATATTCATCCATCTTATTACGTATCTTTTTTTTTCAAAAATATATAAATAAATTTGACTTCCAATTTGATATTTTATTATCTCAATCAATGAAGTCTATAAATAAAAAATATTAGCCGAACCTACAACCAACCATTTACCTGCAAAATGCAATTAAAGTTGATTATAATATAAGAAATTTAGGTACTGTCCCTAATAATATGGCCACCCATGGTATATAGTTTTGTTTTTATTATTGATAGACTCGCGCTTGACCACTATCGCACCTGATGGTAAGCGATCGACGATGGAGCACGCTTGTCTAGAAGTAACCTTTTCACTCTTGATTTAAAGACCCCTAGGTTGTAGCTAGTGCGGTGGACTGGCAGGGATTGTATTAAGTGTGCCTTTGTTAAGGTATAGAAATGTGTTTTTAATCTATATACACGAAAGTTTGTATGTCTGATGAAAAGTGGTCTTAGTTACTCTTGATAACATCGGCTATTTCAGCACGTGAAAGTCTTGTCAATATAGGTCTAGCTGTTTCGAAGATAAGCCGGAATAAACAGAGAAACACTTTATAGGTATCGAGTACATATTTCCATAAGTATTTAGTAAAAAAATGTTTAGGTATATTACAAACAGACTTCTTTTTTACGTAGATGATGTATTCAAAAGCCTCATTCCGATCTCTAGCATCCTAATAAACTAGTGCGCCTCACCATCAACGATTGCATCACTGTTTACCATCAGGTTGGATCGCAGTCAAGCACTAGTTTATATAATTTTTGACAGAAATAGAGCGATGGAAACCTTGCCGCTCATCATCCTCTCTCCTCCTTTTTTCCTTCGCTATTCTTATTTTTGTTCTTTAAACTTCCTCTGTAATCCTATATATTCATAACTCTTTCAGTAACATGCGTTTTATTTCTTCTTCTTCACGTTTCCTTTTAACTTTTCAGTCACTAGCGACACTTTAAAACTCATAAAAACGAATAAAGAAGATGATTATAAGTTTTAAACGCTTTAATTTAGTGATTGAATGTTCTACGTGACCCTTATTTTAGTATACAACATGTAACATAATTAACGCACATACTCTTGGAGGGACATTGTACTCATCATTATGAACAACTTTTACTATGGCACTAAACCTGAAATCGAGAAAAAATAATCAGCTGTTCCCTACATTTATGTTCGCATAGTTCGTCAAAATTATGTTACATGTTGTATATGTAGGCATGAACCTACATAGTTACTAAGCAATCAAAGGATACGAGTAGGTCAGTCAACCACAGTCAATTGCGTACAGGGACCATAAAACGAAGTGCCACTATACTGGCCAGAGACTCGAGTGTAGTCTATGGCGGCCAGAGATTGCGGACGAGGCAAAGGCGTGGCCCACTCTGCCTGCTCGTCGTTAACTACATCTGGAACCCTTACTAAGGGAAATCTCACTAAACGATCTTAAATTTTACCTGTATAGTTGTACGATCACATAAATGAAGTAGCTCTTAATAAGCTAGTGCGCCTCACCATCAACGATTGCATCACTGCTTACCATCAGGTGGGATCGTAATCAAGCACTAGCATATAACAATTTAAAAAACATGTTCTATTTACTCAGTGAATTTTAAGCAGTGGTTGACTTTCGAAAAGGAAACCAGGTTCCTGAAACGCAAGGCTAAAAGGAACATAGGAGTGGTTTTGGTCAGTAACAGAATCCCAGTCTGCCTTAGAGTGGGAGAAATTATTGGATGATTTTCCACCTATAAACCATACATCATCTGCCTATACGATAATACTCGTAGCTTTTTTTTGAGGAAGGGGAATCATCAAGATGGCTTCTTCCGCTCTTGGGCCGAGCGGGAGGGCGTGTCAGACTTTTACTGACTAAACCCCACCCCGTTCTTAAACCTCGTAGCTGCCGTCTTTGTTAATCAAGTTTATTCTATTAATTAACTTACGATTTTTTTGCTTTTACTCTGCACCTATACGTGATACAATTTACTTATACGAGATACAACGTACTTATACGAGATAACTCGTACTTAGGCTCCAGAAATATTAATACTTTCATTAGAGATTTTCTACGACCGAATAGAGGTCGTAGAAAACTTCTCGAGGCTCGAGCATTTGAGAAAAAATCTTTTAGAGATATTTCATATGTTAATAAAAATAATTAAACACAAATAACATAGCAATCTGGCAAATAATTAATTTTATTGACTAAATTCCAATGGTTTTTTATGATTTAATTCGCCATGTTTTTTGTTTAGCTTATGAGTTTCCCTAAGTAAGTACATATTCCTTTTTGCAACTTTATGGAACTTATACCGAGTTGTCCGCTAACTTTGTACTGCAGGATTGTTCTATAGAATTATCGTAACCATGGAACGTGCTTAACGCCCGTTTTCAATAACCTACCGCAGTTCATAGATAGATAGCTATCCCCGATAAACAGTAAGATTCTATCTATCAATCCATCCAACTCTCTAACTTTGTGCACTCTAATTCACTAATTAGCCCTCTGCAGTCTGGGTTCAGGCCTGGGCACAACACTGTTTCCGCCCTCTTTAAAGTGACTGGCGATATAAGGGCAGGATCGGAAGACACCAAAGTCACTGTACTAGTGCTGGTTGATTTCTCGAATGCCTTCAATACCGTCAGTCACGATATTCTGTTAGCCATTCTTTCCCATTTGATGGTATCTTCTGAAGCAATTGGATGGTTCACCTCATACCTTCAGGAACGCCAGCAGTCGGTGCACGCTGGAGACGCTTCTTCTCGCTGGTGTGATCTGGCAACTGGCGTCCCTCAAGGCGGCATTCTTTCTCCTCTTTTGTTTTCCATTTTTATTAATCTCATTACTTTCGTCCTTCAGTGTGCGTATCATCTGTACGCAGATGACCTTCAGTTGTACTGCCAAGGGGGGGTCGATGAGATAACAGACGCTATCGAAAAGATAAATACTGACTTAATGGCCATTAAAACCTGGGCTGATAGATTTGGTGTTGCAGTGAACCCCAATAAGTGTCAAGCGATCATCATTGGGAGTTCTCGAAGCATCGCCAAAGTTGATACAACAACTTTGCCACC
Organism: Mythimna separata; assembly: GCA_030763345.1. Taxonomy (NCBI): domain Eukaryota; kingdom Metazoa; phylum Arthropoda; class Insecta; order Lepidoptera; family Noctuidae; genus Mythimna; species Mythimna separata. The sequence continues at coordinate 20,665,036 of CM061187.1, read as the reverse complement.
GGTTCTGTTCGACTCTACGGTAGTTCCTTTTAGCACTGACGTGAAGGACCTGGGTTTACGCATCGACAGTACCCTGAATTGGCGGACTCAAATCGTCAGTGTTAGTCAGAGGGTTACGGGAGTGCTGCGGGCTCTGTATAGACTTAAAAACCTTTTGCCATCGAACACGAAGGCAATGCTTGTACAGACCCTTATTTTCCCCATCATCGATTATGGTGATGTGTGTTATTAGGACCTGAATGCAGATCTCCTCAATAAACTTGACCGTCTTCTAAATTACTGCATTCGATTCGTTTTCAATCTGCGCAAATATGATCATGTCTCTGCACATCGGCTGCTTCTGAAGTGGTTGCCCATACGTCAGCGCAGAGAGCAAAGGGCGCTCACTACCCTATTCTCGTTTCTCAATTCGCCCAATTCCCCTAGTTATCTAGCCCCTCACTTTCAATACATTTGCGCAAACCACAATAAAAATCTACGCTCTTCTCATAATCGTCTTCTACTATGTCCCACTCATCGCACTGACTTCCTTCACTGTTCTTTCTTTGTTCAGGCTATTTCACTGTGGAATGCGCTTCCCCAAGAGGTCAGGATGGTTACAAGCCGATTAAGATTTAAGATTGAGGTTCGCAAGCATATTTGTAAGAAGTTGGCAGTAGTATCGTCACAAGGTTAATGTTTATCACATTATCGATTTGGACCTATTTTCAGAGTATTTATGTATATGTATGTATATTAAATTTATTGAATTCTGTATATATATTTATATTGTATTTATTCATATTATCAGCGATTCATTTCTTTAATACAATATTTCTCAATTTTTTATTGCACCTCCCACTAATCTTCTCTGCATCACCCAAAGGTTGACTGGTAGAAAATGCCTACGACATTAAGTCCGCCTTTGTACGTTTTGGGCATAAAGTATAAAAAAAAAAAAATCCAGAACTTTGGTAGGAAATGGTATCCATCGGTAGGTTATATGAAAGCAAGTAAGGGCAAAAAGATAGATTTGTTTATCTTTAGTAGCTGCAAATGTAGATAGATGCTTATTAAAAACGGGCGTAAGTCCGTAAAAGTCTGACATTGCAAAAAATACAGAGTTGCTTCCGGAGTACAACTGAGTTCCGTGGTTTTGCTATGCCACCTTTTCGACCTTTTCTGTTCAACAATGACATACGTATTGTTTTTAATGTTAAATGACGCGTCACTATTGTTTTAAATCCTCGAGTTTGATTCGTCAAATGCTGCCTAGTTTGATTTCCTTTCGAATGACATAATTAACGTATTTTGACAATAAATTACTAACGTGGTGTTATGAGTAGTAGATATTTATACCAACTAGCTCCCTAACTCTTTCGCTCGCTTTTAGACCCAAGAACGGTAAGGGTAACTGGAGGAACACAAATGTGGTTTCAGTCAGAAAAAAAATCTAATACGTCCTCTCGTTCCACAGAGAGCCGGAAGTTATTGAATGCTTTCCCTCCCACCTTAAAAAAATGGCTCACTAAAAATTTTATGCTAAACTAACTGATGTTTGTTTAACCTATCAATACCCGCGAAACGAGACACAATAGTAAGACAATAACAGCGCGGTCACATGAGACCGGTCGGGGATTCATGAATTAATACTGAAAAAAGACCCCTAACTTTCAACTAAGTATTTAGTTTTGTTTTCATCTTAACTATATTCTATGTTCTGTAGAACACGACAACATAAACCATTCAAAATGTAAAATTATGCAAACGTTGTAAGTGTTATTGATACGATTTCCCGGATATGTATTAATTAATAGCCATAATGTACGTTTGTTCAGAAGCCAGGGTAAACAGAGGAATGTGGGGGGCAAATAGAGGGGGGATCTAATGGTGGCACATCACTGGGATGTAGGTATTGATCCGGTCATGTAGTGACGTTTATGGCGTAATCAACTCATAATTCATGAAGCCTCTGATTTGTGGGGAACAGGAATTATTGATGATAAGTTGCTTGATCGAGTATAAATGGATATCACGTTAGTGAATTCTCGATGACGTAGATTCGTTTTGTTTGTTGGAAATGGTTCCGTGATAGAATTATTAATGAGTTGCTGTCTCTGAAGATACATTATTCTTGTAGGTTTTATATCTCAAAAAAAAAACGCAACCCTCATAGGATCACTTTGTTGTCTGACTATCAGTCTGTCTGTCAAAATCCTTTATCTCAGGAACGCGTGGCGGTTTCGAGCTGTAATTAAAAAACATACCTACTCGAGTCTACAGTCCCTTCAAGCTGTAAAAAATCAATTTTCAGAGTTAACGAAAAAAAAAAAGGTAGTTTATATTACAAAAACAGACAATCTCAAGGTAATCAAAATACATAGGGTAAGTACTTCCCGTTGACCTAGAATCTTGAAATCTGGCTCAAAACAAGGTCTTACACCACAAGTATAGGAAAAAAACTGTACATTTGCAGATACACCTCATAATTTATTTTTTTTCTATTCGAAAAAATCTTCGGAACTCGATTTGGGAGTTGAACTGTTTCCATAGGCAAGTTTTTACGCAACCCTAAGTGAGCGAGTCTGACTCGCATTCACCCGGTTTTTTATTTAAAAATGACTCGTAAATTACTTCTACTAATTTAATCAAACAAGTTGTCAAGCCTATACTACACAACCTGAACACTAAGCCAAGACCTATTTCCCCCACAACTCAACGTGCACAGCACCACTTACACCAGTCCTCCAACACAAGTGACTCCACACGGTCTGAGCGACCCTCCTGCGCGGTGGGGTCTGAGCGGCCCTCGGCAGGTGGGTCTCCGCGACCCCTCGTGTGGTGCTAAGCAGTTGTAGCCTCGGGCTGGCTGCTAATTGTCACCACTTGACTCCCCTCCACACATGTAGGTACTGTACTCCACAGTTGTCATTAAAAGTCCCTCTATGTGTGGTAAGTAGTAGGTTGAATGTATGTATGTGTGCTATGAGGGTGTGAAAATGTAAGAGCGTAATTAGAAGCTTGTTTCATATTAATGGTTGGACGGCACATGACTTTGTAGAAGAGGAAAGTTAATTAAGGCTGAAGAGTAATAAGTAAGTAGGAGATGGTTTGGGCACGTTTTCAAATAAAAACTCATCGAATGCAGGCTTTTTTTGAAATACCTATACAAATAGTCAGAAAAACTTTAGGTAGGTATCTACTTCTTAAAACAAAGCACGCAAACAAGTTTTATTTGAGAAGATAAATTATCTAAAGGAACACCATAGAATGAACAAGAAAAAAATCTCAAAAAACGAAGTCGTAAAATACAGCAAAACGAAGTCTGCTGACCACTCTACAAATACCTATTATTTCTTAAAGCTAAAACCATGTGTGCCCAATCTTTAACAGCAAAACACATCAAAGGCAGCCAGAAAAACAAATCTTAAGTAGGAAGCAAATCCAATCCAGTTTCCAGCCAACATACAATACACTCTAGTGTGTACGTTCAGATGTAAACAAAAAACTTTCTTGTTTAGCAAAAAGCGCGTAACACAGATACCCGTATGGTGGGTAGGCAGTACTGTAGCAGTACCGAAATAACACGGAGGAAGCATGGTGGGGCCTGCGTGATGCGGAGCAAGCAGGCCAACATTCTACATAGAGCGCTGTTGTGTTGCGAGCAAGAGTGGTGCCTGGCAGAAGAGGTAGCGGGGAGGGTTGTGAGGTATCTGAGTGCAAAGTCCCGGGAAGGAAAAGGGAGTATCAAATATTCTGTATATAAAATCATTGTACCCTGTGTTTACAAAATTAATAAATGAATTGAATTGATTCTCCAACCAGAGTGTGTTGCCAGTGATGACATATGGCTCGGAAACGCGGTCGCTCACAATGGGCCTCATCAGAAGGCTTAAAGTCTCCCAAAGAGCACTGGAAAGGGCTATGCTCGGAGTTTCCTTGCGCGATCACATCAGAAATGAAGATACCCGCAATAGAAGTAAGGTTACCGACATAGCCCGAAGAATCGCCAAACTTAAGTGGCAGTGGGCAGGCCACATTGTTCGTAGAACGGATGGTCAATGGGGACGGACCACGCGACCACGTAGCGGAAGACGAAGTGTTGGAAGGCCTCCCACAAGGTGGACCGATAACCTGGCGAGGGTCACGGGAATCCGATGGATGCGAGACGCACAGGACAGGTCGTTGTGGCAACGCTTGGGGGAGGCCTATGTCCAGCAGTAGATGTCTTTCGGCTGAGATGATGATGATGATGATGTCGCTATAAGCACATGAGTAAAAACTGTTGATAACCAATTTTGATTTGGCACATTCATAGTTTATTTCAGTGGTGAAAAATAACATTGTTTTTTACCAGGTATTTACGGAAACAAACGTTATTTTATCGGAGGTCAAGCTAAGTGACCTCGGAGCTGCATAACAACTGTAACTCTGCAGGTCACGTCCACTGCAGACGTGCCTATTGTGTCATAGAAATAATAAATACTCGTATTATGTCCGTTCTTGCCTAGAAACAACAATAAAGTCTGAAATAACAGCTTACTTGAACGTCAGGAATGAGGAATGCTAGTTTCTTCAGCTCATCTATTCTAGTGCTAAACTAGTTTTGTTGAACTAACTCTGCAATGCACTTTCACCTTGACTTACCACCTTATTGACTAAAATCCACTCCAGTTCCTACTTTGCATTCGTTCCAGAGCCTTGGAGTTTGCACAACCCATGACCCTAGTTGGCTTCGACCCTGCTGGGCCTCTACTGTTTTGCGGAAAGCTTTCCAGCCACTCCTCAAAGAGGTCCTCTCTTCTTCGTATTTTTGCCGTAGGTGGTGCTTGTTTACATTGCTGCATTGTCAGATCTCGTGCCTCTTCTATCTAGTGGACCTTAAAGCGCACTGTTCCAAAGAGCGCTGTTCTAGGGAGTTTTAACAAGTCTCCAACAATTTTTCGATTTACACTTGGCCTATACGTATATTTTCCTACCGCTGCCGCACTGGTAAAAGGCTTTTCCCAACTTCTTCCAAGTAATTTTTTTCTTAAGCTACCTCAGGCTGGTTCCTTTGCCGAAAGTGTCTAAATCATCTTGCTATACCCCTTCCCTTGTCACTAATACCTTTTCAATTTTCGCAGTTTTAAAGACCCATCCTCCATCAATGCCCTCCATATTCCTCCAGCATATCCTCCGCCTCCGCTCCTCACACACACTGGCTCCTCTAACACAGTATTGCTTAATCCGCTGTTGCCACGCGACCGCTCGCGCGGACCACATAAACGGGCCTCTTTGTTTCTTATCACCGAGAGTACATGCCATGGGAAACACGGTTCTTTATGCTGTCATTATGTGGATACCTACTGCGCGTCTGACTGTTCATTGTTCGTTACATAGTAACAAGATTGCTAGCAGGCTAGGTAAAAGGAAATTTTTAAGAGTTAATTTTTAACTTATTTTCGATTTTGTTTCAAAGTGGACAAGTTTTAGCTGAAATAATGACATTTCAGCTAAAAGATGTCTTCTGCCAGATTGTCTGAAAGAGTCACCATGGACCTAAAAAGCAAAGGGGAAAAGACTGAAGGTATACGGGTCGATTCATCATCATCATCATAGTTATTTGACAATTTCCCTCCGAAAGATAAATGCTAAAATACATCCCCTGATAACCACTACAATGACTAGTTTATTATTTATATCATGTTATTTCTTTACTTCATATTTAATAGATTCAGATTCATCTGTCTTGATAGACTGATATGTGGCAGCCTCACTGGGGAGGTGGTTGCGCCACTTCTTTTTTCCAGCAAAACTTTACAAAGTGTTGAAAGGGTATTTTTAACTGGGAAATTATCCAATGACTTTTCCCGCTCTGGGGGGAGTGGGAGGATGTGCTAGACTTTTTCTGAATAAAAACCTTTCTTGCGTTCGTTTCAGGACCCCGTTCATTTTCAGATAACCGATGGCCCGAAGAGTGGTGACACGTGGGCGGGCGTTTTAGGAGACTGTACTATCTTCTCTTTGACATTCAAAAGGTGCTTGTTCAAGGCCTAATTCATCATCATTACCATCTACCTAGCCTTTTCCCAACTATATTGGGGTCGGCTTCCAGTCAAGCCGGATTTAGCTGAATACCAGTATTTTACGAGGAGCGGCTCCCTACCAGACCTCCACAACCCATTAACTGGGGTAACACGGTACTTCATGGCAAGACTGGAGTCAGATTTACTGGCTTCTGACTATCCGTGTCGACTGCCAAAGATCTACAAATGACAGTCGGGAGCTACGGCTTAACGTGCTTTACGAGGCACGGAGGAGTTTCAAGGCCTAATTAACTCTGTTTATTTCAGTCATAGAACGACCACAGTTGGCCTTCCAAGCGATCAGTCCTACAATGCATCCAGTCAACTTCTACAACCTTCAATAATTCAATTATCAGCAAAAGAAAAACTACTTTGAGTTTGCCACGACCGACACGCAAGCCACGCTTGCTAAATTGATTAGTTATCGGCTACTGTAATTGTGTAGTTTGCCATAATACCTAACAGTAGGCCTACCTTAACTGCTACTCCGTGCCTACCTTAACACGAAGTCCGAGCTGTACTTACAAGGTCAGATTAAATGAAATGCCGGTACTTTTCACGCTTGATTGCTATCGATAAGAAATCAGGATATGAAAATCTGCTGCTTTTTCTCCGCTATGTTGGTAGGGGCGTAGCTACCAACGTGTCCGCCATGGTACGGGCCCCCCGGGCTATTGGGGCCTCGACATGTACTAAAATTCGTAATAGGTCAACTATAACCTTAAATTATCTTATTGATAAGAGTAGAATAGAATAGAAAAACATTTATTCAGGATAGCCACAGTACAACGATTACAAACACAAAGTAAATCAGGACCAAGACCAATAAAGAAATTATGAGGGAAGAGACCATGTGAATGAATAATGACTATATGATAAGATGTTCCAGTGGTCTAATCTTCGCGCCTCGTTTGTTCTAGTGTCGTTTCTACCTAACGCCCGTTTTCAATAAGCTATCTATTTACAGTTGCAGCTACTAAAGATAAAAAAATCAATCCTTTTGCCCTTACTTGCTTTCCTATAACCTACCGACGGATAGCATTTCCTACCAAAGTTGTGGATAGATAGATAGAATCTTACTGTTTATCGGCGACAGTTATTGAAAACGGGCGAAGACGACAATAACTTAACGTATCATAAGACATACTGTTCATATAAACGAGTTCATATTAATTTTCACGGGTTTTTCGCGCTGACTTAGCTGTGCTAGTAGGACCCCTTTAGTAAAAAAAAAACTTTCAAAAATGGCTTGATACAGAGCCTCGCTAGCTAATAAGAACGCTAGAACTAGCTACGATACTGTATGTCAGAGTTAGTTTCCGATCTAACTGAACTTAACTCAGGACCAGAATTTTACATGGAGTGATAACTTATCTGACCTTCGTTACCTAGGAACTCACACGTTACACCTTGGTAATGTTAATTACAGGTTTTCTACCTTCTGAATGACAGACCTTGGCCAGCGTTGCTTAATCTTGTAGATCTAAATTAGTATACCTCTTCATTATCGTCATACATGCATTTGAAGGGCATCCTTTGTTGGACAGAAGTGGGAGACTTCTGTCCAAGTCTTCAACCAAGTGTTGCCACAACGAACGATCCTCTACGTCTTGCATCCATCCATCAGATTCCCGTCATCAGGTCATCGGTCCACCTTGTGGGAGACTTTCCAACTCTGGGTCTTCCGGTACATGGTCGCCATTCCAGAACCTTTCGTCCCCATCGACCATCTGTTCTAGGAACAATGCACCCTGCCCATTGCCACTTAAGTTTGGCGATTCTTCGAGCTAGGTCAGGATGTTTATAACAAAACCTTTTCTGAAATATACCTACGTTTTATTTTTCATGATATCGACGGGACAGGAGATTCAGTAATGGTTTGTGTGGGTAGGTCGGAAATTAATAGCAATAGCAAAAATGGCGAGAAACTCAAGGTTACGCCACTGACCTCCAGCCTATTGAGAAAATGAGTTTCCATTCGCAATTATGATTTTATCAGTTGCCTAAATATTGCATTTACGTAAATTATGCCTATGGTTAGCCATTATTTGAAAGATAGATTATCATCAAAATACAACATATCTATCAGTTTGTTAACCTATAATTTGGAGAGAGTTATGATACAAATTTTCACACCAGGGTCTCAAGTCTGCTACTAGAATTGTATCAAAATTTTCGATCATTGGCTTGATTTTGACAAGTCTGGTAGTACCAAACTGCCAAAATCAACAATTATGAAGCCCATGATCGACAATTCTGATACAATTCTAATAGCAAACTTGAGGCCCTGACAGCCCAAGATGTTTATTATTTAACTTCGGTCCAATGATGTAACCCTGAAGTACTCCAACGTTGCACAACCTTGCCCAAGTACTTCACAAACACCCATATACCTGTAGCTAACCTCAGTTTATTATTACAGAATGTTATTTCCAAAGCGTAAAGATTACAATGAGTTACGCTACGCCGTGGTTGGCTTGATCGAAAACACTTTTCTATTTCTGTTTCCATCAAACATGCGTTATCGGGCTTGACGACACATATTTTAGTGTTTTGTTTACCATAAAAACTGCATCCAATTCTCCTTCTTATGCTGCACCAAACACAGGTGGTTTTTCTATGTGTGGGAGCCAGTTATCCGATAACGCTTATGCTTAGGAAACGTGACGACCAGCCATGACCAGCGCAACGTACAGCAATTTTTACCTTTGTCAGTGAAAAACGAGTATTAAGTTTTAAAACACTTTATTTGAGTTGATCAGCAAATCGAGTTACTACTCGTATTATTGTTGTTGTCTCCACATATTGCAGGAATCGTTCACGTGATCCGCGAATGATGATGACTAAGAATATTATCGATAGAAATAATATTTGATTAATATGAGTTTTCGTTGATTTTAGCTGCAAGCTGTTTCAATATTATTACATTTTCAGGTGTTTAAACTTTATGTTTTTGAAGAAGTATTAGTCATAGCACATACAAAAGTTCCAGGTTGCACGGGCAAGATCTTGGAGTTCCTCTAGGTTTTGATTATTTTTAGTTTAAGATTAAAGAGCGTTGTGACCCTTCCCATCATCAACAGCCACGACCACTCTAACAAGAGTGCCCGACTAAGAAGAAGAAGAAATAGTTTAAAATTATCTCATATCTTTATATTGGGGTGCGAATAATTATAATTATAAATGTCTGCCAAACCTTTTCCCAAAATTGGGGTCTGCTAGCAGACGCAGCTGGACCATCGGACAGCATTTCACATAGACGATTGCGTAATCTTGGCAAGAATGTTGTTAGATTTCCTGGACTCTTACCATTCTTGGTGTGTTAAGACGGTCACCCATCCTCGGACCGACTTCGACAAGTATTGATTAGAGATTTGACGAGGTTGATAAAATAATAATATAGATAGCATAGCATCAGCCTTATAATTTTCCCACTACAGGGGCTTAGACATCCTCTCTTGGAGAGGAAATGGGCTGTATCTACCACGTGGGTCCTGATAATATAGATAAATGAATAGAAATACAAATGTAATTCATATTAAGACCTCGATTTCTCGTCGACTTCGAAAGCTAGCCACCATATTTACCTACGAGTATTATCAGTAGTATGATTGCATGGTATACGTGGTCAGTTTAGAGGCCACGTCATGTCTACAAGAGCTAGGCATAACGTGGCTCATAAAGCGACCACTAATCGATAATATTGTTATCTGTTGTGGGTTTGTCTGACTAGGGTAGCCTTTAGAGGTTTGCGGAATAGAGAGTTAAGTCCCGCAAACCTCCTTTAATAAAGAAGGATTCTCTGACCAGATGGATGCTTTGTCTGATCTATAGAACTCGGTCCGAAATATGATTATATTTTTAATCACGTGGATAACACTAATTGCGAGATGCAGGATTTCTTTCTTTCTGTATGTGGCGCCTTAGATGACAATCTTGAAAGATCGCAATCTTCGTTCAAGGTCACCACAATATTCTCAACCATTGTATTTCTGATAGCCAGAATCAAAAGCAGCAACCACCAAGAAACTACCGGCAATGTAGCTAGACGAATCTCAGAGAAACAAATCAACTGCTTTTGATGATTTAAAAAAAAATCTACAAGAAGCCGAACATAGTACCTCCTAAAACTGAAAAACACAATTATTCTTTATTTTCATACTTCCCTCCATATCAGAAAGAAGAGAAAACAATAATTGTTCATTTTGCTGCGGTACTGGGTCTCTCTGAAAAAAGGAGTAGGGTGAAACCAATAATTTGGACGTATAATTCAGGTTGGAATTTATAATAAGAGTGTAAACATCAACAGAATACTTTTAAGGCCAAAAACCCAAGAAACAATACCTAACCAACCCATTTAAATTTTCCAATAAAATTTGTCCTCAACGCAGTCACGTGCGCGACCAATAAACTCACACAGTTACCTATATGAGAGCTGTTGCTAGCTATAACTACTACCTCACAATTATGGCGGCCTGGTAGGTACTAGTGGTGGTTTGCTATGAAACAGTGAGGAAGGTTATGGGTTTCTATTTGTGATTTGGTGTTATTGTTTCAGTTCGTAATGGCTACCTGTTTATAAGAACCTACGCCTATTTAGTAGTCCTAAGTCAACATGGTTAAATCGGGGGCGAAGGTTGAAGTGTGTGTGCGTAAATAAGAAGAACTACAACTAGTTTCTGTTAGCATTTCAACTGTGTGTATGTAAGAAAATACCCAAGGAAATATAGAGCTACTCACAGAACCACAGGATGACAATTATTCCATGCCCCCAGGACATAGTCTTCCTGTATGCCTAATTTCATTCAAATCTGTTCAGATTTTTGAGAGTTAACTCATATAACAATTGTTAGAGGTAGTCTGATCAGTATATTTTTGGCTTAGTAACAGAACAGCACTGCAAAATTCTGATCGAAAAAGATTTTTTTCTTTAGGAAACACTAGTATTTGGTAGCTATACTTATTTATGACCTAGCAGTAACTTCCCAGAACGACTCCCTAATAGTCCTCCACAATGTCCTCCACTCATCATCAACATCATCATCTGCCTAGCCTTTTCCCAACTATATTGGGGTCGGCTTCCAGTCAAGCTGGATTTAGCTGAATACCAGTATTTTACGAAGAGCGGCTGCCTACCAGACCTCCACAACCCATTATCTGAGGTAATACGGTACTTAATGGCAAGACTGGAGTCAAATTTACTGGCTTCTGACAATCCGGGGGTCCTCCACTCATATACCTCCGATATTCATAACTTTTAAAAGTTATTGGGATCAAAAGTGCAAAATCAATTGGAAAAGAACCTTTCAGTATCAGAATCAAACTCCCTAACTTGCAGCTGATCAGAGTCAGCAATAAAAGTCACGTTGCCCAACACGTTGAAAATCACTCACTGGATTATTGTTAACTCCGTAAGATTTGTTATAATTATCTTGCGGTCTAAGGAATTCTCATTTTGTGAACGCATCGATTCGAATACAATGAAACTCAGCAAGATTTGATGATACTTTGCAGTCAATCACCGAGAAAAAAACATACTTAATTATATAAATATAAAGGTAATGAGTCTGCCTGTATGTCTGTCTGTTACGTTTTCACGTTTAAACTACTTTACGAATTTGATGACATTTTGTTGGGAGCAAATCTGCCATTAGAATTGTAACTGAATTGTCGATCATTGGCTTCATAATTGTTGATTTTGACCAGTTTGGTATTACTAACGTGTAATAATCAACATTTGTAGATCTTCGTTACGGATAGTCATAAGCCAGTAAATCTGACTCCAGTCTTGCCATGAAGTACCGTGTTACCCCAGTTAATGGGTTGTGGAGTTCTGGTAGGCAGCCGCTCCTCGGAATATACTGGTATTCAGCTAAATGCGGCTTGTCTGGAAGCCGACCCCAATATAGTTGGGAAAAGGCTAGGCAGATGATGATGAATAATCCACAATTATGACCGCCAATAACCGACATTCCAGATACAATTCTAATAGCAGATTTGAAAGCCTGTCTACCAAATGCAATACCAAATATTCACGTGGACGAAGCCACTGACAAAAGCTAGTAGTTTATTATCCACGAGATTTTTTTCTGAACTCTGCAATTACCCGTTGACATGTTCGTTGCTAAGCAAACGTTTCGTAACGCACACGCTTTTGTGTCGCTGACACAAAGAGTAGGTATTGGAATAAGGCTATGTTTGTATGAAAGCGCAGCGTTTAGCGGGCGGAGGCGTGTTGTAGTTATGTAGTTACATTACAATGTGCCCATGTAACGTGTTTGCTTTCTACATGTCTTGGTCACATATACGGAGATCTGCCTTCAAACAACGGTGCTGCTTACTCCACTCTGTACCTTCAAAAACACAGCCCCAATCAAATATTTATTTATTAAAACTTCATCTTCTTCTTCTTTTCGTATCGATGCTCTCACTAAACTTTTGTGTCCAATATTTGGCAACTTGTGTAGCTCAGGCATTGGCTTCGCTTAAATCCTGCAAAGTGCAGGTGGTTGTACAGGATGGACAGCATAGCAATTGCCGCATGTCCTGGGTAGCTGCTCCACACTGGCACTGCGTTAAGGATGGGTCGAGGAAGCCAAATTTGGCCATGTTGGTTTTACAGCGGCCAACCTGGGTCCACAGTCGGTTAAGAGATTTCCAGATTGGCTGACTGTAATTCGCTTCCAGGGGGGAGATGTTCTGATGGGGTGATGATTAAAACTTCATGCTACACAAATCTAAAAAGGCGGACTTAATACCTAAGGCGTTGTCTACCAGTCAACCAAGGGTAATAGAAAACATGGAAGGTGCATAAAAAAACCGTGCAAGTGCGAGTCGGACTCGCACTTGCACGGTTCCACCGTGGTTTCCGTAGCAACTTAATTACGGTTTTTTATTTATGAATTGTTAAAAAAAAACTACAAACTAGACCTCGTTCAAACCAATTTTCGGTGGAAGTTTCCATAGTAGTCTACTACATATATTTTTTTTAGATTTTTCATTCTCTTATAATAGTTTCTTCCAAAACATATTTTAAGAAAAATCTCCGCACGCGCAATAGTACACCAAATGGATCACTACTCCATAGCGACAATTACTTACTTCATAAAACACAATATCGAAAGAAAACCGAGTCCCCGGTAGCTAACTTACAAGTATAGCTTCTAAACTGCTAAACAGGTTTCAATCAAAAAAGGTAACCAACAAAAGTTAGGTAGAAGAACCAGATTGATAAAAAGGACATAGAATCAAGTTAAAGATACATAAAAAATAATGCGAACAAAAATGTTGCACTGGTTCATTTAAAAGATTTTTTTTTATTTCATACTTTTTTATTTCATTACATAGAACTATAAATTTATTGTAACTCGATTATTTTCTAGATAAGATTAGTATTTATTTGTGATCCTGTGTAATTATTAGTAATAATAAAAAAAATGTATCATATACTCAGAAATAATGAAACCTGCTGAAAAAAAAATAATAGAAATAAGCATTTCTTTGTACTCATATCCATAAATGTTTTTTTTTTAATTTAATTTAGGTACTGTTTCCATATGTGTCCAATTAAAATAAAACAACAAAAAACAAGAATATAAAATTTAATTCCGAAAAAATCTACCAGGCGCCCATATCTACAGGGAGAGCTATCTTACTAGTTAGAGCGCTGGCTCAGTCACGTGTCGGCCAGCGTGAGGCTTATCCAGCACGCGTTGCCAAGTCAGGCGACCGCGCAGCACGGTTTTGTGTCGCTGACCCAATGACTATTGAAATTAGGTTGTAGAAGTTTATTTGTTTTAAATATTAATAATTAATTTATTCATATTTATATGGAGATGGAGGCTAAAGAAAAGATGGATGGAGTTTTGAGTTAGTGATAGTGTGAACAGATGGTCGATGGGGACGGAAGGTTCTGGAGTGGCGGCCACGTACCGGAAGACGCAGCGTTGGAAGGCCTCCCACAAAGTGGACCGACGACCTGGCGAGGGTCGCGGGAATCCGATGGATGCGAGACGCACAGGACCGGTCGCTGTGGCGGCGCTTAGGGGAGGCCTATGTCCAGCAGTGGACGTCTTTCAGCTGAGATGATGATGATGATGATGATGATAGTGTGACGGCTGACAGGACAGAATGGAAGAAAATACGTGTTGCACCGACACCAATTAACATGGGATAAGGGCAGGAAAAAGAAGAAGAATATATTTATATATACATATTTATAAATTTAGGGAATGACCTGAATTGGCTGAGGATAAACGTGAGGTCAAAAGGGAGAGGAAGGCTATCGCCCAGCAGTGGGGCATAACAGGTTAACTAACTAGCTTTAAAAGGGGTCCGAATTCTTCTGGGGCCAAGGGTTAGCTTTTGTAAGGAATAATCGGGGACGCAAGGCAAATAACGAACATAGAAGTGGTTTTTAGTCAGCAAATGTCTGACACGTCTGCCGCTCCGCCTAACAGTGGGAGAAGTCGATAAAACATCTATTTAAAGTATCTGTTATTTATTAATGTGCAGACGTTCCACAGTGTTGTCTTTTTAACCCTAAGTTTGACTGGTAGAGAATGCCTTGATGCATTAAACCCGCCTATGTAGGTACCACCATTGTACATGAAGCCTAAATAAATAAATAAATTACAAAAATAAAATTAAAATATTAATTTGGTTCACAAAAACAAGAAAACAATACATTAAAATTACAGGAACACAGTCATATAATGATTTCCCACTGGGAAAAGGGTTTTGTTCCGTTGTCAGCTACAATGTTTCAAATAACATGCTTTCGACATGTTTCAGCACAACGCTCCTGTTTCTAACAACTGAGCCGCCATGCACAAAGACAGCGCGATATTGAAATACATGTTTTTTTACAAACATCAAAAAAAACATTACCTACTCATCATCATCATCTATCTAGCCTTTTCCCAACTATATTGGGATCGGCTTCCAGTCAAGCCGGATTTAGCTGAATACCAGTATTTTACGAGGAGCGGCTGCCTACCAGACCCCCACAACCCATTAACTGGGGTAACACGGTACTTCATGGCAAGACAAAAAAAAAACATTACTAAACATTGTAAAATATCTTTGTAATCTTTAACAATCCATTGGAACGGCCATTTTACTGAAATCGTGCTGTATTATTTTTTTTATATGAAAGAAAAGGGAGTTAGGTAGTGATAGTGTGACGGATGACAGGAGAGAATGGAAGAAAAAAATGTGCTGTGCTCCCTGTGACCCCAAGTAAATCCCATATTACTTTTGGTCACAAGGGCAGGAAGAAGAAGAGTGCCTGTATCAATTTTTCTACCTTTGCCCAGCTGTGTAGATAATTGAAACACAAAACTGCACGTATTTAATGTTACAATATCCATTTAGAATCAATTGACAAAATAATTATAATTGCTATTTCTGACTGAAAATAAAATATAACTGTCATGCTGAATTTAAATCGCAAAAATCCCGCTCGTCACAGGTACTTACTGCTATTTGCTTACCGTTGATACGATGCCGTACCTATATATCTTTAGGTGTATCGTATCGTATACGAGATATCACTTAGGTACTTAGGTAGGTACCAGCAATATTAATTCATGAATCTCCGACCGGTCTCATTGGACCGCGCTGTTATTGTCTTGCTATTGTGTCTCGTTTCGCGGGTATTGATAGGCTAATACTTTCATTAGAGTTCATCTACGAGAAAACTCACAGTGTCTTTCCCTATTTATCACCCTCATTCATAGGCCATGGTCGTCCTACGATAAATTCCGTATGTGACATCTGCGAAATAATCATCTACGAGATATCTCGTAGCGTAAATTATATGACTATGTTGTTGTTTAGTTTTTGGATGTTGTGTTTGTATGTGTTACGTATGGGTGTGTTGTATTGTTTCCTTTCTTGGTGTACAATAAAGTTTTATTCTATTTTTGACTATAGTTTCTTTGTTTGTAATAGTTTTCATTGTTAAATTACTTCCAATGCCTAAAATTGAATCAATTTGACCCACAGAAGAATTTTTACCAATTATTATTCGTTCTGAAATTTCTTTCTAAGCAGACAAAACCACTCTACTTAGAATTTTTTTCTGATTGCCTTTGAGAATCACTGCTAACTCGGTAACACGTGACTCAAGTCGTGATGTCTGCCTACCTCCGGTGCTAAGTCAGCCGACGGCATGAAGCACGGGTTTATATCTCTGACCGACTGACTCGAGCCAGTGGGACAGCACAATTACTGCTTACTCGCCGTGGCTCAGGCGAGTTGTGGAGTTACTTGTGCCAGTTAATCGTCTGCTGGGCTTAGGCAAAGAAATTGTCGATTCGCAAGTCATCACAAAAAAAATAATTGCTTTTAGGTACCACTGGTTATGAGGATGGTGGTGAGGAGCTCGTGGCTAGAGTGAGGAGCTCGTGGCTAGATAATAACAGCCGCACAGATCGATCTTCAAGGTTAAGCAACGCTTGCCTAGGTTGGTCTGTGGATGGGTGACCATCTTAACATAACGAGTTTCCTCCGTGCCTCGGAAAGCACGTTAAGCCGTTGGTCCCGGCTGTCATTTGGAGATCTTTGGCAGTCGTTACGGATAGTCAGAAGCCAGTAAATCTGACTCCAGTCTTGCCATGAAGTACCGTGTTACCCCAGTTAATGGGTTGTGGAGGTCTGGTGGGCAGCCGCTCCTCGTAAAATACTGGTATTCAGCTAAATCCGGCTTGACTGGAAGCCGACCCCAATATAGTTGGGAAAAGGCTAGGCAGATGATGGTTGCTGCATCCGGTTTCGCTTGCCGAAAATATCTTATAGAACAAATATACAGATAAAAGGCCTGTGTATTCCAGGCACATAGGTATGGTCGACAGTCGACCCGTGTACCAAATTTCATCTTAATCCGTTCAGCTGTTTAAGCATGAAGAAGTAACAAATATACATAATTATAAACTTTCGCCTTGAGTACCGAGGGGAATCGTGTTTTCTACAAACTACTAAGTCAAAGCAATCTAAAGATAAAGCTATTTATGCTCTGTTTAGGTACCTACATATATTGCCACTCGCTAAGAAACAAAGTATAAATAAATAAATAATTAAAATAGAATTCTGAAAATTAGAAACTAGATTTCTGAAACACTAAAACTAAAACTTTTGCGATTCGGAAAAATCTCCGAGACTTGATTTTTCCATAGGAAGGTAAGTTCGTAAGGAGCCCTCGTATGCGTCTCCGACCGACACCAGTATTTTCATCATCATTTTTATGTTACCTATTAAATTAAAAACAGTATGGTTTTGCTTTCTAATCGTAACATTACACCCACACAGTGATCGGAAAAGACTCGGAACACAATTAAACTTGTGAACGCTTTGAACGGATGAACGAACTTGTAGGGTTTCTACGAAGCTAACATGGCGATTACACTTTGATATTATTAGTGAAGTTACTGACTTATAGCAGTATGTAGGTATGCTTATATAGGAGCAGCGCATTAGTGGAACTATCTACTGAAGTTAATACTCTAGTAAAGGTTATATCTGCTGTATATGGGCTGTGTAAAACCAGTACAGGTTTCAAATAGTATCCTGACCACCAGTATGCTTACCTGGTCATACCCCAACAGTGATCTCGGCTGAGGACACAGGTCTTTCAGTGTTGAAGAACATGTTCTTCTCTTCCTCTCTTGGTCGAAGCCAGCAGTTAAGCCAATACGTCGCACAGCACCGCTCTGACTCACTAGTACCTACAGGCCTAGAGCATCATCTAAAAATTCATCGAAAGAGCTTCAGTATTCCAAATGTGTGCGATACGGAATCCTGGAGGAGTGTTGGCCTGATGGCTGGTGAGCGTACGTGACCCATCGCCACGCCGTTCCTTTGAAGACTACTCGTCTATCGTGCATATACTGTAAGGAGGCTGTTGGAAAGTAGCAGATTCGGTCGTGACTTGTACTCCAATGGTGTAAATGCTGCAAGGCGTTCCATTGTGAGGATAAACCAATAAATAAATAAATAATATCATCAAAGACTCGGCGGCTTCTGGTTCTGACACCCTGGAACCAACCTTCCACAGACCTGGCACTTATTGCAAAAATACCGACGATGTTTTGCCTCTGGAGAGGTGTTATGTAGCGACATCTGTGATGCCACATATCAACTAAAACTTTAAAATCCTGCGACGTGGTATCAGAGTTCTCAGTGCAATCAGAACATATTTGTAATATAATAGTAATAGCCTTTTTTTTCTTCAGAAGTTTTTTGGTCTCTATACCCTGTATTAACACATTTACATAGCATAACTTAATTATCCACTTATAAAGCGGGTGAAGTCGCAGGAAGAAGCTAGTATGACCCGGGGTCAACAGTCTTTAACACGATCTACTCCAATCATACAAACTCTTCACCCTTCACACAAAAACAAATAAGTTTACATAAACAACAAAGATTTCCTTTAACCTGAACAAAATCAATTGGTAAAGAAACACCGTTAAATTGTGTGGTTAAATCTCCCACAAGAAATAAACTTAAAACGGTGACTGCGTCGGAATCGAACCCGTAATCCGATCGGAGCGTGGCTAATACAGTCTAACTACATTTAGAAGTCGGCACTATTGATGGCCGGCGGTGTCCATATCGGGTCGAGAACACAGGCAGGCTTGATTTGATTAACTAATTAGAAATAGAGCTGTATGAGACTTGTTATTTGACACGGATTTGCTTGAGGTGGTAGCTCAGTTTAATAAATGTTTATTGGTAATATCATTGCTTAGGGATGAATATATTGCTACTGTTTATCGATATCGATAAATACTGATCTATACTAATATTATAAAGAGGTAAAATTTGTAAGTTTGTAAGTTTGTAGGTTTGTAAGTTTGTATGTAGAGGGTAATCTCTGGAACTACTGGTCCGATTTGAAAAATTCTTTCAGTGTTAGATAGCCCATTTATCGAGGAATGCTATAGGCTATATAACATCACGCTACAACCCACGGGGGCGGAGCAGTAACGAAAAATGCGGGTGTAACCGCAGGGGACAGCTATAGTATTTCATATTTTTGGCAGCACAAATTCTCAGTTCTTATCGTCCCACTTTACTTACTACTTACTTTAAGATAAAAAAGTAATGTAAGTGGAAATGACCTGAGAAGAAAATTAAAAAAAACCGACCTAATTGAATTTGGATTCGCCCACGAAGGGTTCATGCACATTATCTATAAAAAATACAAAACAAAACACACGTTTGTCGTATGGGAGCCTCCTTATACAATTCATCTTATTCTGTTTTTTAGTACCTAATTGTTATTATTGCTTCAACTAAAACACATAATCTGTAAAAAATTCAACTGTTTAACTATAGTGTTTACTGGTGACAGATGGAAAGACAGACATACAAACGGATGAATAGCGGATTCTTAGAAGCTCCTGTTTTGCCCTTTGGAAACGGAACCCTAAAAACTGTTTATGTAATATATACAATAAATCAAAAAGAAAACTTAACATTTTAAAAGCTCGCCTCTTTCTTCTTTAGTATATTGGCACCATGGTGCAAAAACCTTTTTAAATAATAAGTGCTATGTGCTTATTTCATATTTATTTAAATGGTTATATCCTTTATGTTAAACAGCCCAGTCAGGGCCGCGGATGTACTCGATAAATATTTAAATAATAAACATTAAATCCGTGCACTTTAATTAATTTCTGTAGTTGTTATTTACACCGGAGAATATATAATTATATGTTTATTCATTTAACTGTCGTCGGTTTGTAATTTGTCTATTTTTAGAAGCATTAACCCTGTTCTTTTTGCCTGAAAATGGAAATCGTGTTATGGAATTAATAGGCTGAACTACCTGTGGCGCCCTGTGGGGACCGCCATTATTTATTATTTATTTATTTATTTAATATTAATAAATTAATATAAATAATATTAATAATATAAACTGTTATTGCTCTGTTTCTGTTGCTTCTGTAATTATACTACTAGAGTATAATTTTTAATCGGTCAGGTTTTGGTGGCACAATTTTTTTCCAGCGGTTCTCAAAGTTAAAAGGTAATTACTTGTTTACTGGCACGTTTTTGTGCCACGGGGTCCAACAGGTTAAACCTACAAAAATATTACTCGTATAAGCTAAAAACAACTGAAAAAGTTACTGTAGGCTTTATATGTAGAGTCTGGTTTGTTGTGTATCTTATGATGTTAGCATTTGCTTAACATATTTTTTTTTGATTTGGTTAATCATCCAATATTTTCTCTCGCTTTAAGGTGGACCGAGAAAACTTGTCAGACTTTTACGACTACAACCTATCTGTATCCTCCAGTTGCCCTTTGCGTTTCAGGATCAGAATGTATCTTTAAAAAAATCAATGTTAAGATATACATAACATAGATGGTGACATTTACCTACGAAGTACTGTACGAAACAAAGCCCTTTTCACATTTTAATGATGATACCAGATAACGGATTACCATTGAGTTAGCTCTGTAAGACAATGTGCGTCTTTCAAACCCTTTTGACATCCAAAGCGTGACGCTTATGTAAGGCAGAGAAAGTCTCATCACAATACTAACAAAGGTTGGCTCCCTCCTCGGAGGCCACAAAAACCGTTTTCGCAACTTTTTAACCGCACAAACAACTTTTCTACCACATACTCCTAATAGCACGAGACATGCCTATACGCTAAACTTTTATGAAACCTCATCAAACCAGTCTAAAAACTAACAAATTACTTATCTCCATGTAAAAATGCAAATTCTACGCCAAGAGAAACCTCGTAAGATTATTTCAACATCGTTTTTTTAACCTGCTTGACACTAAGAATGCATTTCTAGACTGTTTTAGAAAACCTAGTCCCGTCCTACATGGCAAATGCATCCGCCATTTAAAATATAAGTCCATGTGCCAACATGTTTTTACTTTATAACAGCTATATAACCTAGAAAATAGATCGCGATTCTATGAACTGGTACCAAGGAATATTATTTTTGTGGCTGCAATTGGATTTCCTAATACATTGCGTCTTGTTTATGCAGTATCGTTGTGTCACTTCGTATGGAAGCAGCAATGGTTTCTATCGGTGTTTGAAAAGAAAGGTGTGGTGTAATGCAGTGGTAGAGGGCGCTGTTGTAGATCTTTCTGCCTTCACTTCGGTTGCTAGGCGAGCGCTGCGCCTGTGTGGGTGGGTGCAGTGCCCGAGGCTGTAGGGACGTGCCGCCGATGTTATCGACTCTGTTGCTTATCGATACTAGACCTACCTACAGAGCTTGTGGTGAAATACAACCAACCTCATTATAAATAAGGCTGACCTTTTACATCCATTGTGGTTTTTAGAAAATTGCAAATGAGTAGTTAGGTAACGTTAGCTATTATTTTTGACATTTTGTTAAAATTCCAAATTAACAGCAATGATCTAAAATCTCAGTTTATCGTCTCAAAAGGAAACAATATCGCAGCAATCAAAAGTTAATTTAACTCGTCAATCAATTTTTTATCAAACCAATCACCACTAGTTACACAACCACAACCTTTTCCGCGCAATCTAAGACAATCGACGGGATTACTAATGTCTTATAATAAGTTTCGACAAAATTTCGCAACTCTTGCACAACACTATTATTATCTTTCGAGCGGTACGCACACATGTACAAAGTGCATTCGATTATGACAAAAAACCATTCTACATTCTGCCGTTGTGAAATTGAGAATTAGACGAGTTTGAACCTTATTTGTTGGAAGAAATGGTTTCGAGGTTATTGCGGGGGTGTAAAGGTATGTTGGTATGTGTATAAAAGTGACGTATTTTAGTAGTGTGAGTGTTGTGTGCAGTCATCGACCCGTATCTCGGGCAAACCTACCCCAACGCGAAAAATATAAGTATTTCCGAGTGGTAACTGTGTTGTAATGATCCGTCAGAGTTTGCACCACTTTCTAAACCGACATGCGTTGAGCTTAGCTCACCTAGGCGCCTAAATCGCTGCATCTCTGGCGATCGATGGGGCCGCGGATCGTCGATCGCTAGAAGAGGCCGGCCGGCGATGTACACTCAGCGTTTTATGTAGCACTTCTCGGTTTCCACGTTTATTCGTTTGGAAGTGTGCCCAGTGTTATGTCAATATGCCTACCTATCACATATGAACTGAATATATTTACTGGCAAATTAGGCGGTGCTATCTATCTTGGTATGAACAAGATATTATTCAAATTTGTAACACTACTATTTTATCTATGGAGTGGATTGCTTTATAACCTCATTGTTTCATACGTATAGGTTTGGCATAAACTAGGGGCTGTATTTGTTCAAATTTTTACTTGTATTACATAGTTTAACCTATCACATACCCGCAAAACGAGACACAATAGTAAAACAATAACAGCGCGGTCTCATAGAACCGGTCGGGGATTCATGAACGGCTTTAGCTACTTCATTTTACAGAGCGTTTTTACTTTTACTGCTGGCAGACCATTATTTCATTATTTATTCCATTATTTTCTCGCTTTTCCATAGAAAGTGCGAGAAAAACGACAACACAAGCGTCAAGATATGATGATAACAATATCGTCATCAGCCCAGCGTTATCTTTACTGTTACTGTGTGCCCAGCTTCCGGATGCGGATGAGTATAAATAACAAATTCACACGTATATGAGAGGTCAGATGGTAGTAAATAACCTTTGTGTAGTTGTCATTGTGAGGTCATCTGTCAGTCTATCAACAGATGAGCAGCTGATCACTACGCCACCTCCTGCAGTCTGTACTGTTCCACGCGCGCCTCAAAGAGATGTCAGAAAACCGTAAGGGTTCAACAGGGTCGAAGCCTCTGGTTTCTGGAAGTAAGTTAGGAACATAGGAGTGGGTTTTGTCAGTAAAAGTCTCATACGCCCTCCCGCTCCAACTCCTCCTCTTAGAGCGGGAGACGTGGATGATTTCCCACGGAATGCCACCTAAAAAAATCTCTTGCAGTTTACTTAGCTTATGCCTAAAGCTTTTTGTCTAAACGGACGTAGCTGAAAAGATATGATTGTATATTCGTTTAAAAACACTAGGAGGGTAGATGACCCCTAGTATTTGACACAGAGTGGCCGCTTACCTGACGTCTGCAATTCCAGTTTCTGGGTAAAACGATACTTCTTGGCAAGAGTGGTGTTAAATTTTTCTTTCTTTTTTCTCGTATCCTTCGGATACACAGAACCCTCACCAGGTCAGCGGTCCACCTTACAGAAGACTTTCCAATGCTGTGTCTTCCTTTGGGCCTCATCGACCGATATGAAGATTTTCGCTCGAGAACCAATGTAATCGACATAGCCCGAAAAATCGCCAAACTTAAGTGCCTGTGGGCAGGGCTCATAGCACAATTTAAAAATAATAGTCACCCATACTGAGCCGATCACAACGTACAGTACGGCCGTTATAAGTTGGCGAGTGTAAAGTTAGGCTCTGCGAATTTTGATGCTTGAAAACTCGTACAAAAATAAAGGTTTTAAAAAAATAAATGCAATTTGCAGTAGTTATTGCTGTTAAAAACTGTTATGATGATATTTCAAGCGCCAAGATTCGCAGAGCCTAACTTCACAATCGCCAACTTATAACGACCGTACTGTATGCTGCTTAATCTTAGAGATTGAACCGTTTGTTATTACTTAGCAACGCCCTCTCCTCCTCTCATCCTCCTAATCCAAGCACTCATAACAACGCCCACACTGACCACCATCAGCTGACCTCTTCAACCATTTCATCTACAACTACAGTTCTTTTCAATATTTTATATAAGTATCCGTTACACATGACCATCAGTAAAACTGCCCGTCTAATCGTGTATGGCCACCTTTATTGCATTTTTATTCACATCGCTACGGTCAAATGGGCAAAATTATATGTGGATGGCCCATAATTTGGAGACACCGGTAATGTGGCCTGCCCAAAGTTGGACTACTAGACTTTTATGGGCATCGTCTTGGTGCGTTTGACGTAAAAAATGTTGGGATTGGGAAATTTAATGCGTTTTATTTATTTATGAGTGTTTTTTTTTTTCGATAAACCGTTTTAGTTCCTTCTATAACTTGTTGGAGGCCTGTCTTGGAGTTTTTATATCTTTGAAATATAGTACACAGTTATAGTATCCTGTCCCAGTTTCTGGTTTTAGAAATCTTTGAAAGTCTCGTTTTTTTTACTCTAATATGCATGCATAATCTATTTAGTAGTTTTTGAGTTAATCACAAACAGACCAACAGAAAACAGAATGTAATAACAAAAATAATCTTTATTGAAAAAAAACATACATGATTTTTATGGATTCCCTTGCTCCCACACTAGTCCAATAGTGTACAGAGTATTACACAAAGTGAATCAAAGAAATAGAAATTAGAAAAAAAATTATCATAATTAAAAACTACATTAAACTAAAAAGGACTTAAACAAATCACCTTAGTTGTAACAAACCATTGCGTTATACCTTAGTATAGTATATTTTATTTAGTATCTACTAACAGTTATAGCTTATACTATTTTTTTTTAACTTTATCATTTTTACAAAACAATACAGGATTAACATGTTAAATAGCAACCAAAAACCACTATGGTTTTAACTTGTACTATCATGAATTAATCTCAATATCAAAACAATTTACTCATATCACTCCTATCAAGAAGATCTGAAAGTAAAAAGGAAGTTTCATTAAACTAACACTGACAGTACCTCCACAAATAAAAAGACATAACTTCCTTCATCCTGGATTTCCTTTCTTCAACATCCTTACACCAAAAAATAACCCCAAAACTGCCTCCTCACAAAATCGCACCAGCACAGTTCCTTTCGCCAGAAAGCGTAACCATTACCAATCCAAACAGGTTATTTGCCAGAGCTCAGTGCATTAGCAGTTTGCCCTTCGAGATAAATTGCCCGCGCCCTTTGCCCGCTAACGACTGTTATTTATTATATTGCTCCGACTGCGGCGTAGCCCTGATATTACAATAATAGAACGTACTTACGACTTAGCAGTGCTGGTTTCTGGTACTGTGTTAAAAGGGCTTTGATTGGTGGAGATGAAGTGTGGTTGGAGGCTGACTGTACAAGATGGTTTTTATGATTCTTAGGTCGAAAAGTCTATTTTTCCTAAAAACTTTAGTCTTGTCTAGTAAAGTCTAGTCTAGTAAAAAGTCTGTTATCGAGAAATCTTCGGAAAGGAAACAGCAAAGTGGCAAGCCTTTAAGATTTTTGCTGACTAAAACCATAGAGTCCGTCTAATGAAAGCGCGACATGAGAAAAAGAGGTTAAACCCAAAAATTTTGTATGTTGTATTACTAATTAGTAGGAGAATCATGTCTTGACACTTCAAATTTTTATTGCGGCTAAATAATGTTGCTAATTAAATAAAAAAGCAAACTCCAGGTCGCGCTTTCATTAAACGCACTCTACCTATGTAACTTCAATTACCCTTTGCGTTCTAACTACCTGTTCAGAAAGAAAGGAAATCTTCGGAGTGAAGTCGATCCATGATCCTAGTGGGCTTCAGCCCTGATGGGCTCCTACGGTATTGCTGACATCTCTTAGAGGCTCGCGTGGAACAAACGGCATGAACGGCAACGCAAAGAGTCACTGAAGGAACACAGAAGGTAGGTTTTAGGCAGTAGCAGTCTGATACTGCCTTTCACTCCACCCAGATCAGACCAGTCATTTAATCATGGCTTTAAAAGTATGACATGTAAAGCCAAAGATTTCTCAAAAAGTTTCAATTTCTCAAAACAAGTTCAACAAAAAAATCATCAGCAATCATCAACAAATTGGTAATTGTAAACACAACACCAGCGAGCGAAACAATTACAGTAATCATCTGGGCCCATTAACGCCAATTTCCGAACCCAGTTTGGTGATGGCACCATAACAAATCATAGGCAACGGTATCACCAGTGTGGAGTGGCGCCAGCGACGGTTCCGTAGTGGAGGGGCGCGGGTTCCGCACGCCGATGGGACCGGTGTTGTTACTAGCTGAAGTGATCTCTTGTCCTACTGGCCGGTGTGCTCGGGGACAGAAGTGTTAGCTATAAAAATGAAATTGTTCTTGAAAGTTTTTAGATATTATCACGTAGACACGATGACAATATGTCTTCAATAATAAAAATATTTATGACCTCAAAACATACAAAAAACTTAATGTTACTTTTATGATACCAAACTATCGCGCTTTGAAAAGTATAAAACTAAAATAATTCTTGTCTTAGTTCTTATTTTAATTCGTTAATCGTGGTCGTATACCATTTTGCTACGTATATAAATATGTATTGCTTAATACTTTTACAACGCGTTATGTTGTGTTAATAACCCGCAGGTTCCAAGTTTTCTTTGTCATTGAGAAGAAACAGGCTTAGGGTTATGTAATGGATAGCAGCCCATAATTGCATATGATTAAAATGGGCTGCTATCCATTACATACAGGCTGAATTTATTTACTAAAAAAATTGACGCTTTAAGATCTTCAGAACGAAATGTTGTACAAAATCAGTTAATTTCTGCTTTGAGCTTTTTCAGTTAATTTTCCATTCTCCAAGTCTTGAACAAGTTTATCATAAGTTTAATTTTTTACTCCAAAAAAAAAACAAAGCAAACGACTTTACCGCTCACCAGTACCCACACAGTCGATATTAGAAAGCGAGATGAGGTTGGCGCCGACTGCACTCCTCGCGTTAATTGCCGGCGCCCCGGCGCTCCGGCAGCCGTCCGGCAGCTCACGGCACCCGTCCGGCACACGGCACGGCAGAGACATATGAAAGTTGTCCGATCGGGCGCAAAGCTCCGGCCGTTGCTACCCGGCTTCCGCAGCTAGTTGCTAGGCAGAGAAATTGATGGAAATTAGATTATGACTCTGTCTAATAATTCTGTACGGTAACCGGATGGTTGCTGTAGAGCTCAAGCGGTTCTGTGGGCTTTTAGGGGTGTGTTTGGCTAACAGTGACATAGCCGTGTTTTTTTTTTCTGACGTTCGAACATTCTAAATTAAAACCGCTGTTCTTTCTTTACTTACAAATGGTGATATTAGACCGCTTTTTATGCTTCGGACCAGAAAAGCCCTTTGCAACTTTAGGATAAGCATTTTCGAATTCAGTATGAGTTTATAGATCAATGGTTTTATCCTTATTTTTTCAAACAAACTTTCAGGTTTCAGAGTAAGAACCAAAAGGAACTTTGTAAAATATTAAGTCCTTTGTGAAATGTCAAATCCTGCTTCACAGCGTTTCTCTAAATAATTTATTACTAGTTTATTAAAAACCGTAGGGACCCTGCAGGATCGAAGCCTATTAACTGTGCGAAACAGAACGCTGGCTCCTAGTAACGAAGACAAAGAAGTAACAGGAATGGTTTTTCGTCAGTAAAAGTCTGACTCGCCCTCCCGCTCCTCCCAAGAGCGGGAGAAGTCATTGGATAATTTTCCATAAAAAAGCTTTTACGGTTTATTAAAAAAACAGTTCCAACCTGTCTAGCGATATCTAAATTAATAAATAATAAATAGTGCGCGCGTATAGAAAGCAGCATGTTTGTACAGGTTCATATAAACAGGCTGTCTGTCTGTCTGTCCGTCTAATGTATGGCAACTGACATTTTCGCGTCCGTGCGGCCGCGAACTGTTTTTGTTCACCGTACGAGTGGGTACAGTTAGCAACGCAGCTGGTTTTGTAACGTCGTTGTATATACTTGAACTACATAAAAGATATGTCGTATGTTACAATCGTTTCTTATTGTATCTTCTAACGTATCTTGTTTTTCTTGACTTCTAGTAGGAAGACCTCCGTGCCGTACCGTCGATCGCCATAGTGATCTAATAAATCAATTAATGATTTTTATAGTATCTTGAAGTTATCTGTGACTTTCTTATTTTTACCCTGACAAATAATGCAAACATCGAATTTAAATAGTTATTTTAAAATTTTTCAAGAACTAGAAATTGGATTCTAATATTTCACTTTTTTAGAGTTCCGTACTTAAGTCGGAAAATTTGAACTCTTATAGGATCATCCATCCATCTGTGAAGAACCTTTTCCTCAGGAACGCGGCCAGTCTGCTACCCAAAGCAGCACGGAAAACTCAAAAGTCGCAACAGTTTTGCTGCATGCGTGACCCCATCTCAGGGTAACGCCACCTCGGAAAGATGCGACCTCTGGCAAGAGAAGTTCAGTTCTCCTGTTGATTTTATCGAGCCGTCG